>CM060317.1:32178009-32190509 GCA_030674155.1 Stramonita haemastoma
TGTGTGTGTATGTGTGTGTGTGTGTGTGTGTGTGTGTGTGTGTGAAGTCAAATCAAAATACTATTCACTGCCCAAATATCAAATTTTAATCATTCTTGTTCATCTCACTCTCACAAGAAAAAAAAATTGTACACAAAACTGTTTCATAAAGTTTGACTATTATAAATCATTTCAAAATAAGACAATAAAATATGAAAAGAAGAACTACAAGTGCATCAGTTAACTGTGAGACCAGAAATATGGACAACTTACCTGGAAATAACAAAAAAAATCCAACCAAAACAAACTAAACATGAAATTAATGGAGAACATATACATATATACATACATATACATGCATACTCATCAGGGAAAGAGACACATGAATCAAGGGTAGTGGATGAGAGATGATGAAAATATTTAGTAACATATGATATAACAGCTGATAAATGTTTAATTTTAGAAGAATGAAAACTAGTTTACACTTGCTTCACTGTGTGTGTGTGTATGTGTGTGTGTGTGTGTGTGTGTGTGTGTGTGTGTGTGTGTGTGTGTGTGTGTGTGTGTGTGTGTCTCACTATAGTATGTGCACATAAGTGTGTATGTGCTTTATAAGTTTTGTGTATAGGTAAGTGTTGTTCAAAGCTGTGGCTAAAGAAATTACAGTATAAGAATAATGAGTTTTCAGAGTCTAATTTTGGCTAGGGGAAGAGACTGGGGTTTTGTGCATGTTCACATTATCATAAAACTTTGGATTAATTTTCAATGTCTACAGTATTGCCTCATTTACTGTGCAAATTCTCTAGCAAGTATTCCCCTGAAACCTTGCATGTAGATGCAAAAATGACTTCTGAGATAAATGCTATTATTAAAAAAAATTTGGTCCGTCAAAGTTTTAATTTTAAGCATAGTTAAATTTGGTAATGTAATTTTGTTGATTTTAAGTAAAATCCAGATTGGTGTTGTCGACACCTAAGTGAATTTACATATCCTAATTTCTGTCCATGGTACCTTTCTATTCACATGTTTTGCCTTTGTAATGATATTAGTTTCAACATTCCATACATTAGCTAATTGTCCATGAGGAGATTACCTGTTTTTCACAAAATATATATATTTTTTTAAATCAAAAATATTTTCCCATGATATTCACTGTTGAAACTTAAAATTCTAGCTTTAAATAATGATTTCTCTTTCTGTGTAAAATATTACTGCAAAATATTTTGTAGAACCTGAGATACAATAATCAGCCAAAATGAGCACCGAGGCCAGGAGTAGTCCCCCATTAAAATAGGTCTAATATTTCAGAAAATTCATATATGACCACAAAACTTTGTAGGTATGTATTTCTTTGTGTATTCAATCAGCATGTAGAGTTTCATAAAGATTAAACATTGGTTGCTAAGGAAAATTTAACATTGAAAATGTGATTCAGTTTTTCTTAATTTTCTCAAAATGGCCGCTTTCAGTAAACCCTCTTCTAAACCTGCTATCTCAAAAACTAATAATCCGATTTTGATGGGGTTTTCACCAGTAGAAAGAGCATTCAAATTACATCTAGAATCATATAAAATATGCAAAAAGCCGGATTATGACATCAGACTCCTTTTGTGCTGGAACGTCACAATATATATATATATATATATATAATATATATATAATATATATATATATATATATATATATATATATATATATATATATATCACTACACAATAATCAAGTCTTAATCATAATAAAGCCTCAGGAATGAATCCCGACACTTGGGCTTATCTGACTAGTCAATATTCCCGTCTCCTGTAAAAAAAAAATCATTTTAACTTAAAAAAACAAACCCAAACTTAAAAACAACAACGTTTCTTTACCCCCTCACCTCTGTCCACAACCAGTGTCTGTGTGTCTGTCTGTATGTGTGTAGTTTGATAAACTATTAATAGCCTCAATTCAATTCAATTCAATTCAATTCAGATACTTTATTATTTCAGACATAGAGAAATTCACGCAGGCTACAAGCCATACATAAAAACAGCAAACAGGATCGAAAAACATCAATGGGCCTTTTGGAAACCTTTCTACATTGGAGGGTTCATTTGTTGAAAATAAGTTTGTAACTTCATATGGAAATTGCTTGGAATCAGTGTGTGTGTGTGTGTGTGTGTGTGTGTGTGTGTGTGTGTGTGTGTGTGTGTGTGTGTGTGTGTGTGTGTGTGTGTGACTATGTGTTTATTTTTTATTTCGAGGATAATGGAATAAGCACTCGTGTGCTTTTTTTTTGTACATCCAGTCTCCATCTGTATGCAGTTTTGTCAATTTTGTCACCCTTTCCCATGTGGTGTGTGTGTGTGTGTGTGTGTGTGTGTGTGTGTGTGTGTGTGTGTGTGTGTCTGTGTCTGTGTCTGTGTCTCTGTGTGTCTGTGTGCGCGCGCATGCCACACGATGGTCAATGTGGAATATGACCACTGTGGTAAAAATGCCCACACCGTATTGGGGGGAGGGGGGGGGGACAAAAAGAAGTCATCATTACTTTTCTCTTTTTCCCCGTTTTTTTTTGATGGTTGTTCTATTAACTTTACATCTTTTTTTTTTTTTTTTTGCCTTGCATTGGTTTGCCTTGCCGTTAAAACACGGACCACATTGCCAACTGATCAGGAAGTCATAATATGTAGGACCAGGCTCGCTGACATCCGCCACGCTCAAAAACTCCCCCAAAATAACCCGGCATGCTATATCTCCCCAAAGCAACATGGAGTGTTTTTCTTCTCCCTTCATTCATGATTGTGTTATCTCCCCTGAGCGATCTGACCTCCCGAAATAGTGGAGCCCCGGAAGTTGTTAGATGTAGGCGTGTTTTTCCTGACAGCAGCATGTTGTGTGTGTGTGTGTGTGTGTGTAAGTGTGTGTGTGTGTGTGTGTGTGTGCCCGCCTTCCCTTCCTCTTCGTCCCCCCTCTCTCCCAACCAACATGGACTTCCGGTGCATAAGAGCGTCACATCTGATTGGTGGACAACTCACAGTGACGTAGACCTTCATTGATAACTTGGTGGGCTTGTGTTTGGGCAGGGTTTCCTTTAATGGCAGTGGTGTAGTAGTAGTCTCTATTTATTTATTTATTTATTTCCTTTTGACTTCTGTCACTTACTAACACAATCCCCCCCCAAAAAACCCCAACAAAACCAACAACAAAAACCAACAAAACAAAACCCCCTCCCAACAAAAAAACAACCCCCCCCCCCAAAACAAAACAGACAAGCAAACAAAGGAAAAGAAATAATCAACCCTGAAGTAAAACCAAACAAAAAATGCCCAAACAAATCAACCAACAAACAAGCAACTAATAAAACCAAAAGAAAGTTTCTCCTTGAACCTATTTTGTGTATGATCATGGAGCTATAACTGATTCCAGACAGTTATCTTTCCTCCCTTTTAATCATGGATTATGTTTCTTGGCTAAATCTTCCATATTCAATTCTGGTGAGATTATTGAGGATACCACGTTTGGGGGCGGGATAGCTCATTTGTCAGAGCACAGCTTTCCCCAAGCTAAGGTTAAGTGGCATTGAGCCAGGTTACCAAATGAATGGAGGATGGTTTGCAGAAGTCCTTTGAAAACAAAAACAAGATCACAAATCATCCTGCCTAGATTTGGTTTACTACTGAACATGCCATGAAAGTCTTGGCTCATGCCTGTGTCCCAAAGCTTCCTCTGCAAGGATAGACCTATCCATCAGTTCAGCCACATAGCCCTTGATGACGTGGGCACTAGTTCCAACTGCCTGAAATTTCACCAGGGGATCATCACAGAAGTTTCCATTGTAAACACACAGACAAGGCCAATGTCACGTTCTAGGTCAGCATGCTTTTCATTGTCCAACTGTTAACAGCACTTGGTGAATGATGGAATTTCACATGCACAGTCTTGGGACAGTGTGTTGTTGACAGCACAGCTTGTAAGAGGTGTGGTAAAGATAAGGTGAAGAAGTCCCATAACCTATGTGGTCATAGGGGAGGGAGGCATCAGAGGTTTCAGCTTCCCTTGGGGTCAGCATGTTGAGGGCAGCGCCCCCCGTGGGTAAAAGTTAAAATCGTGAATGTTCTTCTGTTGTGACAATTTCACTTGCCCCCTGTTTCTTCTTACCTCTGTGCTGTCCTTCTCTCCTTTGTCCTTCTTCTGTCTCTGTCACCCTGACTTAGCGCTTTCTTGTGGGTAGCTGTAGGAGCTGACAGGGGCCCCATGTTGCTGTTGTTGACTGGGCTGGCTTTTAGTGGACTGTACTGTGGCCACAGTACAGGAACGGGATAGCTCAGTGGTCAGAGCGCTCGCCTTTCCTACAGTCAAGTTAAGGAGTGAGGAGCCTGGTTGCCAGTTGGATAGGTGACCATTTGCAGGCCTTAGCTACAGTACAGTTCCCCCAGTTTACGTAGTTGTAAATGGGTACCTGCCCTCTTTAGGGTCAGAGAAGGTAAAGCAGCGAGGGAGAGGAGATGGGCACCGCCCTCAATATGCTGGCCCCTAGAGAAGCTGAGGCCACCCTCAATATGCTGGCCCTTAGAGAAGCTGAGGTCTCTAATGCCTGGCTCCCCTACGACCACACAGGTTATGGGACACCTTTGTGGCCACTTCCACTTACCTTCCAGAAAGTGAGATGATCTTCTCGAAACAGGGTATCCAAAGTGACTCTCAACACATTTGTAGACCAAGGAGGGGCATTGTGTTGGATGGAATGGAAATTGTATTTCTTGACAAATTATTGCACAGCAACAATAATCTTCTTGCTTACCTGCAATGGAGATCATCACCTGCAATCTGAGAGATAGATACATAGATAGATAGATAGATAGATAGATAGAGATAGAGAGAGAGAGAGAGAGAGAGAGAGAGAGAGAGAGAGAGAGAGAGAGAGACACACACACACAGACAGAGAGACAGAGAGAGAGACAGAGACAGACAGACAGACAGGACAAACAGAGAGACAACACAGGACAGCTGCTCAAACCCATCCCCCATCTCCCAGCCCTCAGCCCCCTCCCCTCCCCTCCCCCCCCCCCCCCACCTTTTTCATATTCAAAATACACCCATATGCACACTTTACTTTATAACCCCCCATCTCCTTCAAGCAGCACATCCTCTTTCTCTTCCTTCCCCCCCCCCTCCCTCCTACCCCCCACCCCCACTCCTTCTCTCTCTCTCTCTCTCTGTCTCCCCCTCCCCCCTCACTGCTTCTTTCTCATTCAGGGAACCCCTGAAGCCATTTTATGTCACTGCACACTCCAGGGTTTCTGCACTGAATTGTGCTGTGTTGAGGTGTTCTTTCAAGGTCTTTTGGCTTTGTGCACCAAGCAACCAGTTTGCTTTTGCTTGTGTGTGTGTGTGTGTGTGTGTGTGTGTGTGTGTGTGTGGTGTGTGTGGTGTGTAGTTTAGAAAACGTTTTTTTTTTTCTGTTCCTTTAAAAAAAAAATTACTTTAGAAATTCCCCCCTCCTTCCTCCTGTCACCAAACTTCTTACATTAAAAAACCCCAGCCAACCCAAGACAGAATTGTAGACATTGTATGAATGAACCTTTTCTTATACCAATATTTGCTTGTTGAAACACACACACAAACCACACACACCAACCACGCACACGCACACATGTATAGATGGACACACATAGACAGACAGCCCGACAGCTCGACAGACAGGCAGACAGGAACACACACCAACACGCACGAGTGCGCGAGCGCACCTGCAAGCACGCGCACGCGCGCGGCGCGACACCACACACACACACACCACACACACACACACACACACACACACACACTCAAACGCCATGCGCATTCGTGAGATATGATTGCTCATAAAGTCGATAGGCCTAAGGCCTTCGTGGTTGGTTAGGCTATAAACAACTTGAAATGAAAACGTCTTTCAATTTTCAGCCAAGCAATGATTTTTAATCCTGTCGTTTAAAAAAAAAAGTTTGTTTTATGCTCCCCTGCCCAGCCCCCCCCCCCCCCCCCCCCCCCCCGTTTTTTTTTTCGTCTTTTATTTTGGCGTTTTTCATTTTGGGCTTGAATCTAAACTTAGTTCATTCACAAATAGACCTACACGCACCGAAAGCGTGCACACGTCAACGAACACACATGCTATCGCAGAGAGAGAGAGAGAGAGAGAGAGAGAGAGAGAGAGAGAGAGAGAGAGAGAGAGAGAGAGAGAATAATCTTTATTTTTCAAGGGTAACAGAGTAAGTATTTACAAACTTTTTTTCATCGGGCCCCTTCCCTGGATTAGGGAATAGCAAAGAGAGAGAGAGAGAGAGAGAGAGAGAGAGAGAGAGAGCATTCCTTATCTCTGTCTCTTCTGCATTTAAAGCATAAACACGCACACAGACACACAGACACACACACACAAACACACACACACACACACACACACACACACACACACACACACACACTCTCTCTCTCTCTCTCTCTCTTTCTCTCTCTTTGCCGCAAGCTTTGAACCGATTTTAGCTACTGTTAACACACCACACCAAGACAGATGTTTGGAAAAATACATGAAAACTGTTGGGTTTGGAGAGTTACTTGCCACAGGGAGGGGAAGGGGGATAACCAGATGGATAGAGCGTTGGGCATTGGCTCATGATCTGCTGACCCCGGAGAGAGAGAGAGAGAGAGAGAGAGAGAGAGAGAGAGATTTATTGCGTTAGGTTTTACAACCCATTCACAAAAAGGTAGTTGGGGAAAGGGAGGAAATCGAAAGATACAACAAAATTTCAACACTGTACAATATCAGTGATTCTTCACGATTGGTAACCCAAACCACACGCAGTATTGTTTATAATAGTTTGTGTGGATGTCGCTGGTAAAACCCATGTCGTAGCAAGGACCAGGAACTGTCACAGAGCGGTATTAGCCATGTGGTTGTACTGCTGGCTGGTCACTGGACCTGTCCAAAGATTCCCGTCTTCAGCTGCTTTCCCTCTTCATTTGCTTTCTTTAATGGCTCAAAGCCCCTGTCCATTTTGTTGGCAAGTTTCTGTATAAGTCCCATCAACATTCTGCGATCCCGCGACACAGTGGTGCTGTTTCCTGCTTCATCGATGGCAGTTGCACTTTCGGCAGTTTCCAGTGGCTCCGCTCTCTTGCTGTTCCCTGTTCACATGTTCTGCAGAGATGTGCTCTGTCATTGTCACAGGCGGTACTGTTTGCGTGTCACTGCTCGCAGTCATGACATCTTCATCGTAACTATCCTTGTCAGTGTCAGAGTCGAAACCCCAGTCTTCAAGGGCCAACTCGTGGGTTGCACTGTCACTGACACTGGGTCAACACCGGCATGCATGACAGAAAAGAGAAGATTCGGCTTGCCGTGTTGCACATGCAGATTTAGTAGTACAGCAGGAGGGCCAATGGGCGTGTCATCTTCGAATGTGTCAATGGCATTTCATTTTCGTTGTTATAAAATAAACTTGGGGGCCTTTGGAGAAATAAATTCGAAGGGGAGACAGAATGTTCATGTTGTTTGTTCATTACTCTGACCTTATGTGTCTCCACTCTCTTTTTGTCCCTTAGCAATTTGCGCTGCCCCTTTCTCACGGTAAACAACACTGTTACCAACCTGTCACCGTGGCTGTGTGTAGCAGGATGCCGGTGGGCCTGCGACAGGCGCAACACAATCACAGTTTGATTCTCTTTGCCGTCGATTTTATACGATGTCAGAGACATTTCCTGCAGAAAGGTGTTCAAAACTGTTGCTAGAGAAGATGGTAGTCCTGTCACTGGCATACTGGAGGTCTTTCTGTAGAAAATAGGAAATTTCTTTTCTCACTTTTGAGACCACGTCTTGCTGGTAGCCAAGCAAGGGAAGCCACTGGAGAGAGAGAGAGAGAGAGAGAGAGAGAGAGAGAGAGAGAGAGAGAGAGAGAGAGAGAGAGAGAGAGAGAGAGCATTGACCAATCAATAAGTATGGCAAAACACACACACACACCCTTCTTTAAAGCCCAATTTCAATGAAACATATTAAGTCAATGTCTGTCAAAAGAATTAATTTTAGGCAAAACACTATCTCCTACATTCCAACATGTATATATATATATATATATATATATATATATATATATATATATATATATATATATATATATATGACAAAAGAGAGAGAGACAGACAGACACAGACAGACAGAGAAGAGAGAAGGGGGCATCTTCGGGTTTTATCATTGTCAAAATAAAAAAAGTATTACAAAAGCACCCATGAGAGAGAGAGAGAGAGAGAGAGAGAGAGAGAGAGAGAGAGAGAGAGAGAGAGAGAGAGAGAGAGAGAGAGAGAGAGAGAGATTAAAAAAATCTATTTACCTTATTTATTTTATTCTTTTATTATGAGGGTAATGGAATAAGCCCTCATGTGCTTTTCTGTGTATGCAGTTTTGTAAAATGTCTTCCATTCCCACCAGCACAGAATGGCCTATACTCTTGAAAAGCAGAACAGGTTTTAATGTGTGCACAAGATATTGTGCTTCCACAGGGAACCTAGGTTAATAGTATTATGGGAAGGACTTTTGGGGGAAGTGGTGTGGGCACTGAGAGAGAGAGAGAGAGAGAGAGAGAGAGAGAGAGGAGAGAGAGAGAGAGAGAGAGAGAGAGAGAGAGAGAGAGAGAGAGAGAGAGAGAGCCCACACGCCAGCTAGGTACTGGTGCCCTTGCGAGCTGGCCTGTGCCCTCTCTCTCTCTCACCAGGCATGGGCACCTGGGCTGTGCACTGTGGGCTTGCCACCAGAGAGAGAGAGAGAGAGAGAGACAGAGACAGAGAAGACGAAAAGAAGAGACGGAGAGAGAGAGAGAGAGAGAGAGAGAGAGAGAGAGAGAGAGAGACAGAGAGAGAGAGAGAGAGAGAGAGAGAGATGAGAGAAGAGAGAGAGAGAGAGAGAGAGAGAGACAGAAGAGAGAGAAGAGAGAGAGAGAGAGAAGAGAGAGGAGAGAGAGAGAGAGAGAGAGAGAGAGAGAGGGAGATACTTTACACACCCACCCACCCACCCAAATCTCACCGGTTGCCCCAGTCAGGGGATTAGAGTGCCGCCATATGGAAAGCCTGAAATTGGTCCTGGCACAGACAATGATGACTAGCTGTTTACAATAATGTCCATGTCCCTCTTCCCTCTCTTTCTCCCTCCCTCCCTCCTCTACTTCCCTTGCTTCTTCCCTTCATATCTCCACCCTCCCTCTTTATCCTACCTTCTCCTTCTCTTCTTCTTCCCCATCTTTAGCTCATCTTCCAGAGAAACAGGTGACTGTGTACACCATCCAGACGAAGGAAAAATAGCCAGTAAGTAATGATGATGATAATAACAAAAGCAATAATGATAATAATATTGATAAGAATAATGATAATGTATAGAAATTATAAATGGCTGAATCTTCTAAAGCAACAAATCAAATGGCTTACAGTCAAATCATTTACACTTCTGCAACCATCCACTAATAGTATCAACCAGATATCCAATGTACACACACTGACACCCCCCCCCCCACACGCACACACACACATACTGAAACTCAGAAATCTTATTGTTTGTTTACCTCAGCTTGTCTAAATAGTAAAGACATTCAAGTTTGCTCCACTGCACAATGTTCAGCCTGAGATAAAAAAAACAACCCCAAACCAGTTAGAAACATAATATTTAGGGGAACTAATTCCTTATCTTTTTTCTGTTCTTTTCTCCTTTCACCTCCCTTCCATCATTGACATGTCCACGCCTCAGGAAGGAATGAATGAATGAAGAGGTCAAGGTGAAAATCGTGACCCCAGTAACAGCTGAGTGCACAGCGCCCATCATTTAGTCCTGGAAGAGGCAGACTAGATGTGACAGCAGGGGCAGTAAACCTGTTCTGGTGGACGCCTCTGAAGAGAGAAAGGGACAGACAGGAGGGTTTAGCAGGTGAGCAGGCAGCCCACCCAACTGTTAACGAGCTTGGTGGCCAATTTGTCTGGGTTCCCCAGTGCTGGGTCTGTCTGTCTGTTAGTAAGTCCATGAACAAAGGCCAGTTCTTTCTGGACACAAGTTAAAGGCTTTGGCCTAACTGCCATGCCTGTTGTTGTTCTTGTCAGCTTGTTGATGGGGACAGGGTTGTTTCCAGTCAGTGGACTGTGTAGTGTATAGTGTGGTAAGGTCAACTGTCCGACTGTACACCACAGGGTGGTCCCTGGTCCTACTACCCCTCCCCTTTTCTGTCTGGTTTTTGCCTTTTGTTGTGTGTGTATGTGCCTGTGTGTGCGTGTGCCTGCATGTGGGCACCCCATGCACATATACGCCTTGTGTGTGTGCATGAGTGAGGTTAAAATTTGAATCTGTTAACCTTTTGTGAATGGTCACCTGTATGTGAATGATTGGAATGGAAACACTGTGATTTGTTTGCTATTCAAGATTCAGCACTATAAAC
This sequence comes from Stramonita haemastoma, assembly GCA_030674155.1. Taxonomy (NCBI): domain Eukaryota; kingdom Metazoa; phylum Mollusca; class Gastropoda; order Neogastropoda; family Muricidae; genus Stramonita; species Stramonita haemastoma. The sequence continues at coordinate 32,188,404 of CM060317.1, forward strand.
ATGCCATTATATCATGATCTCATTCCAGTCTAATTCGGATGAGACTAGAAACCGAGACCCGTGTGCAAACGCATGCAAAACATCTTGCGCACACGTTAAAACCCTGTTCTGCCTTTCCGAAAAGCAGGCCATCATGTGCCGGTAGGGACGACAAAATTATATTAAAAAAACAGCATGCGCACAGGTGTTGTGTTTAGACACCATCCCTGAGGAAAAATCAGGGAGTTGGAGTTCCAGAGCGCTCAGGGATGTATATGGCAATGTTCTGGTGGCTCCTGCGAGGATGGCTCTAGAACCATTCCTATTGGTCATTGCCTTTCCCATAGATCATTCCAGTGGTGTGGAGAGGGGGGGGGGGTCTGCTACATGGGTAACAGCTAACCCTCTATACTTACTTACCTAGGCTTTGCATTCTAAAGACTAGAGTGCAACTCCATAGTCTTCCGAAACTAATGGGTGCCTACTATATCATGATGATGATAATGATGAATGATGATGGTGATGTGTTTTTTTTATGCCATTATCACTATTGTTATGATTTTCATTATTACCAAATGAAAACTGCTCAGGAAACCTCAGTTTATCATCTTATCCAAAAGACTAGCACAAGGTCTGGTGAGGGAAAAAGTTTGGGCACAAACAAAGATGTGGAATATGTACTTCTAGCTTTCTAGGTAGGGGCTTTATCTCCAGACCACCCATCACCTTTTCAGAGATCTTTCAACAAATTGTGAGTAGGTGTTGCAGCTGCTTCCTCAGGCTACTAGTATAGACCTCCTTCTGACAACCCCTACATCCTGAATCTGCACTGGGATGACAATATAATCACAACATCACCAAGTGAGGAGGTGGTGTGGAGATTCATACACCCATCCGAATAAGAAAGGGATAGGGTTGGTATCTTGACTACCAGGCTAGTTTGGTGTCAGACAGTCTCGGTGGGGTTGGTTAACTGTCTTGAATCTGAGGCTAGTTTTATGAAAAAGGATCACAGATAGTTAACTGTTGCTTCCTGAGATAGTTTCCTTGTTGGGCAGAGAGAATAGGCAGTGAACACGACTATGGTCTGATATGGTGAGATATAGTGAAGCTTAATTATGGTTGATTGGCTGCAAGTTTACAACAACAACAACAGTAGTGGCAACAACAATAACAGCAGTAGTAGTATCAGCAACAACTGTAAGAGCAGTAACAGCAGCAATCAGCAACAACAGCAGTAGCAAAAATAACAATAGCAGCAACAGCAAGCAGCAGTAGTGGCAATGGCAGTAGTAGCTGCAAAGCAGCAGCAGCAACAACAATGACAGCAACTCACACAGATAGGCAGACAGACAGACACATGCACAGACAGACACAGACAGACAGATAAACAGAATCACACACACTCACACACACACACACTGAATCTCAAAAGATTGTTAGGTGTTTGTTTCTTTTTCTTTATTTTCTTCTTCACCCATTGTTGAAATAGTAAAGACATTCAAGTTTGACTAATTTCACAAAGTTAATGTCTGAGATATAAAAAGCCCATATCCTTGACAAGCATAATAACCACAGGAACTTCCGCTTCCCTTTTTGCCTCTCATTTTTATTTTCTCTTCTCCTTTCACCTCCTTTCCATCATTGACATACTTCTGTCAACGCCTCAGGAAGGAATGAATGAATGAAGAGGTCAAGGTGAAAATCGTGACCCCAGTAACAGCTGAGTGCACAGCGCCCATCATTTAGTCCTGGAAGAAGCAGACTAGATCTGACAGCAGGGGCAGTAAACCTGTTCCGGGGACGCCTCTGAAGAGAGAAAGGGACAGACAGGAGGGTTTAGCAGGTGAGCAGGCAGCCCCACCCAACTGTTAACGAGCTTGGTGGCCAATTTGTCTGGGTTCCCCAGTGCTGGGTTTGTGTCAGAAAGTTCAGGAACAAAGACCCGTTCTTTCTGGACACAAGTTAAAGGCTTTGGCCTGACTGCCATGCCTGTTGTTGTTCTTGTCAGCTTGTTGATGGGGACAGGGTTGTTTCCAGTCAGTGGAGTGTGTAGTGTATGGTGTGGTAAGGTCAACTGCTGGACTGTTGTTCTGACACAGTATGTCGTAGCAAGACAGTTCCTGG
>CM060317.1:32195509-32203009 GCA_030674155.1 Stramonita haemastoma
GTGTGTTGTGTTGTGTGTGTGTGTACATTCGAATTTGTCAAAACTGTACATAGTTGCTGATTGTGTGTCGTGTAGGTCGAATGCAAGCGCTTTGATTTGTTTTTGCAAGATATAGCGCTATACAAATTCCATGTATTATTATTATTATTATTATTATTATTATTTATTATTATTATATATGTATGTATGTATGTATGTATGTATGTATGTATGTATGTATGTATGTATGTATGTATGTATGTATGTATGTATGTATGTATGTATGTGTTGTTATTGTTGTTGTTGTCTTCAGTTTAACGTCTGTTCACTCTCAGTGATTTTAATGTGTGTGTGTGTGTGTGTTGTGTGTGTGTGTGTGTGTGTGTGTGTGTGTGTGTGTGTGTGTGTGTGTGTGTGTGTGTTGTGTGTGTGTGTGTGTGTGTGTGCGTGCGGGCGCCCACTCCTACATGTGTGAGTATGCTGTGTACATTGGTCTTCAGTAATGTGTGTGTGTGTGTGCGCGCGCGCGCACGTATATATGTGTGTGTGTGTGTTTGTGTGTGTGTATGCTCCCGTGTGCATTGGTCTTCAGGGGTGGGTCACCGCCAGATGTGTCCTTTTGACCTCTGACCTTTCAGTGTCAACGTGTCATGAGACGTGGGAGACGCGGAAACCGCCCAGACGACAGAACGTCTGCGCAGCTCTTGTCACAACTGCTCTGACATTTCGTGTCCAACTCCCTCTGCCTGTCTCTGTCTCTGCCTGTCTGTCTGTCTGTCTGTCTCTGTCTGTCGGTTTGTTTGCCTGTTTGTTTGTGTGTTTGTCTGTCTCTGTCTGTATTTCTGTCTCTGTCTGTCTGTCTCTGTCTGTATGTCTGTCTGTCTCTGTCTGTCTGTCGCTTTATGTACCAGTCAAGTAGGCCTATTGTTGTTTTGCTTGTTTTTCTCTGTTGTAAGTTTGTCCGTCTCTGCGCCTGTCTGTCTGTCTGTGTCTGTCTGTCTGTCTTTGTCTGCCTCTTGTCTTTTAACTCTTTGTCCTTCAGTCTCTCTCTGCAGCCTACCCCCGTCTCTGTTAGGCCTAACTGCTTGCTTCTTTGCCTGTTACACGATCTCTGTCTGTCTGTCTGTCTGTCTGTCTGTCTGTTTCTCTCTGTCTCTTTGTCTGTCTCTCTCTCTCTCACTCACGCGTGATGTTGTTGTTGCTGTGATTTTACATATTTGTTTTGTTTTGTTTTGTTTTGTTTTGTTTTGTTTTGTCATTGTTTCTTCGTCTTATTGATTGTTTTGGATTTTTTCAGGGGTAATGGTGAATTTTTTTTTCTCTGAAAAATATTTTAGAGATTAGTCATATCACCAATCGTGAATAATCATAGCTTCAATGTCTTCACCTTCACCTGTTCTGTAGTCTGGAGGACCGTTAGGGTACCACTGAAGATTTTGCAACAAGATTCCCCCACTCCTCATGGTTCTTAGGATTTCGTGGTATGTCGTTCCACACAAGGCCAGTCCACTCTCTGATGTTGTCTTCCCATCGTTATCTCTGTCTGCCTCTTCAGTCTCCCTCCTTGTACTGTTCCCTGCAGGACAGTCTTGGCCAGTCCAGATGTTCGTGTGACCTGCATGTACCACTTCAGTTGTTTTTTTTCGAACTGAATATCTTTTGACTTGAAACTAAACGGCAACAAACAGACAGTTCTTTTATTGTGAGACGTAGAAAGCCATTATTTAAGAAAAAGGTTTATAAGGTTTGCTTTTCTTTTTATATTTTTAATTGAGAAGAAAACAGTTATTCCCCTATCCCAAATTTAAAAATAAAAAATGCTTGTACCTGTAATCCTCCGCCCCACCCACCCCACCCCACCCTCCTCTCTGCAGTGAATAATATACTTTATAACTGATTGTGACAAAGAACAAAGCCATTGTTTGAAAATCTGACGAACAAAGATGAAGGCAATGAATTCAAATGAAGACTACCTGATACAAAGTCCACTGTTGCTGACGAGATGACATGAATAAATGATGGACAGAAATACACAGAATTGCCCACACTCTCTCACCTTTTCTCTCTGTATCCCGTCTGTTCACTGTCTCTTGTCTGTCCTTGCCTGTCTGTCTGTCTGTCGGTCTAGCATGTCATTTTCTTTATGAGCCTAACCCTCGCTCCAGTCTCTCTCTTTCTCTCTCACCCTGTTAAGGGCGGGGACTGGATGCATAAAAAGCACACGAGTGTTTATTCGTTATCCTCGAAATAAAAAGAATTTGATTAGATTTGATTTGATCTTTCTTGCACACAGGCATATGAACCCCACCAACCCCCCACACCATCACGTAGACACAGACACAGACACAGACACAGACACACACACACACACACACACACACACACACACACACACACCATCATTCAGCCGTCTAATATCACATTAAGTGAACAGACATAAAATTGAAGACACACACACCATCACACAGACATCATCATCATCATCATCATCACCATCATCATTAACATCATTATCACACATCATCACACAATGCGCCCCCTCTGATAATGCTTAGTAAAACACACACACACACACACACACACACACAACACAACACACACACACACGCAGCACGCACACACAACACACACACACACACACACACACACACACACACACACAGGCACACACACAGCACAAACACACACACACAAATAATTTGCTTATAAAATAAGATATCGCCTCTAAAAAGGGTAATGGATCCCATTCTCAATATGAGTGGACTATTACATTCTCTATTTTTGCTCCCTTAATAATCACACTGCTTATGATGTTAGCTTTTGTCCCCCCCCCCTGCCCCCCCCCCCCTAACCTCATTCCTCCCTTTCTCAGCTTTCCTTCCACCTCCTCCTCCCTCCCCTCCCCTTCCCCCACCTCCTCCCTGGTGAAGTCGAGATATCTCTATTGGCACAGAGTTAAGGCTGGCAGCTTGCTGTTAGCCAGTCTGAGCAAGCCAACCCAGCACAAGTTTGTCATACCCTCATTATTCCTATCAACAATCTCCACGGGCCCATTTCCGGTCATTTGTCCTCCCCCAGCCATATCTCTGCATGTTCGTGGCATCCACCCACGCCGGCTGGCTGGCCACCCACGCACACAGTCCAGCATCGTGATTTTGCCCAGGAGACAAATAGGGCTTCTTATTACCACCAGCGGATGACATGGCAGCAGAGAACTATAACCGTCACACTGATAGGGGGCGGAAGTAGAATGTAAGACTCGCTCCTCCTACTACTACTACTACGCTGCTGCCCACGCGGGCCACGTGCGACTTGTGTCTCCTGTCAGTGGGGCGATCTGGCTGTCTGAGAGAAAATGCTCCTTAAAGTGTGGGTGGGATATTACCCTCAGTGACTGAGTTTCCTAACTGCATCTGTGTGTCTGACAGGGTTGGGTTTTTTGTTTTTTTCTCGTTTTTTTTTGTTTTTTTTTTTTACTAAGGGATGGCGGTGGGTTTAATTTTTGTACAATCATAAAGCAATGATAGCAGTCTTGTTTTAAAAGCTATCAAGCTTCCTCACATAATTATCCCCCCTTCCATACACACAAACGCGCGTGCACACACACACACACACACACACACACACACACACAAGGGAGGGGATAGCTTGGTGGTTAGAGTGATGGCTCGTGATCTGCTGGCCCAGGTTCGAATCTCGTTGAAGAGGATTTTTCCTCTGGAGTTGGTATCAGTACCGACTCCACTCCCTCCATTCCCCCACTCCACTCCTTCCACTCCCCCCAAAAGTCGCTGGGTGAGACTATAAACCATGTCCTTGTGAGGTCCCATGCAGAACATCTCGCCCACAGGTTAAAACCTTTAACCGTTCCATGAAGAGTAGACTATAGTGTGGGGATAGGAACATTCCCTGACGACAAAATTTGCAAAACTGCATACACACAGGGGCTGGATGTAAAAATGGGCACCAGTGCTTATTCTATTATCCTCTAAATTAAAGGAGAAAACACACACACACACACACACACACACACACCACACACACACACACACACACACACACACACACAGATTAACCTGTTGTCACCGGAAAATAATGAATTAAAACATGTAGCTGAATAAAGATGAAGTAAAATGATTATAAACTATATATGGTTCTCTATGATCATCCAGAAAAATATCTCTTTAATAGCTAAGCTGAATTATACCATTCTACTTAATTTTGGATTGTCTTTACAACAGTTTTGTTTAGATGTTGGAATTATCACTATTACTACTACTAGTTAACAAATTTAGTAATAAATGTTATTTTCTGCTGAAACCTTTTATACAATCATATATTATCTAATCATGCCAACACTCTCTAATTGCCAGTGGAACGAAATATCACCCCTGTCAAACATGACTTATTTCCTGTTCTATTCTGCTCTGCAAAGATCTCCCACTTTCTTTGGGTTGGGAGTGAACTCAGAAGTCACACCTCCACACCACCATAATGTGGGTGTTCTCTTGAAAGGAGACAAGGGGCAGCATGGGCACAGCCTCAAGCTGTGGCGAATGCAGCATGGGCACAGATGACCAGTGTGATAACAAAACTGGTTCTTGCCATCCTCTAACATGAGGAGCCATAGTCTGGACTGGTTGGTCATGAGCTTCTCTGAAGTCAGTATTTGTCTGTCAAGTCCAGCAGGCAAACCTCCTGTAGAATCACAAGCATAGAAGATCAAGCACAAGGGTTTCCACAAAATAAAAATATGCAGTAGAACATTTTCTAGGCATGATATTATCACTTTACCACAGAAAAGACTTTCTAGAGAAAGGTAGGGGGGTTTCTATACTAAAATTAGACCTGTAGAAAAATCCACACAAAGGATCATTGGTCGAATTTGATTGGGGGTGATAGCTGCATGGTGAAGGCCACGTGACTTCCTGTCTATACCACGAAGGGAAGAAACTCAAGCCTGACTGACACCGACACCCGCACGTGGAGGACGCGCACTTACAGCCACAATTAATTCAAGCCCCGCCACTTAAGTGGGCTGGTGAACGATATAAATAGCTTCCCGCCGCAGCGGAAGTTGTTGTGTGCAGAATAAACCGTTTTTAAAAGTACGTGAACTCCAGATATTTAACACTCCTGTGTATAACTATAAGGGAATTGGGGGACAATTAAGAGAGACAGAGGGAAGGGGGGGGGGAGGGGAGGGGCACTGTAAAGAGGATAGTGTAGGTGCACTGTATATAGGCCCTAGATCTTGTGTGTGTGCGTGTGTGTGTGGTTCCCCTCAACGAGTCTAGAGCTCGAGTTCACCAATGGTGAGATTTTGCATAATATGCAACCGATTTTGCCCACCATTAAATTAGCTGCATTCCAAGGAAGGGTGATGCTTAAACACGACGCCTGTGTGCATGTGTTTTGCAAATTTTGTCATGTGTTCTTACCAGCACAAATGACCTACTCTTCAAAAAGGCAGAACAGGGTTTATGGTGTGCGAATAATGTTCTGTGTACGTCTGCACACGAGATCTCAGCTTATAGTTTCATTCAAAAGACTTTCAGGGGGAGTGGAGTGGGCACTGATGTCTATTGGGAAAAATGTCATACAATACAATAACTACACTACACTACACTACACTACACTACACTACACTACACTACACTACACTACACTACACTACACTACAGTGCAATGCCTCATTCAACACTTCCAACCGGTCTAACGCAGAAACATCAAGGACTTTGTTCACATGGAGAGCAGATAACATTAACAGTGGAAATGGCTGAATGTATCAGTATCTGATTTCCTCGCTAGCCACGACCTTACATGCAAAAACCTGCTCTCCAGGGTTAGGTAGATGGGTAGGTTGTGACTTCACGTGTTCAGATTGAAGATATTTGCAAGAACCCTGGAAAGTCCACACACAGAGGAGAAAACAATGACTCCTTCAGCCACTTTGAGGTCGCCATAGACCCCAAGAGACAGAAAAACCAGGCTTATCCCATGACGCAGGCCACACTCCACCTATTATATCCCCATCCCCTCCCAAAGTATTGTTAGTTTCCTACAGCAGTCAAACACACTGTGACCAAAACATCAAGACATGTCCAAAGTATCGTCAGAAGGCCCCTGACTCACAACTTATGCAATTTTTAGCGTGAATTTGGTAAGCCTGAAATCTTATTCTGTTGTTGCAAACATAGCACCACCTAATTTTCGTGTCTCCCAATAGCCTCCTATCCACGATGCATGCGCACAGGATGATCATTGAAGGAACACAATCATCAGAGAGGATCATTCCAAACTTTCCAGTGATTAGCTAACATCAGTCTATATTTTTTGATCCCCAAACCAGCCACACTGTATGCCCCCTCTACATCTTTGAAATTATTTGAAAATAAGCGTAGGTTATTTTCCCTTGAATGCTACTACATAGATGACAACTCATGGTAAAGGTAAAAGTAAAGGTGTTATCATACATAACCTATATGGTTGTTGGGAAGTGAGATGTCAGGGACCACAGCTTCCCGAGGAGCCAGCATATTGAGGGTGGTGCCCATCTCCTCTCCCTCGCTGCTTCACCTTTCGTGACCCTAAAGAGGGCAGGTACTCATATACAGCTGGATGAACTGGGGAATTGTACTGAAGCCAATGCCCGCTAACAGTAACCCATCCATTTGGAAATCATGCTCAATGCTGCTTAACCTTAGCTTGGGGAAAGCAATGCTTTGACAATTTATGACCAGGATCTAAAACTGGAGTGCAGCCCATGAACGAAAGACAAGAGAGGCATTCTACACACTCTTGGTACATTGAAAAGCTGCAGAGCTTTTCCCCCTGTCTTAAGAGTATTTCAAGGCAACCAAAAACATTTTTCAAAGCAGACACTTAGAAGACATTGCACGAGTTTCCAACACTTCAAGCTCTGGGGTGTGGCCCTGATACTGATTCCACAGCATTTCAGCTTTTAATTTAGGGTCAGGTGGTGGCGGGTGTCCTCTTGAAAATAAAATTTAAAAAATTCAGAAAATGAATAGACTCTATTCATTTTCATGAAAACATGTCTAGAATATGAAGAGCCGTGCTATGTGATTATCTAGGGAGTGGAGGAAATAGATCATGAGAAAAAAGAAAAAGGTCATCAGATGAAGATGGCTTGTGGCCCTTATGTTGATGTCACAACCACGCATATGTACTGTGTCTGAGACGTTAGGAGACGACAAAAAACCAGCTGGTACATTAGGGGCTGAAGTTTTTGTTTCGGAGGGTGGGGTGGGGGGTGGGGGGGTGGGGTAATTTCAAATCTACCAAATTCGTGCTAAATCCTTAATTTTTGAACCAGGAGCTAGTCTTTTTAAGAACTCTCTCTCTCTCTCTCTCTCTCTCTCTCTCTCTCTCTCTCTCTCTCTCTCTCTCTCTCTCTCTCTCTCTCTCTTCTCTCTCTCTCTCTCTCTCTCTCTCTCTCTCTCTCTCTCTCTCACACACACATCTTGTCTTCTGTTTATTACTGTCTTGTTGTTTTGG
>CM060317.1:32210509-32213009 GCA_030674155.1 Stramonita haemastoma
AAGAATGCAAAGAAGAAGAATGCAAAGAAGAAGAATGCAAAGAAGGAGAAGAATGCAAGAAGAAGAAGAAGAATGCAAAGAAGAAGAAGAAGCAAAGAAGAATGCAAAGAAGAAGGATGTAAAGAAGAATGCAAAGAAGAAGAATGCAAAGAGAAGAAGAAGAAGAAGAAGAAGAAGAAGAAGAAAAATGCAAAGAAGAAAATGCAAAGAGAAGAAGAAGAAAGAAGAAGAATGCAAAGAAAAAGAATGCAAAAAACCTCAAGAAGAAGAAGAAGAATGGCGAAGAAGAAGAAGAAGAAGAAGAAGAAAGAAGAAGAAGAAGAAGAAGAAGAAGAAGAAGAAGAAGAAGAAGAAGAAGAATGCAAAGAAGAAGAATGCAAAGAAGAAAAGAAGAAGAATGCAAAGAAAAAGAATGCAAAGAAGACCTCAAAGAAGAAGAAGAAGAACGGCGAAGAAGAAGAAGAAGAAGAAGAAGAAGAAGAAGAAGAAGAAGAAGAAGAAGAAGAAGAAGAAGAAAAGAAGAACAACAACAACAACAACAACAACAACAACAAGTAGAAGTAGAAGTAGAAGTAGAAGAAGAAGAAGAAGAAGTAAAAGAAGAAGAAAAAGAAGAAGAAGAAGAAGAAGAAGAAGAAGAAGAAGAAAGAAGAGAAGAAGAAATGATAATGATAATGATAATGATAATGATGATGTGACGTTTGGCGCCCGTGATATGGCCACCTTTTGGTGTGAGTATTGTGATATTATCATGTGGAATGAAAAAAGTCCTCAGGCAGGAAGGTAGCCGTATTCCGACTTCAGGGATAGGCTTCCAATTCAAAAGTGGAGTGCTTGGTATTCTCCCCCCCCCCCTCCTCCCCCCAACCCAGAGATGTTATTGTGGAGATCTCGAGTTTTGTTTTCGTGAATGTTTGTGTTGGGTTTCGCAAGAAATACTGAATAAAAGTTTTCGTCGTCTTGATTTCATTTCATTTCATTTGTCTATTTAGACCACTCAAGTCACAGCAGATTTCTATGCGTGGCACTCAGGCTGCTCTCCCACGGGGAGAGCGCGTCGCCACAAGAGCAGCGCCACTCATTATTATTTTTTTTCTTTTTCCTGTTTGCAACTGTATTTGTTTCCTTATCAGAGTGGCTTTTTCTACAGAATTTTGCTCGGGATAACTCTTTTGTTGCCGCTTTTAAAAATATTTTTTTTTACGTGCGATAAAGAATTATATGTAAACACGGGACCTCGTTATCGTCTCATCCGAAAGACTAGCACCCAGATCACCACCACTCATGGTCTAATGGATGGGGAAAGTTTTAAGGCCCAAATGGGGACTGAACCACCGCACACTTCCGACACTTACATACCACCGATCCATACCATCGTCTCGTACTTAAAAAAAGATCACTCCTTTAAAAAGAAAGGAGCAATGACAAATTTTGTCCTAAGAATTTATCAGTTTTGGAAAAGAAGGTTTTGTTTGTTTGTTTGTTTGTTGTTTTTTTAAACTTAAATTTTTTTTTTTTAAAATATTTTTTGTACAATTTTTTAAATACATTTATGCGGGACAAGCATTATCAATAACAATAAGCGTTAACCATTTGCAGTTGTGTGTTCATGATTGCACCACAATACATGCATTGTAAACAACGGAAACTAGACAAAGTTCATATGCACAAATTATGCATGCATATAATGCACACACACACACACACACACACACACACACACACACACACACACACACACACACACACACACACACACCACACACACACACACACACACCGTACGTACAACTACACACGTACACACACTACATATATACATGTATGCATACAGTATGCAACATGTATGCATACATGTATCTACATGTTGCATACGTATACATACATACATACATACATACATACTACATACTACATTACATATACATATTACATACATACACACACATACAAATACATACCACACACATACAACATACACACAACTACACACATACAACACACTACATACATACATACATACATACATACATACATACATACATACATACATACATACATACATACACTACATACAACATACATACTACATACATAATACATACATACATACATACATACATACATAATACATACATACATATACATATAAACATAGGCATTTTATATAGTGCACCACTTGCATACCATGCCATATAAACACTACCGCGAGATATGTTTGTCAATTGCCTTACCCCCCCCCCCCCCTCCCCACTTACAGTCAGGCTTGTTTATGGGATATTCTCGAGAAGGTTTTGTTTGTGTGTTTGTTTTGTCGATTTTCTTTCGGAAAGTGGAAATGAATCGTATGTAATATTACCATCTTGGTGAAAATTGAGCGTTACCAGAAACATATTTCATGTGCGCCATACGTGATTCTTAAAATACTTTGACTTAATTTGATTTGACTTGACACCTGTGCACGGACTTTATTTGACTTGAATCGGCAATCATTGCACGG
>CM060317.1:32218009-32240509 GCA_030674155.1 Stramonita haemastoma
AGATCAACACAATATAACAGCAATCAACAAGCGGTAGGTACCCTACAGCAGCACCACATTTACCATGGGTGGGATGCTGATGGGTACCTAACCACGCGACAGTGTTCCGAGTAACCAGCCTCAACACTTCTGACGGCAAATCACCGCAGGTAACATCAAACAACATCAGGCAGTGCTTTCAACAACGATGAACAAAAAAAAAAAAAACAAACTGAAATGCAAAATGGCGTCATGATCAAGAAAGGAAGTATACTACAACTGGAACACATTCTATAGGAGAGGAGAACGGTTATCCTGCAGGGGAAACACAAACCAAAGCAGTCTTGTCGTCATAATATCAGGGGTGGATTTGGAGAAGGAAGCAGGAGGGAGCAGGAGACTTGGACAAACACACGGCGTTAAGGAATTTGACATCATGCCACGTGGGGCCCCAGAGTGGAAATTGAATGGCTTAAGGGTTTCTGAAACGAGAAGGACAGGAGATACTTGGGCAAGGGGATTGATACAGTTACAAAGTTCGGAGTTTACAAGATTGCTGCACCGAAAAAGTCCTTAGAAACAGCACTAAAGATCTCCTGAAGCAGCCTCATGTGAAGAAGATAATTATAGGAAAAACATCCCCTGGTTGAATGTTATTTGCTGAAAGACCTCTCACAGCTTTGAGGGTTAGTCATGATCTGGAATTGGTTCTTGGGACTTAGCCATTGGAGGACAGAAACGCGAAGAAAGTGACTTTGGGGCTGAGACAGTGTCAAACTAAAAGTAGACAAAGACAAAAATGAGCTCTTCACGGTAAGAAAATCTGCAATTCTTCCAGTCAGTTTCTTGGCTTGTAATACCTTTCTATGGTTTGAAACATTTTTGATAGCCTTTTCAACATCCATATATATATAAACACTAGACCTTGCGTTGACAGCTTTTTAAGTTCTGTCTGACTGACCACATCGCATAAAAAAGCATTCTCGCACAAAAATTCATTGCAACTGACTTTTGAATCTTCTCTTTAAAAAAAAAAAAGTGGGGGGGGGGGGGGGGATGGTGGAGGATGAGGACGTAGAAGTAGGGAAGAAGAAGCAAAAGGAAACATGAGAGTGGAGGTAGCTACATAGTATTAAAAAATGGCATGTTTAGAAGACATTCAACAGGCAGGTCAAAGCTAAGTTATGCTGTACTGGACTGGACTAACCCACATATTTACTGACGTAAGTACCCCCCAAACTCCCCCCCCCCCCCCCCTTCTACTACTACAGCTAACAAGGTTTGACGACGAATGACATCATTGAAACATGGACACCAGACAACACTGACGGTATAAAAGTGATAAAATACCACAAAAGGCTTCACATCTTTTTTTCACCAAAGGGCACAACATGTCTTGAAGCAGTATAACATTTAAAAGGAACCAGCTTTTTTGTTTGTTTTGTTTTGTTTTTGTTGTAATGAAAATATTTATAACTGGAACGAAATGTACATCAATGACAGAATGCTGGTCACGTGATCCAAAAAAAACGGCCGATCAACAGATTTCCCCCATGTCGGTGACGTCACGAACTTTGTTGGTGACGTCACGAACCACGTTGGTGACGTCACGAACCACGTTGGTTGCGTCATGAACCAGTCCAAGTCCTATCAGGTCCAAAGCGTATACCGTTCGCAACAAAAGCTGCTCAGGGTCAAGACGTCCGCTCCCAGCAGCATCTTGCGACCATCCCAAAAGGATGTGACGCACATCACAGACAACACACAAGATGACCCTGAGCCTGGTCCGGGCCAAAATAATAATCATGATAATAATTAATAATAATAATAATTCAAAAAAAAAATCTCCAGTGTGGAGGCAGTCAGGAATGTGCTTGCAATAATAACTTATTGGCCATGAACAAAAACAAAAAAACAAACAGGTGTCACTTTTGTCAGCAGCAGCAAACAACGACATGCTGTGTGTATGTATCAACAACAAAATCCTACTGTACTTTTTAGTGTTTTGTTTCTTGAACCATCACTGTCTTTTTTGTTTTGTTTTGTGTTCTTCTTCTCTCTCTTTCTCTCTCTCTAATACTATGCACATGCTCGTGGTTAGGTTTCCCAAATGCAGCTTAGACTCGTAACACTTTAAGCCGTTAACATTGTTTACATATGTACAGGTCCTTTATGTACAGGTTTTCCTTCTTGAAAACGTCAACAGTCATAGAAAAACATTAGAATCTTTCTCGGTCAGTCACTGTTCACTGTGTTTGCCCTACACGGGGTCAGCAACGGGCCAGTCGGTCAAAGGTTTCTTTCCCAGAAAACAGCCAAGCCTTTGACAAACAATCCATATAGAGTCAGCGGTTCTTTTGGTTGAAATTTCAAAACAGACTTCAACTATACATGAAAAGAATGCACTGAAATTTCAAACCATGATTAAGCAGTTAGCATTTGAGATGCCAATACAGTGAAATGCTCTCTGTCAAAGGTTGCTGAAGAGATGGACCGATTCAAAGCTAAAACCTTGGCCACTGACTCCAAACTCTGACAAGTCACAAAAGAAAAAGAAAAACCGCATTGTGAATCTTGCACAATCCACCGTAGCTTCTTCACTCAAGAGCGATTGGGTGGGTGGGGGGTGGGGGGGGGAGGGGAACAATAAATAGTGTAATGCCACTTTTGTCAGGGTGTTTTCTTCAGTCTCTAGCAATCTGATATGGAACAAGGGAGGAGAGGGAGGGCCCATCCACAAACAGGATGAGGTGACAGTCCACAAGGATGACCGCTCGGCAACTCTACAGCATCGTTAGTCCTCACTTCTGTCCACAGTTCCACAAGCCAGCATGATCTGTCACTTTGGCTGAAGACTTTAGCTGTTTAAAACTGTTTGCCAGACAATGTATCAATTGATAAACATTTCAGACTTTGGAGCAGTATGTGATATTCAGTGAAAGTGTCGAACCCAAAAAACAACAGAGTCAAGTGACACAGAAAACACTTCTGAGGCCAGCGCAACATTTCCACTTGGCACAGCTGTCCTTACTTCACGTCTATCTGTCTCTTTACTGGTGGTATGTGTGCAAGTGATGGCTCTGTTGTGCCGATGACAGAAATGATCGCAAGAGTAACACTACACGAAAGGAACACATTTCACTCCAACAACGTTTTTCAATCCAGTCAGCAGTCGGGCTAATACAGCGTTCTGCGCAGTTCCCACTATGCCTGGTTCCCCCACTGCACTGTGGTCCTGTGTAGACATGACGTCTCCTCTTCGTCGTCTTCGTCCTTTCTTTTACACTTTCTCTTATCTTTGGTATCGCACGCCATCACGTTCCTTGAACAGTTCCAGAATCGGCACAACTCTACCACCACTGTGTCTTTCAGCAATACTGGATACAGGAATATGTGTTGTTTAAATTAACAAGGAGGGGGCATGTGGATGATTTCAAAATCCCGTTGAACAACAGGAGCACACTTCAAGGTAGGAGAGCGATCCCGGTTCTCTTTGAGGCCGAGGGTGGTGGTGTGGAGTTGCGTCTCGATCCACAACAAGTTCCTCTGAAAGAGAGAAGAAGCACACAATCCTCCTCTTGGCTCACAAGTTGATATTCTGCCTGTCGGGGGGCATGACTTGATAAAAAACACAGGCAGTTTTTTTTTTTTTTTCTGAGACGGTTTCTGCCCAAAGTCAACACGGATGGACCTTGTCCCTTCATTGGAATACTCTCCCTCTCTCTCAGAACCAAAGAAGAACACTGAAGACGAAGTCAAGGTGCTGTGTGACCTGTTCAATCAATCTTCAATGACTCTTCTTCTTCTTCTTCTTCTTCTCACAAGAGGGTTTCTTTGTTTTTTGAAGAGAGAGAGAGTTAAGGAGTCGCGCAAGGTTGCTTGTGTACCGTCCGCAACTGGTCAGTGAGCCTGCACGTCGCATATGTCCAGCCACTTGTTGTACCACTTGCCCATGAACTCTACACTGTTGACGATGCGTCTCTGGCGAGGGTCAAAGACCCGATTCCTCCACAGGTTCTCCCCTTTGATGAAGTACATCATCTGGTCCCCGTAGGAATAGTAACACGGCGTCCAGCCGGTCAGGCAAAGGCCGGTCCTCGTCAGAGCCGGGGGGAACTCTTCCGTGATCTTCCGCTTGCGCACACAGCAGCCCTGGGTGTCCTCAGGCTCTTTGGGGTCGTACACGTACACCTGCGGCAACACAGAGAGACAGACAGACATGTATAGTAGTTATGATGGCTTTAGCGTTGGTGTTTTTTGTTGTTGTTGTCTTGTATGGTGTTTGTTGTGTTGTGTTGTGTTGTGTTGTGTTGTGTTGTGGTGTGGTGTGGTGTGGTGTGGTGTGGTGTGTGTGTGTGTGTGTGTGTGTGCGAGCGTGTGCATATGTGTGTATGTGTGTGTTTATGTGTGTACGTGAGCGCGCGTACTATGAGTCCAACTTTGTTGTCAGCAAACACACACTGACACATCAGAGTACTCAATTTAAATGAAACACACAAGCACAGACAGACAGGTAGACATACAGACACAGACAGACAGACACACACACACACACACACAGAGTGAGGCACAAGTGTCCTAACCACTGTACCACCATGCACTCAAACTGCCACTTTCCAACAACGCAACACGGCAGCGAGGTTCACCCTAACACCGATTTTCTCACTTTGTAAAATTTGAAAGAAGATTTATCCCAAACACACTGGGTGAGTAGAAACAAGTTGAACAGTGTGTGTGTGTGTGTGTGTGTGTGTGTGTGTGTGTGTGTGTGTGTGTGTGTGTGTGTGTGTGTGTGTGTTGTATGTTTGTTTGTATGTTGTGTGTGTGTATGTATGTATGATGTGTGTATGTAATATATATAAAAATAATAATATGTGTGTGTGTGAGTGAAGAGAACAGAGACAGAGAAGAGAGACAGACAGACAGAGAGAAAGAGATCGAGAGATCGAGAGAGAGAGAGAGAGAGAGAGAGAGAGAGAGAGAGAGAGAGGAGAGAGAGAGAGAGAGAGAGAGAGAGAGAGAGAGAGAGAGAAGAGACAGACAGAAGAGACAGGAAGACAAGAGAAGAGAGAAGAGAAAGAAGACAGACAGAGAAGACAGACAGGAGACAGACAGACGAAGCAGACAGACAGACAGACAGACAGACAGAGCAGACACAACAGACAAAACACAGACAAGACAGACAGAGATAGATAGAGAGAGAACGTAGGGAGAAGGAGGGGAGGGGGGGGGGGTGACGGTAAAGGAGGAAAGGGGAGAGAGGGGTGGGTGGGGGTAAGGTGAGAAAGACAGTACACGAAAGAGGCGTAAGGTAAATGGGTAAAGTACAGGTACAACCTCCAACGATATAGGCACAGCGCCCGATGACTCAGCCTTTGGCACAGAAACAATCATAATAAATCTCTTCCCTCCCTCATCCCTCTCTCCTCTCTTCTCTTCTCTCCTCCCCCCCACTTTCCCCCTACCCCCCTCTCTCTCTCTCCTTCAAGCCTTTCTCCTTCCTTCTCCTCTCAACACCTAGGTGTCATCATCATATATTCTCTTCTCCCACCCTTTCTCCCGTCCCCGCCCGTCCGTCCGTCCTTCCTTCCTTCCTCTTATTTGTTTTTGTTTATGCTGCTTCCTCGTTGTCTTTGTCTGCTGTTTCTTCTTCTGCTGTTTCTTCTTCTGCTGTTTCTTCTTCTTCTTCTTTATGCTTCTTCTTCTTCTTCTTCTTCTGCTGTTTCTTCTTCTTCTTCTTCTTCTGTTTCTTCTTCTGCTGTTTCTTCTTCTTCTTCTTCTTCTGTTTCTTCTTCTGCTGTTTCTTCTTCTTCTTCTTCTTCTTCTTCTTCTTCTTCTTTCTTCTTCTTCTTCTTCTTCTTCCTCTTCTTCTTCTTCTTCTGTTTCTTCTTCCTCTTCTTCTTCTGTTTCTTCTTCTTCTGCTGTTTCTTCTTCTCTCTTCTTCTTCTTCTTCTTCTTCTTCTTCTTCTTCTTCTTCTTCTCTTCTTCTTCTTCTTCTCCTCCTCCTCCTCCTTGTTCTTCTTGTTCTTCTTGCTCTTGTTCTTGTTTTCTTGTTGTTGTTCTTCTTCTTCTTTTCTCTTTTGTTCTCGTTGTTGTTCTTTCTTCTTCTTCTTCTTCTTCTTCTTCTTCTTCTTCTTCTTCTTCTTCTTCTTCTTCTTCTTCTTCTCCTCCTCCTCCTCCTCCTTTTTCTTGTTCTTCTTGTTCTTGTTCTTCTTCCTCTTCTTCTCCTCCTCCTTGTTATTGTTCTTCTTGCTCTTGTTGTTCTTGTTCTTGTTCTTGTTTTCTTCACCCCGTTCCCTCCGTTTACCTTGTTTCTTCTTCTTTTTCTTCTGTCTTTTAACCCGTTCGTTTGGCCTTATCTCTCACTCTGCTTGTTGTGTACGTACATGAGATAAACGGGAAAAAGTGGGAAAAAGAAACAGAAATGAAAAAAAGTCTTACAATTAAAAAAAAAACACACTACAAAACTAAAAAAAAAAAAGGGGGATCTTCAGTTATGTTCTTGGTGGGAGAGATTTTGTTTGTTTGTTTTCTTTTCTTCCCCTGATAGCTGGAGAATGTCGTTTCTTATCTTTTCTTTCTTTCTTTCTTTCTTTCTTTCTGTCTTTCTTGTGTTGTGTTTTTTTCCTTTTGACAAGAAAGTCTTTTTTCTTTCATAAAGAGATGCGTAGATTCTGTACGTGCATTTAAAACGGCTCTAGATTAAGAAGGCATCTTCAATGTTTTTGCATCAGAAAATGGAGAGAGAGAGGGGGGGGAGAGAAAGAGAGAGAGAGAGAGAGAGAGAGAGAGAGAGAGAGAGAGAGAGAGAGGGAGGGAGGGAAGAGAGAGAGATTGAGAGAGACAGAGACAGAGAGAGACAGAGAGAGAGAGAGACAGAGACAGAGACACAGAGAGACAGAGAGACACAGAGAGATATAGAGATAGAGACAGAGACAGAGAGACAGAGAGGTCACACGTGAAGAAAAACAAACTTTGTCGATATCGTACGTGTAAAATCTATCGCCTCGCCGACGTACAGTCAAAATAAAACTGGAATCCCTTACTCCCCCCCCCCCCTCCCCACATCTCCCTGACTCAACACACGCCATCACCACATCAACCCCCCCCCCCCTCCTTCCTGTTCTCTCTTTCTTTCTTCTCCTTTATTTTTTCTTTTCTTCTCGATCTTCTCATTAAGGTTGTCCTGACTTAAAAGGTTTAATTCCTTTGTTGTTGTTTTTTTTTATAGTAAGTTTTAAGTCCTTTTGCGTTCTTCTTCCTTTTTGGATGGAAAAAAGAAACACAGATACTAATTATACTCACGTTCTGGCATTGTAAAGACACACAAAAAAAGGGGACGATCATGCAGACGAATAATTTATCATTATATGAAATAATTATTCAGGAAGCACATTTTCTGTATAAATTATCGGTGTAACTTGCACAAATCCCAACCACCTCTCTGTCTCTCTCTCTCTCCCCCCCCTCTCTCTCTCTCTCCCCCCCTCTCTCTCTCTCTCGGAACTGGATGTAAAAAAGCACATGCGTACTTATTCATTATCCTCGAAATAAAAGAATTTGCCTTGCCTTGCCTTGCCTCTCCCTCCCTCCCTCTCTGTCTGTCTCTATCTCCCTCCCTCCCTCTCTGTCTGTCTGTCTCTGTCTCTCTCTCTGTCTCTCTCTTTCTTTCTCTCTCTGTGTAAACGAAAGTGACAACAACAACAAATAAAGATTTGAGGAAAGCAAAGGCATGACCCAGATTTGTCCCTGTCTCGGCAAAGCTCCAGTCCAGACAGCTTCGATGGCAAAAGTTTGCTTTTAGGCACACACACACACGCACGCACGCACGCACGCACACACGCACGCACGCACGCACGCACGCACGCACGCACGCACACACACACACACACACACACACACACACACACACACACACACACACACCACGCACGCACGCACGCACGCACGCACAGTTTGTTGTCGGGGTTTTTTGGTTTTTTTTTACTTTAGGAAGGCTGCATGCTGATCTGTCTGTCTGTCTGTCTGTCTATCTGTCTGCCTGCCTGTCTGTCTCACACACACACAATACTCACACACGCACAGAGCTTTTTTTTTTTTTACTTTAGGAAGGATGCATGGTGATCTGTCTGTTTGTCTATCTATCTGTCTGTCTGTCTGTCTGTCTGTCTGTCTGTCTCTCTCTCACATACACACACACACACACACCCACACCCACACAGGAAAGGGGGGGGGGAGAGAGAGAGAAGTGACAGAGTGAGCGTCGAGTGAAATGCTAAAATTTTTTTTTTTTCGCAAACTGTATGGTTGTGGGGGTCTCTCTCTCTGTATATACATGTTGTGCGTGAACTTATCTTCCTTTCCTTGGTTTTTGTTTTGTTTCGTTTTGGTTTTGTATAGTTTTGTTTTGTTTTTCTTTCTCGTTCCTCGGCTAGAGCTCAAAGATTCACTGTGCCAATGGTGAAACTTGGCCTATGCCAACAGCCTTTTTTTTTTTTTGGTTGGTTGGTCAACTCACCTTTAATTAAGGTAGCCGCATTCTGATTCCAGGGATGATATCTAAACATGACACTTTGTAGTGTGAATGCGTTTTTTTCAAAATTTGTCACCCTACTACTACTACTACTAACGACACGACGACGACGATGACGACGCTGCTGCTGCTGCTGCTGCTGCTGCTCGCTCCCTAACTGCTACTGCTACTACTATTCTCTTTAGCTTCCTCGATCCCCATCAGTGACAGAACCCGAGAGTCTGCCTACCAACCTACCTACCTACACTGCTACACCTGCCTCTTAGGGATATAAGAAAGAGGCAAGGAAGAAAAGAAAGAGTTAACCACCCAGAGCCGAAAACTTGAGAGAACGGAAAGGTGTTGTGTCGGCGAAAAAGAAAAAACAAAACAAAACAAAAACTGCCGGGAGATCATCTTAGAGGAGAGAAGAAGAAGGAGGAGAGGTGGTGGGTAGGTAGAGGGAGAGGGAGGGGGGGGGGTGAGAGACGTGGGAGGAGGGGGGGGATTGAGAGACGGAGTGGGGGTGGGGCGTAAAGTTTGGAGGGAGGGCAGGGTGGGGGTTTAGGGGGGGGGAGGAACAGAGAGAGCGAGACTTGAAAGGGTCAGCGAGAGCACGAGAGAGCAGGTAGCAGAAGTTGTAGTAGGCCTGCAGTATTAGCCTAGCGGCAGTGGCAACAACAAGAAACAGCAGCAGCAGCAGCAACAGCAACAAGCAGCCAGCTAGCAGCATCAGACTCGAGAGAGAGAGAGAGAGAGAGAGAGAGAGAAGAGAGAGAGAGAGAGAGAGAGAGAGAGAGAGAGAGAGAGAGAGAGAGAGAGAGAGAGAGAGAGAGAGAGAAGAGAGCACAAGCAGGTAGGTAGGTAAGTAAAAAGGTAGGGAGGCTAAAGCACAGAGAGAAGCATCAGGGCATCCACCAAATGAGACAGCAGCAATGCAGGTGAGACAGACAGAAGAGACTCAGAGAGAGAGAGAGAGAGAGAGAGAGAGAGAGAGAGAGAGAGAGAGAGAGAGAGAGAGGAGAGAAGAAGAGAGAGAGAGAGAGAAGAGAGAGAGAAGAGAGAGAGACAGACAGACAGACAGACAGACAGACAGAGAAGAGGAGAGGAGAAAGAGAGGAGAGAGAGAGAGAGAGAGAGAGAGAGAGAGAGAGAGAGAGAGAGAGAGAGAGAGAGAGAGAGACAGAGACAGAGAGAGAGAGACAGAGACAGAGAGAGACAGAGAGAGAGAGAGGGGGGGGGGGGGGGGGCAAGGCACGTGCCAACAGACACCATCAGCCTTGACTATAACCACCTTCTTAGCTCTCTCTCTCACCCCTACCACCCCCAATCCCTCCCATCCCATGCCACCTTCTCCTCCCCCCCCTCTCTCTCCACACACACACACACACACACACACTTACACACACACACACACACACACACACAACACACACACACACACACACACACTTACACACACATACATTTAGACACACACAGACACACAGACACACTTTTACACACACACACATTTACACACACACAACACACACACACACTCTCTCTCTCTCACACACACACACACACACACACACACACACATACACACACACACCTACACACACACACACCTACACACCCACCTACACACACACACACACACACACACACACACACACACACACACACACACACACACACACACACACACACACACACACACACACACACACACACACACACCTACCCCTACCCCCCCATCCCCGGCTGGCGCCGTCGGGACGCACTTAGCTCTTGATGCGGGGAGCAAGACGAATTTCACAGACATCCACCCCTACCCTCCCCCCCCCCACCCCAATCTCCCTACCCCTCCTCTCTTCTCCCCCGTACCCTCTTTCTTCCTCTATCCCCCCCCCCTCTCCAAACGACTTTTCTTTCTTCCAGACCATGTCGCGGTTTTTTTTTTGTTTTGTTTTGTTTTGAGCCATAATTTTCAGTAAGTTTTTTTTTTTCTTCTTCTTGCTTTCGATTGTGATTTTTTTAAAAATCTGTCTGTCTGTTGCTGTCTGTCTTTCCCCCAAGACATCGATGTCTTTGTGGGGTGTGGGGTGAAAATGAACTGGAAATGATTAGGTTGATGGTGTTGAGACAATCGACGCGATTTTCGTTCATTCTCTTTCTTTTCTTTCTTATCCTGTCTCTTGTGTGTCTGTCTGTTTCGTCTCGTCTCGTCTCGTCTCGTCTCGTCTCGTCTCGTCTCGTCTCGTCTCGTCTCGTCTCGTCTCCTCTCTCTCTCTCTCTCTCTCCTCTCTCTCTCTCTCTCTCTCTCTCTCTCTCTCTCTCTCCTCTCTCTCTCTCTCTCTCTCTCTCTCTCTCTCTTCTCATACAGACACACATCCACCATAATATGTACATGTATGCAACTTAACCCCCCCCCCCACCCCGTGTCCGAAAAAAAGAACTACCAAAAAATCCGCAGAAAGCAACCCCCCCCCCACAAAAACACACAAACAAACAGCACTAACAACAGAAGCAACAGCAGCAACAACAACAACAACATTGGAAATAATCGAGTTACACATTGCCTCCACTATGCAGTGCTATATAACGTTCAAGATATTCCTGTCATAAAATTGCACGCAATAAGTCCATTTTTTGTTTTTGGTGGTACATCTTCAACATTGTCTGTCAATGTTAGCTTTCAGTTCAGTGTTTCTGCAGAATGTGTATTCTCTTTATTACAGGTGTGAATGTTGTCGTTTTTCAAGAAACACACACACACACACACACACACACACACACACACACACACACCACACACAACACACACACACACACAAAATCCACTTTTTTCCAAAAATACTTTAAGTTTGGCACTTTTAAAAAAATATGTCTAGTTGCAGGTGGGAACTTAGTGATTAAAAAAAAAAAGAACACACACACACACACACACACACACACACACACACACACACACACACACACACACACACACACACACACACCTCTCTCTCTCTCTCCTCTCTCCTCTCTCTCTCTCCTCTCTCTCTCTCCTTCTCTCTTTTAAATTTCGTTTAAGTCTTTTACCAAACAAGCCACAAAAAAAACATGGCAGACAACCCCCCCCCCAAACCCAACAACAACCCCCCCCCCCACCCCCCCCACCAGACCCCTGTATCCAATAGGCTACGCCCTTATCCTTACAAGAAAAGAGATCCGTTTTGTTTACATCATTTGTAAAACTTTCTGCTTTTTAACCAAGTCTAGAACCACCGACAAAGACGCGAGAAAACTCGCTTCCCCCAAAAAAAAGAAAAAAAGAAAAGAAAAAAAAGAGAAAGAAATTAACAGGTGCTCGTCAGTCCTACCCTCCTCCCTCCTCTATCTCCCCGTTCCTTCCTTCCTTCCCCAGTCTGTCTCTCTCTCTCCTCTCTCTCTCTCTCTCTCTCTCTCTCTCCTCTCTCTCCTCTCTCTCCTCTCTCCTTCCTCTCTCTCCTCTCTCTCTCCTCTCTCTCTCTCCCCCTCCCTCTCTCTCTCTCTCTCCCCTTCCTCCCTCCCTCCCCAGACTACAATAAAAAAAATAAAAAAAAGCAGTCAGACCATGTCGTCATTAGTGGAGGGGCAGACAGTGACGTCAGAAAGAGAGGTAAGGTGCTTGTTGTATAGGGAAGGCAGGCAGGTAGGAAGGCAGGTAGGAAGGTAGGAAGGTAGGAAAGCAGGCTTTTATGTCGTCAGCCAGTGTGTATAGGGAGAACGCCCACCTTGATGCTGTGAAACAGGGCAATGACTGGCACTCACTACCCTAACCACCCCCCCCCCTCCCCCACCCACTAACCTCCCCTCCCTCCTTCCCCTCCTGCTTTACTCCACATACATGCAGACATACATACAACAGACAGACAGACAGACAGACAGACAGACAGACAGAACAGACGCACAGACACAAACACGAGATACAGACAGACAATCACACACACATAAAGATACAAACATATATATATATATATACACACACACACACACACACCACGCACACAGACACAATACACACACACACACACGCACACACACATACACACACAAGACCCAAGATACACAAACACACACACATACTCACACATACAAAACTCATACATACATATATACACGCACAACACACAACACAACACACACACATACAACACAAACACACACACAAACACACACACACCACAACACACACAAACACACACACACACACACACACACACACACACACACACACACACACACACACACACAACACAACACACACACACACCACACCACACACACACACACAACACACACACACACAACACACACACACCACACACACACCACACACACACACACACACAACACAAACACACCACACACACACAACACACCACACCACACCACAACACAACCTCCCCCCCCCCCACAACTCCTTTTACCCTGAATCTCTAACTATGGGTGGTGGTTGTGTTTTAGGGGAGTACCAGCCTGCATTGAACTCTCTGCTCCCCCCCCCCCCTCCCCCCCCCCCCGCCCCCAAACCGCTTTACCCACCTGTTACTACTATACTCACTTCTCCCACGAGCGTTTCAGGGGGGAATGAAATGATCATTATCACGTTCTATGTGGATGTTGATGTTGTTTGTGTGTGTGATGATGATGATGATGATGTTGAAGGCCGTTGTGGTTGTTTGCATTATGAGTTTGACGGGGGGGGGGGGATGAGGGTGGGTTGGGTAGAAAGCTAAATTATATTACCCCCCCCCTCCCCCAACAAAAAACTCCATAAAACCCCCAAACAAACAAAACAACACAAAAACCCAACAACAAGCAAACAAACAAAAAAAACCCACCCTACCAACAACCCCCCCCCCCCTCCCCCCCCAGTAGTAGGGGTATCCATCAGTCTCGGAAGACTATAGAGTTGCGCTCTAGGCTCTAGAGAGAAAAGTCTGGGTAAGTAAGTATGCAGGGCAAGCTGTTTGTTACCCATGCAGCAGACCCCCCCCCCCCCTTACCGTTTCCTGTAAGAGTTATACAATCTTAAGAGGTAAAAGTAATGGTAAAGGTGTCCCATAACCTAGGCGGTCGTAGTAAAGGAGCGAGGCATCAGAGACCTCAGCTTCTCTTGGGGCCAGTATATTGAGGGCGGCGTCCATCTCCTGTCCCTCGCTGTTTTACCTTCACTGACCCTAAAGAGGGCAAGTAACCATTTACAGCTGGGGGGACTGTACTGAAACTAAGGCGCGCAAATGGTCACCCATCCAACTGGTAACCACGCTCGACGCTTGCTTAAACTTGACTGGGGGAAATATTCTATTTTACATTTATTTTATATTTTATACCACTTTCTGTCACAGCAGATTTCTCTGCGTGAAATTCGGGCTGCTCTCCCCCGGGGAGAGCGCGTCGCCACAAGTGCAGCGCCTACCCATTATCATTATTATTTTATTTATTTATTTATTTATATACAAGTCGAGCCGACCCTGGGGGCTCCAACTCCCTGATTGCTCTGACCACTGACTATCCCGCGCCCCCTTCAGTTAACAGAGAATGCCCCTCCAATCCAATCCAATCCAATCCAATGATGTTGCATAGAGCCCCGGCCGACCGCACAGGCCATAATTATCGGGGCTGTGTCACCTCGTCACATTTGAAAACTCGTATTAAAAAGTGTGCGACTATAATAATAATACAGTTTAAAACGGGGGTAATAAAACCAAACTCGACTATCCTTTGCTGAGTAAAGCCCCTCACTTCCACTTACCATGTCGTCTTTGAAGAAGTAGATGTTCTTGTCTCGCATGTCGAAGAAGACAGTGTCCAGGTTGTTGGGGATGCCTTCAGACTGACCAGGCTTGGGGCCGAACCTGTCCGCTATCAGCCGGGGCCACCCCGCGTATACCCGATCGTTGTCGCTATCGTACTTGAAATAGTGCTCTCCTGTATACACACACACACACACACACACACACACACACACACACACACACACACACACACACACACACACACGCACATGCACACACACGCACGCACGCAAGCACGCAAACATGCACGCACGCAAATATGCCGCGCGCACATGCACACACACACACGCAAGCACGCAAACATGCGCGCACGCAAGCACGCACATATGCACTACACGCAAGCACGCACACATACAAACACGCACACACACACATTATAGAGTATAGTCATATGAAAGAGAGAAAGAAAGAAAGAAAGAAAGAAAGAAAGAAAGAAGAGAGAGAGAGAGAGAGAGAGAGAGAGAGAGAGAGAGAGAGAGAGAGAGAGAGAGAGAGAGAGAGAGAGAGAGAGAGAGAGAGAGAGAGAGATTATTTCATTAATTCTTTTATATCGAGGATAATGGAATAAGCAATCATGTGCTTTTTTTATCCAGTCCCCGTGTGTATGCAGTTGTGTAAATATTGTCATATGTTCCCACCGGCACACAATGGCCTACTCTTACGAAGAGCGGAACAGGATTTAACGTGTGCGCAAGGTGTTCTGCGTGCGTTCGCACACGGGGCCTCGGTTTACAGTCTCATCCGAAAGACTTTTGGGGAGAGTGGAGTCAGCACTGATGTACTCCAGGGAAAATCCCCTCGAACGGGAATCGAACTCGGGTCGTCAAATTGCCATCGCAATGATCTGACCACTAGGCTATCCCGTCCACCCGAGAGACAGAGACAGAGAGAGAAACCCCGATAACCTTGAAGTTGTTTGGGGTTGGGTTTTTTTTTTCGAGATTGAGAAGTTTTTTTTCTTCCTCTCCCATTCTTTCTTTTAAAATAACACACACACACACACACATACTATCTCTTCCCCCCCCCCCCCCCGGGTGCATCCCTACCTCTACAACCGCCACCGACCCCTTCTTCATCCCTTCCACCACTAACCCACTCACATCCACCATCATCACCACATCTCACCATCATCACCATCACCACCACCACCACCACCACAATCACATCACACATCATCATCATCATCACACATCATCATCACCACCACCACCACCACCACCACCACCACCACCACCACCACCACCCACCACCACCACCTCCTCCTCACCATCCTCCTCCATCCTCATTCAAAACCACCCACCACTCACTCACTCACTCACCCTACCCCACCCCACCCCCCCCAACTCAAAACTCTCAAAACTCACCTTTAAAAAAGTAGGCATCGTTGATGATGTCGGAGCCAGTGAAGTACCAGATGTGGAGGTAGCCATCCAGTTTGCTGGGGATCCCGTCCCATTCCCTAGCGATGTACAGGGGTCCCCATAGCGAGTGCGGTTCGCGTGGTTTTCGTACATCCAGTAGTGGTTCTCTCGGAAGAAGTACGTGTTGTAGATGAACTGGTTGTCAGGTCTCTTCCGCACCCAGTCAAAGACCGTGCTGAATTCTCCTTTGCACACACCTGTCACACACACACACACACAGGTTAAGGCTTTGATTTTTGTGTGCTCTACTACAAGATTCAGCGCTATATAAATTCCATATATTAGTTTCATTCACTCACTCAGTCCCATGTCCCAAAGGACGTAGGGGGGACATGAGAGAAGACGCAACAGAGATCTGTTTCCATATATTAGTTTACACACACACAAATCTTCTGGTTGCAAAAAGTCTTCAAGTTTGTGTGCCTCTTGCTTACGGTCGGTCTACGGGGACTACAGGAACAGGTGAAGGTGGTGGGTGTGTGGGTGGTGAAGGTGTCACACACGCAGAGAGAAAAAAAAGATGTGATGGATTGTGTTTTGTTTGTGGGTGGGGTTTTTGAATTTGAGTTTAATTTGGTGTATATGGTGGTTGGTGGTGGTGGTGGTGGTGGTGGTGGTGGTGGTGGTGGTGGTGTGTGTGTGTGTGGTGGTGGTGGTGTGGTGGTGGTGTGGTGTGTGTGTGTGTGTGTGTTTATACCCCCTCCCCGACCCCCCACCCCCCTTAAAAAAAGAGAAAATTCAGAATATGGGTATATCTTCATGGTGTGCAAAACAAAACAAAACAAAAATGGTGGCATACGCTAAATCTGACTATTGGTGGACAACCTCCGAGTTTTGTCTTATCAGAGCTCTGGAAAAATAAAGAGAAACCCAACAAAAGAACAATAACTCACCACACACACATATAGACACACATACACTTCCCTACGACCGCCTAGGTTATGGGACACCCCCAACCTTTTCACCTTTAGGTTACACCACAATGTCAAAAAGTCCATTACATTTTCACAGATGCTTACTATACCAGCAGCGAAGTCCAACACGTTAGTACATCATCCAGGCATGCTAGGCCTTTTCTTTACCACCACCCCCGATCCCATCTACAACCACCCGGATATAACTGAAAGATGGATATATATTCTAATCTTGTGAAGAGAAACTTGTACTGTGTGCATTTGCACACACATGACCTAGGTTGATAAGTCTCGTTAAAAAAAAAAGCAAATCCCCTCCTTCTCCCCCCGCAAAAAACCCACATCTCTACCCCATCCCCACCACCAAGAAAAAAATACAAAAAAAACCAATACCAGTGCAAAAAACAACCAAAGCAACCCCTTGCCCCCCCCCCCCCCCCCCCCATCCCTGAAGAAAAAAACAGCGAAAAAAATCCCCTGACAAGTTTACTACTTGCTACTAATTCCATTAATAACTTATCCCATCACTACTACACTACTGCTTGCTGATGCTACTACTACTACTACTACTACTACTACTACTACTACTACTACTACTACTACTACTACTACTACTACTATTGAAATACAAATCACAAGGACTTTTTGTTTTTTTGCAATTTTTGTGTTGCAGGGAAGCGCCGGGATGGAGGGGTTGGGGGGGGGGGGAGAAGAAAACTTTATGGCACGTGATTATTTCCCCTTTATCTCTCACTGTCTGTTCTCTGTCTGTGTCTGTCTGTCTATCTATCTATCTATCTGTTTGCTGCCTCCCTGCCCTCTCCTCTCTCTCTCTCTCTCTCCTCCTCTCTCTCTCCTCTCTCCTCCTCTCCTCTCTCCTCTCTCTCTCCCCTCTCTCCTCTCTCCCTCTCTCTCTCTCTCTCCTCTCTCTCTCCTCTCTCTCCTCTTCCTCCCCCCCCCTCTAATCCCTCTCCTCTCCCCTTCCTAACCATACCCCCCCCCTTCCTCTCCTCTCTCTTCTCTGTCTGGGTGTTCTCTCTCTTTTCCCACACAGAACGAACAGAAGGCCAAGAGATGAAGGCCTGAAGTCCCACCCTACTAAAGCCTCAAAGCCCATACAAGACCAGTGATCTGCTATCCTGCCTCTTCCTTCCTTCTTTCTTCTTCTTCTTCCTTCCTTCCTACCTTAGTCTTCTCTGACACCGACCATTACCATGCAGTGAAGAACTATAATTAGCTAGGATTAACCACACACACAAAATAATAGAAAAGAGGGTAGGGGGTGGGTGGTGGGGGGGGGGGTCAGGGTGGGGTTGGGAGCTAGCTGGGGAGCTTGGGTGGGGTGGGGTGAGGGTAGGGGTAGGGTGGGGGTAGGGGTGGGGGTGTCATGAAGAAAAAAAGAGGTTTTGGGATGGGATATAATTTTGGACAGGTCAAGGAGACAACCATGAATTTTCTCCTGCGGGTTTTTTTTTTTTTTTTTTTGGTTCACCATCCTCTCTCTGTCTTTGTGTTTGTCTGTTATACACGCACACAGTCAGACAGACGGACAGACTTCAGACAGTCAGCCAGCCAGCCAGCCATCCCAACTCACGTCCCCCTTTTATCAGACAAATCCACACAAAACTAACAACCCCCCCAATACCCACCGCAACCACCCCTCCTCCCTCCACCCTCCATTCCATCTCCCCTCCCCCCAAACCACATACACACACACACACACACACACACACACACACACACACACACACACACACACACACACACACACACACACACACACAATTACCACCACCACCACCACACACACAACACAGCACAGCACAACACAATACACATGCCAAAAATCAAAGAAAAAAGACAGAGAGACAGACAGACATGACAGAGACAGCCAGCCAGCCAGCACAGCCAGACAGCCCAGACAGACACACACCTGCCAAAAAATAGGCAAAAGAATGAAACACCACAGCCCCACCCACCCACCCACGCAAAGAAACAAACAACAATAACCCCCCCCCCTCACCCCTCCACCTAGCTTCTTTCTAAAAAAAAAAAACAACCCACAAAAAAACCACCAAACTTTTCCTACCTACTACTACTACTACTACTTCTACACTTACTGACAATAGTCGACTGACTTCCTCTTAGTCACTTATTTACCCTAGTCGACTCACTTACCCTAGTCGACTTCACTTTAACTCTTAAAAGTCACTGAAAAAAAACTTCCTACACACCTACACTACACAACAACTCCTCTCCTCTCTTCGTCTTCCTTCTTATTAAAAACCTTACCGTAAATTTCTGAATCTCGGTGCGGTCTTCCCGGCTGAGTTCGAACTCGGGCGAGTGCTCGGTGCCGTGGTAAATGGCGTACATGATAGACTGGGAGCGGTTGGTGTGAGCCAGGCCCAGCACGTGGCCATCTCGTGCACCGCCACCCGCAAGAGGTAGATGCCGTCCGGGTGTAGGAGCCGATGGATTTGAAATTCTCCTCGTCGTCAAAGTGCATGTTGCCGGCGTGTTGCGAGTGCGCGATCTCCCCGCCATTGCCGTCGAAGTCGTGTTCGCAGTTTTGGTGGGACCCTGTAAGCCCCCAAAAGAAAATAATATTATTATTGGTTTAAACAAATATAATTATTATAGGGAAACAAATACACTTGCATGCAGGAAAAAGAAGAAAAAAAAAATGGGTAGGCGCTGCACATGTGGCGACGCGCTCTACCCGGGAGAGAGAGCAGCCCGAATTTCACGCAGAGAAATCTGCTGTAACATAAAGTGGTACAAAATAAAAAAAAAAAAAAAAAAAACAGTTTTTTTATTTAGAATTTTAAACAAACATTGAAAACAAACAGCATTTTAGGTAAGAATCATAGCCAACTACAAGCTTGTTTGTAGCTTATAATGTGCTCCATTTCACAATGAAAAATAACATGAAAACGAATGCTCGTTGAGCTGCTAAAAAATATTATTCATGATAATGAGGATGAGGAGGAGGAGAATGGTGGATGGGTGGGTCGGTGGGTGGGTTTAGAGGTAAACGCACTTACCTAGAAAGCGAAAAAGTCTTGGGTCGGAAGTGTGTTATATACTATGATTATTTAGCGCATGTGAAAGAACCCACGGCAACAAGAGTTGTCGCTAGTAAAAAAAAAAAATTGTAGAAAAAAGCCACTCTGATAGAGGGGAAAAACCCAATTGCAGACAAGACAAAAAAAAGGGTGGCGCTGCTCTTGTGGCGACACCATCTCCCCGGGAGACAGGAGCCCGAATTTCACGCTGAGAAATCTGCTTGATTTAAAATGGTGTAAATAAATAAATAAATACATGAATGAATAAATGAATAAATAGATAAATAATGATGACAACAATAACAATGATAAAAATTGATAAAGAGAAAAGAATTGTATGGAGTTGTGCATCATTGTAGTGTTATACAACACAACGTAGCACAATGTAATCACAGTACACACCATCATACAATACGATGCAACAACACAACCCACCACAACGCAACACACCACAATGGAAAGAAAACAGTAAAAAGAACAAACTTTAGGAGCTTAAGATTCTATAACTATATATGCAAGACCTAATATCCACTCCCCATCACCTTTAGTATTAATATTTTTTTCTTTTTAAAGATGCAATCTTTAAACAGCTGAGGTTCTCGAGAAGGAAGCTGTAAAATGACCTCAACCACTATAGGAGAAGTTATTGGCTTTTCCTTTCATAAAACTCCATCACTTGCACACACACAATGCTGCTGACACAGTTTAAAGTACAGAAGAAAAGAAAAAAAGAAAAGAAAAGAAGAGAAAGGCCTAACTCAGCAAACAGTGCATCAGGATTGCTAGAAAAAAAAATGCTTTCGTTATGTTTTCTGTTCCCCGCTCTATGTGGACTGTGTTATGTGTCACCTTCTGTCGCTGCTTGTTTTTCTGTGTATTTAAAAAAATTGGTGAACATTTCCCCCAAATCCCAGAAAAAAAACCCCACCTATACGTAAATAGCAGTGCAATTCTATACGGGGAGCGTTATTCTTTTAGGGAACTGAGGTGTTTTTTTGGTTGTTGAAATAGTATAAGTCTTCATTTGAAGAAATTCAACTCTCTCCTCTCTCTCTCCTCTCCTCTCTCTCTCTCTCTCTCTCTCTCTCTCTCTCTCTCTCTCTCTCTCTCTCTCTCTTGTTTCTGTGTGTGTGTGTGTGTGTGTGTGTGTGTTAGTGTGGTGTGTGTGTGTGTGTGTGTGTGCTTTGTTTAGTTAATTTTCGTTGTTCGTTCCGTTAGTGCTTCATCTCACACACTGTATAGACCTGACTTTCAGTCC
This sequence comes from Stramonita haemastoma, assembly GCA_030674155.1. Lineage (NCBI taxonomy): Eukaryota > Metazoa > Mollusca > Gastropoda > Neogastropoda > Muricidae > Stramonita > Stramonita haemastoma. Next base: position 32,238,972 of record CM060317.1, read on the forward strand.
TGAAGGCAAACAACACAAGCGAAACGAACGAACCCCTGAAGGGATGTTTAGTATCCAGGAGGTCATTCCCTTATTTTCATCTCTATAGTTCTCCTCCTCGCAGTTTCCCTCGTCTCCTCCACCCCACCGCCACCCCCTCTCCCTACCCCAAAGCAAAAGTTCCTCATGTATTAGTTTCTTTTCGTTCCATCAGTTGCATGTCTCCTCGTTTCTGTGACTCTAGGTCTATGCTGATTGTAAATGCAGTATTTTGTTGAATCATGTTTTGTGTCCCGTTTCATTAGTTAGTTATGGCAAGCAGGTTCATTTCTTTAGTCTTCTTAAGAGCATGACTTTTGTAATCAGTGAATTGTAAAAGAAGACCTTTTAATACAAACCAACCAACCATTCCAGTAAAAAAGCAAAGCAATAACAATAATGACAACAACAAAACGTTTGGTTGCAAGTTTAAAAGTTCGCACAAAATTTGTATCCCTTTTCTCAACCCCCCCCCCCCCCCCCCCACACACACACACACATACACACACACTAAAATAAACAACAAAAAAGGTTCAGGACGCACGTGTCACAGATGCTCCCTTATGCACTGAGTCTCATGCGCATTTGCATGTTCCATTCTTGATCTCACAACTTGAGACATAAAGATGAAAGGAGCGAGATCTTCACCCCGAACGAAACCAACGGCCATTGCGTCCAAGGCACTCTTCTTCTTCTTCTTTCTTCTTTTCTTTTTTTCCCTCCAGTTACGCAGACAACAAACAAGACCAGGGAAGAGTACTGTGGCTCACTTCTCCAGACTTTGAACAAAAAAATCCCCCCCCCCCCCCCCGCCATCCCATCTTTAAAAAAAGAAAGAAAAAAGGTAGCTCAGCATAAAATCGCAGCAGACGACCTGAGCCGTTTGTTTAAACAGACAGTCAAGGACAGCTGCAGCAGCAGACGACATTTAAAGTGCGATTTTAACGACCCGCGAATGCAAATCGGCGGGAACTTCTGTGCCTTCTGCGTTAGGTTAAAGGCAGTAGAATGAAACTCTACCGAAATAAAACCTGTTTTCTTCGTACGCATAACCGTAGACAATAACATTCAAAAGACCATTCAAAGGAATTCTTGATTCTCTTTGAAGCCTTCGAACTTTTTTTTTTTCTGATGGCACTGAGGTCATCGGGATGGAAGTCAACCGGGTGAACTTTTTGTTCAAATCAGGTAGGGGTTGTTGTGAGTATGATGAAACTGCAAGTTTTACGTAGAAGAAGCGTATACCTAGATCTATAGGTCTATGGCCGGAGTTTCAAAGACATGAACACACTTACAGTGTCTTTTCTCTGTTTAGACTATAACACACTTATCTTGATACTAAAAAAGGTACAGTTATTTTTCTCTCCTAGAGCTGCATCTTCGCTTTTAAACCGGAATATTTTCCGGCATAATAGAAACGATCTTGCTATATCATATACCATGTTGTGCACTACTAAATGTTTATATGTGTAGAGCCATAGTAAATAAGCGCTCATCATGTATATTTTGCTATCTTTTCT
>CM060317.1:32246936-32251936 GCA_030674155.1 Stramonita haemastoma
TTGCAAACCCGATGTTTTTATTTGTTTTTTTAAGCTTAACGAGATGGTCCCATACTTGATCTGCTTTTTCGGAAACCCCGCCTGTTTTTAATGGGAGTATTTTTTTTTTGTCACAAAAAAACACCTTTTTTTTAAAATAATTTTTTCCAAAAAAATTTTTCCCGTATGTGAATTTAAAAGAATGGGGGGGGGTTTAGCTATTTTATCTTTTTGGCTTTCCCTTGTTTTAATTTGGGAAAATTACAGACTGCTTTTCCATGTAAGGGAAAGGGGCCCTCTGCCCAGGGATTTTTTAAATTTAAATTTATGTAACAAATGAAATCCAGTTATCAGGTAGAAGTTTTTAAATTTAATTTTATTTGGGTTTTTTCCCCCACAGTTTTTTTTATTCAAAAAGTTTTAATGGTCTTTGCCCCCTTTTTCAGAGTTTTTTGGGGCATTTAGGGCGTGAGTCATCAGGGGGTAGGATCCTTTTTATTTATCTTTTTTTCATTTCCTTCCCCCTTTAAATTTTAATTTTTTGTTTGAGAAAAACCCTTTTTCACCCTCGTTTTGGGAAAACATATCAATAAAAGCTTTTTCCTTTGTCTGAGTTTGTAGGGAAATCATTATTTTTTAAAATTTTTTTTGGTTTTGGGGGGAAACCCCAAATTTCCCGGGGTTCATGTCTTTTAAATTTTTTTCCTACCTTTTGTGTTTTTTTGCTTTTTACTTCTTTATTACGAAAGGCCCCCCAAAATCACTCTTAGCCCCGGGCTTTTTAAACCCCGTCCCGTGGGGGTTTATTAACTCTCTTCAAAATAGCATGGGTTTTCTGGGATTGTTTTTTTATGTAAATTTTTTAAAAAAAAATTTTTTTTTCTCTACAGCTTTTGACAGGGTTTTTTCCCCCATATGTTCCCGGTGTTTTTTTGCTTCCAGACGAACGTTTTTGGGGTGAAAATTTCTGCAGCCTTAAAAATATTTCTACAAAAAAAGGGATAAAAATTAAAATTTTTTTTCCCTGTTTTTAAAAAAAAGGTTGTTCCTTACTCTCAAAAAAAAACTGAAAAAAAGGGCCCTTTTTTATTGCTAAAGTTTTTTTTTCGGGGAAAAAGCCTTAACTTTGTCCCATTTTACAGGCTATCAACCGAAGGGTTTTCAAAGGGTTTTTGGGCACTTCCCAGGTATCATTAAAGTTTTTCCCTGTCAATTTGGGGGGTAAATGGGGGGGATGAGGGGTAGATCTAGGGGATGCCTTTGATTGAAATTTTAGGAACCCTTGTGATGTTCCATCATTAAAAAATAAAGAAAGGTCCCCAATTTTTTTTTAAAAACCGGGTTATTGATTGTAAAAATGTCCTTTTCCCAAAAAAAGGGGGGTGGGCATTTAAAATCCCAGGGAATCGCCCCCCTTTTCATTTAACATAGGAAAAAAGGGGAAAACCCTTTTTTTTTTTCTTCATTTGGGGCCTTTTGGGGATATATTGTTTTGGGGTTTTTTGTGTTGTTGTGTTTTGTGTGTAAGGGGGCAGGGAGGAGGGGGGGATGTGCGTGTTTTGCGGGGGTTTTTCGTGCGTGCGTGGTTTGTGTGTGTGTGTGTGTGTGTGTGGTGTGTTGGTTGGGGGTTTGTGTTGTGTGGTGTGGATCCGTGCGTCCTTGTTTTGTTTTTTTGGGTTTTGTTGATGTGTTTTGTTGTTTTCTGTTGGGGTTTTCTCCTTTTTTGTTTGTGTGTTGTTGGTGTTGTGTGTGGGGTTTTTTTGTGGGTGGGTGGGGTGTAACCCCATTTTTTGTGTGCGTGTTTGTGGTAAAGAGGGGGGGGGGGAAAGGGTGGGGTTGCTTGGGGCGCGCGTTTCATGAAACATCCTTTTAAAAGGGTAAAAGTGTGGGGGGGTACGCTGCGCGTGCAAAGCGGTGTGTTTTTGGTTTTTGTCTGTTTTGGGCTAGGCTTTTTTATGTTTTGTGTCTGTGTGCAGCGTTTCCCCAAAGTGCGCGTTGTGTATCGGGTAAGTAGAAAAAATTTTCAAGTTTTTAAAAAGAGGGTGTGCGCGCGTGAAAGGGGTGCGGGGCGCACGCGCTTTTTGTTTTGGGGGGTTTTTCCCCTTCGTGTTCCCCCTGTAGGCTGAGTATGGTGTATTTTTCGTAAAAAAACAATTTTTTTAAAAAAAAAAATTTTTCATAAAAAACTTCAAAATTTTATTTTTTCATTTTCTTGCCCTTCAAAAAGGGATATATTATAATTTTATATAAAAATATATTTTATAAATTTATATAAATATATATATATATATTTTAAAATTTTTTTAATTTACTACATAAAAAACTTTTCATAATTAAATACATTTCCATAAAAAATACATACATACATTTCTAATACATAAAAAAAACCACACAAACACACACACACCACACACAAACCACACAACATAATTTTTTTACATAAACATACTTTAAACCCCAATACATAAACATACTTTCATAAAATAATACAAAAAACAAAATTAAAATTTTTTTCCCAAAGCATCATTCTCCTTTCTGTCTTCCCCCTTTTCCCAACAATTTCGAAATTAAAATCTCTTGTTAAAAAAAAGGAAAAATTTAAAAAGTCTTCACCCTAATAATCCCCCCCTTAGGTAGTATTTGTCCCGTTTTATTAACCCAAAATTTCAATGAGGAAAAGGGGGATGAAAATATGCTGTTGTTTTTTCCCCTACCCAGCCCCGGGTTTAAGGTTTGGGGTAAAATTTGGGGTGAGAAATTTTAAAAAGGGAATTTTGAAAAATTTTTGAAAATGTTTTCCCCCCTCGTTCTTTCCCCCGGGCCCCTTTAGTGTAAGGTTTACTTTTTTGGTTTTTGTTTTGGAAAAGGAATCGTTTTTTCTGCCCCCCATGGGCTAACTATTTTTAACCCCCACTCAAGGGAAAATTTTAGCTTTTGTTTAAAAAGGGGATTATACACGTTTTAAAGACCGTGCCGCGCGGCGCGCAAAAAACCCACACACACACACATAATTTTTTATTAAATTTTATTTTTTTAATATATATAAAATTTTTTAAATACATCCCTACATACTTTCATACATACATTTAAAAAATACTAATACAAAATACTCGGTTGCGCGCTCTAAAACACGCACCACACACAACCCAACACCAACCACAAAAACCAAAACACACCAAACCCCCCCACACACCACACCACAAAAAAAAAACACCCCAAAAACAAAAACACACCCCCAAAACCCCACACACACCCGCACACAAACCACACACCACCACCCCCGCACGAAAACACCCCCAAACCCCCGCACGTTTTGGGCCCGGGGGGTAAAACAACAAAACCGGCTATTATTATTTAGTGCGCCACACTTTTTAAAACATAAATTTTCGTGTTCATCTTCAAATTTTTAAAATTTTTCGTCCCTCCTTTGGCAAACGCCTTTTTCTGGGGGGGGGATTAGATCTTATTTAAACGTTTTTCTTTTTCAGTTTGATCATGCCTTGTCCCTTTTTAAAGGGTTTTTCCCCAAAACCTTTTCCTTACTTTCATTTTACCAAAAGGGGGGGAAAAAAAGGGGGGGAGAGAAGGGGGGGAAAAAGGGGGAAAAAAAGGGGGGGAAAGGGGGGGAGAGGGGGGGGGAGAAAAAAGGGGGGGGAAAAAAAGGGGCCAAAAAACAAAAAAGGGGGGACAGACAGACAGAAAGGAAAAAAGAAAAAAGGGGGGGAAAAAGGGGGGAAACAAAGGGGAAAAGGGGGGGAAGGGGGGGGGGGGAAAAGGGGGGGGGGGGGAAGGGGGGGGGGAGAGAGGGGGGGGGAGGGGAAAAAGGGGGGGAGGAGGGGGGGGAAAAAAGGGGGGGGAGGGAAAGGGGGGGGGGAAAGGGGGGGGGGGGAGGGGAGGGGGGAGGGGGGGAAGGGGGGGAAAGGGGGGGAAAAAGGGGGGGAAAGGGGGGGGGGAGGGGGGGGAGAGAGAGAGGGGAAAAAAAGAAAAAAAGAGAAGAAAGGGGGGAGGGGAGAGGGGGGGGGAGGGGGGAAAGGGGGGGGGGAGGGGGGGAAAGGGGAGAGAAAGGGGGGGGAGAGAGGGGGAAAAAGGGGGGAGAGAAGGGGGGAAAAAACGGGAAAAGGGGGGGAGAGAAAGGGGGAAAACCCTTTTTTTTTTTTTTTTTTTGGGGAAGGGGGAAGGGAAATTTTAAAAAAAAAAAAAAAGGGGGGAAGGGGGGGGAAGGGGGGGGTAGGGAAAAAAAGAGAGGGGGGAGGGGTTTTGAGGGGGGGGAAAGGGGGGGAAAAGGGGGGGGGAGGGGGAGAGGGGGGGGGGAGGGGAGAGGGGAGGGGAAAGGGGAAAAAGGGGAAAGGGGGGAAACCCCGGGAAAGGGGGGGGGAAAAAGGGGCAAAAAAGGGAAAAAAAAAAGAGAAGGGAAAAAAAAAGGGGGAAAAAAAAAAAAAAAAAAAAATTTTTAAAAAAAAAAGGGGGGAAAAAAACAAAAAAAAAAAACTTTTTTTTAAATTTTTTAAAAATTTTTTTTTAAAAAAATTTTTGGGGAAAGGGGGAAAAACTTTTTTTAAGGGAAAAAAAAAAATGGGCCAAATTTTTGCGGAAAATTTGGGGGGGAAAAGAGAGAGGAGAAGAGAGAAAAAGAAAAAAAGGGAAAAAAAAGGGGGGGAGAAAAAGAAAAAGAGGGAAAAGGGGGAGGGGGGGGGAGAAAAAAAAAGGAATGGGGGGGGAAAAGGAAAAAAAAGAGAGAAAGAGAGGAAAAGGAAAAAGAGGAGGAGAGTTTGTTTTAGTATTTAGGGCCCTTTGGCCCCCCATGAAAAAAAGGGGTGATGTTTTAAAATAGCCAATTTTCCAAACTGTTGGGATAAGAAACATTTTATAAACAAAAAATGTTTTCTCAAGTTACAAAAGTAATTCTAAAATTTTTAAAAACTTTATAAATACAAGGAAAAAAGTGGTTTGTTTTTTTTTGTTTTTTGCAGACCCCAAAAGTTAAAAAAGTTTTAAATGGGGAAGGGGCTCCATTTTTTTGG
>CM060317.1:32269436-32274436 GCA_030674155.1 Stramonita haemastoma
AAATTGGCTTTAACATCAGTACATGTGCTTTCACTGAACCCTCACCATGATGCATAAGTGTCAAGTGTAGCAGCAGCAGCAGCAGCAGCAGCAGCAGCAGTAGTAGTAGTAGTAGTAGTAGTAGTAGTCAGTAGCAGCAGCAGCAGCAGCAGCAGCAGCAGCAGCAGCACAATACTTGTAGTAGCAGTAGTAGTGGTAGTAGTAGGAGGAGGAGTAATAGTGGTAGGAGGAGGAGGAGTTAGTAGTAGTCGTAGTCGTAGTAGTAGTAGTAGTAGTAGTAGTAGTAGTAGTAGTAGTAGTAGTAGTAGTAGTAGTAGTAGTAATGTCACGTAAAATGAATAGTGCGTGGTAAGTAGACTTGTTGCGCTGACAGCTAGACTGACAGACAGACAGTGAGAGACCTACCGACCATACCCAGTCAGGGAGGGGCTTTCCCCTCCCCTCCCTACCCCTCCCCTCCCTTCCCCTCCCCTCGCTGTGTGTTCGTTCGTTCGTTCATTGTGCCCTTGTATTCCGCTATACTACAGTAGGTAGGCTAGAGCTGGAGCTAGCTGACTTGAAGGCTAGTATTAGTCTTCTAGTAGTAGTAGACCTGACTGTCTGTCAGTCAGAGAGTGTGTGTGACTGTATGCCGCTGCCTTTGTTGTTGTTGTTGCAGACAGCTCAGAGACCGTGACCGAGGCACGAGACGCTCGCTCGCCTGGGAGAGACAGAGAGACAGACAGACACAGACAGAGAGAGAGAGAGAGAAATAGAGAGAGAAACAGAGAGAGAGAAAGAGGCACGCGCAGCGCCGGCTGACGACTTGAGTGTGGACACTTGAGTGACCGTGCACACACCTCCTTCCTCCTCCTCATTCTCCTCCTCCTCTCTTACTCAGCCCTTCCCCTCCCTCCCCTCCTTCCTTCCTCCTCTCTCTCCCTCGCCACCACCACTACCACCACCACTAACCACCACCACCACCACCACCATCGCCTCCCGTCCTTCTCCCTCCCCCTCCTTCCCCTCCCTCTTCAGTCTACTCCTCCTCCGCCTGTCCATGTTCAGTGTGTGTGTGTGTGTGTGGGTTCAGCAGCGCCCCTCCCCTCCTGGGCCAGTATAAAGCTAGCGCCCTGCCTTCTTCCGCTGCCTCTTGGACTCTCTGGCTCCCCACCACCACTGTCACACGACCACAACTACGACCACGACCACGACCACAACTACAACAACAACAACTGCGACTAGAACTACTACTACTACTACGATTTCAACTCCTTCATCATCACTAAGTCACCCTTTCTTCAACATCAACAACGCTGGCTTCATCATCGATAGCCACCAACACGACTACCACTACTGTCTGCGGTATAATATCAACAACTCTGCCTTCTACAACGATAACGACGTCAACTACAACTACAACAACGACGAAGTTTTCCTCTTCATCACTACTACTACTACTACCATCAGTGTTGTTACTTCAGCGACTTCTGCTCCTACTAGGCGTACAGCAGTCCCAGTCCCGCTGCGGGAGAGTGAGAGTACGTTCCAGGTTCAAGACCAGTGACGTGACTGCAGCCAGGGCAGCAGCAGCAGCACAGTGAAGTGACGCTTGCAGCAGATCCTATGCCGTGTCCCCGCCAGCCGTCTGCTGTCTGTCTTCTGCTGCACGTACGTGTCGTGTCATTCTGTCTGCGGGATATTTCTCTTCTTCTCACGGGGTAACAGAGGGAGGGGGACAGACGCATACGTCACGGCGGCGACGACAAGGTGATCGTCAGTGATGATGACAGTGATGTCACTCAGCAGTAGCAGCACACAGTGTAGCAGCAGCAGCAGCAGCAGCAGCAGACACGTGGGCAAGTGTGCAGCAGCGGTAGCAGCACAGACGCTTTGAGGGCGAAAACAAAAGTGTTGCAGATAGAAACCTATCTGAAGATGAAAGTGTATTTATAATCCATAACAGTTTGTTTCTTGTTTGTTGAAAGTTGATTTTGTCTATTTATTTATTTATTTATTTGGCTAACAACAAAAAAGCCCTTACCAAGGGGGATTTCATTCCATAAAAGAAAACAAAAAGAAAGATCTTCTAGTGAGAATTCCTGTCTGGAAGTCATAAATAAGATTAACAACCGTTTGTGGGGTTTTTGTGTGTTTGTTTGTTTCAAAGTTCAGAGAGAGAGAGATAGAGAGTGATAATAGAGAGAGAAGGAGCGCGAAAAAAGGAAAAACATACATTGTGAGAAGAGGAGCAAAAAAAAAAAAAAAGTGTCACTGCTTAGGCTAAAAGGCCGCCGACGCCACTACTACTAGCGCTGTTACTACTACTACTAGGCCTAAGCCTACAAGTGGCGGGAGGGAGTGAGTGTAGCGGCCTGCCTGCCTGCTCTGGCAACTGTTACCTTTGGAAGCAAACCAACTGTTGATTGTAAACGTCCCTGGCGGCAAGGGGAACACACAAGTGGCGGGCGCTGGGAGGCTATTATTGATTTGTCTGCCGCTCACTGCCGGACAGACAGAGGCGAGAGGGAAAGATTTGGAAGGAGTTAGAGAGAGAGAGGGGACGACGACGACTACTACTACTACTACAACTACGGGAGCAAAACCCAACTTCCTTCCTCCCTCTCTTTTTTTGCTGTTCTTCTTCTTCTCCTCCGTCATTCCTTCCTTCCTTCCCCAACGCTCGCTCGTCTGTCTGACCTTTCTTTTTCGTGACGAGAAGAGTCTCCAACGCCGAGCGGGTTTATCTTATCTATCTCCCGACTACTACTACTACTCCCCTAAAGCAAATCCATTTTGCTGTGAACACAGTTTCGTTTTTAGCTGAGGACTGACTTTCTTCCTTCCTTCGCCTATAGGCCCATAGCTCGGGAGCCCTATTTCATCTCTCTACTCCCTCTTTCACACCCCGTCTGTCTAAAGTGCTGCTCGTTTCCGTGAAACTAACTAACGGCGCAGAGGATTAGCTTTAGGGTACGACGGTACAGCGCCACTCACCCGAGACACTGATTGTCGGGGAAACGAACCGTTTGTGTTGGAAGAGAGAGACTGGAATTAATCACAAGAGCTGATAGTCTACTTACTGCTTGCTGATGCTGTGGAACTAACACACACTGGCACCTCCTCTTTTCTTCCCACAGATAGATAGGGATTATCAGTGAGCTGGTTTCCGGCATTTTGACAAGCGTTAGCACCGACAAAAAACCGTCATCATTCTTGTCATTATCATCATCAGCATCATCATTCCAGGGTTACAGATCACAAGATTCCAGCACGTACTTCTCCGATCTTGGGGGAGGAGTGAGTATCCTTGAACCGACAGGGAAGAGTAAGGGTCGGTGGTTCGAATCCATCCATCCCTCCATCCATCCATCCATCCAGCTAGCCTAAGGAAGCTCCATCCACAGAACCAACAAACCTCAGAGTTAAAGCTGACGTGAGAGCAGTAAGTAAGCCAGGACAAAACAACTACTTTTGTGAAAGTGAAACTTCTGGACTTCAGAGAATACAGGACTGGGACACAAAGGCTTGTTTGTTTGTATTTTTTAACCCCCCCCCCAGAAAACTTGAAAGGTGGTGGTTGTGTAGATTGCACTGAGAGATTAGATTGTCAGTCCATTGACTTGATTGATAGGATTGTCAGTCCATGAACTTGATAGCTTGTCAATCCATTAACTGATAGCTTGTCAAGTCCATTTAACTGAGAGATCGTCAATCCACTGACGGATACATCCTCAACTCCATCCAGTTCAGTTAAGACAGTCAGACATATAAACAGAAAGGTCTATCTATCTCTCCCTATAGAGAAGATGGTGAGACTAGCCATGATGGGCAGTGTCCGGTGCCGGCCTGGGGTGCAGCAGCTGGTCAGCGCGGTGCAGGCGGTGTGCCTGCTGATGACCATGGTGCTGGCCGAGCCCTTCTACCAGAGGAGGGACCACCTGGATCAGAGCCGCTACCTCAAGGTCCACAATGACAACGTCGTCAAAGACCGCGACGATGCTGAGGTGAGTTTGTGTGGGTGTGGGGTGTGTGGGGGGGGTTGTGGGGGGGGGGGGTTGTGGGGGGGGAGGGTGTTGTGTGTGTGTGTTTGTGTGGGTTGTGTATGTGTGTATATGTGTGTGTGTATGTGTGTGTGTGTGTGTGTGTGTGTATTTTTACTCTGTGTGTGTGTTTGTGTGTGTGTTTGTAGGTAGGGGTGTGTTTGTGTGTTGGGTGTTTGTGTGTGTTGTGTGTGTGTACTGTGTGTGTGTGTGAGAGAGAGAGAAGTGTGTGTGTGTATCTGTGTGTGTCTGTGAGAGAGAGAGAGAGGTGTGTGTGTGTGTGTCTGTGTGTACGATTGAGAGTGAGGGTGTGTGTGTGTGTATCTGTGTGTGTCTGCGTGAGAGAGAGGGGTGTGTCGTGTGTCTGTGTGTACGATTGAGAGTGAGAGAGAGTGTGTGTGAAAGAGAGAGTATGTTTATCTTTATTGTATTCTCAGACCTGTGCACCTTCCGTATTTTTCCGTATTTGTTCCGGAAAAAGTTGGAAAATACGGAAATACGATTTTATAAATCAAAATCCGATTTTTGTCAACGAAAAATCCGGAAATCGAAAACGTGGTCTTCTATCGTTAAGCGATGCCGATCATCTCGCGTTACATCGTCTGCTAGGCCCTATCGTTCAGTTACTTATCTCCCCTGATGACGCATGCGCACAACAGTATCTTCAAAACAAAATGGCGGAAAGCGGTGTAAACTCGCGGAGAAACAGACCAAACTGATACACTTATAAGCAAAGAAAGACGCGGAGTGAATGCAAAATGACGCTAACAGGCCAGGATGGGGCTAAAAGAGGTACAGTTGCGGATATAGATGCATAAGCAACAAAATTGGCTGTTCGTTTTGCCGAGTAAGGTTTGAAACCTGCGCTACATCTCTCGCATCAGGCTACTCGCTAGGCCTAGTGAAAGTTGAACTTTCATTCGCAAGTGGTGTCGAAAATTGGAATGCGGTCGGAACATAGCAAACCACGGCTCTTCA
>CM060317.1:32283515-32294110 GCA_030674155.1 Stramonita haemastoma
GGGGGGGAGGGGTTTGGAGGGCTAGGGGGGGGGGGGGGGAGTAAGAGAGGGTTGGTGGGGGTGGGGTGGGAGGGTGGGTGGGGGTGGGGTGGGGGGGTGGCGAAGGGGGGGGGGTGAGGAAGAGGTAGGGTAGGATGTTGATGGTCAGAAGTCGAAAGTTAAGATCATGACAATGGGAATTGAATTGTTGTTGCTGTAAACCTCTGGGGGGGGGGGGGAGAGAGAGAGAGAGGGAGAGAGAGAGAGAGAGAGAGGAGAGAGAGAGAGAGAGAGAGAGAGGAGAGAGAGAAGAAGACAGACAGACAGACAAAAGACAGACAGACAGACAGAGACAGGACAGGAGAGACAAGAGAGAGAGGACAAAAGAGAGACAGAGAGAGAGAGAATACAAGAGACAGAGAGATACAGAGGGAGAGAGAGAGAGAGAGAGAGAAGAGAGACAGACAGACAGACCAAAGAAGAAAAAGAGAGAGAGAGAGAGAGAGAGAGAGAGAAAGAGGGGAGAGAGGGGAGAGAGGAGAGAGAGAGAGAAGACAGACAGACAGACAGACAGACAGACAGACAGACAGACAAAGACAGAGAGAGAGAGAGAGGGGAGAGAGAGAGAAGAGAAGGAGAGAGAGAGAGAGAGAGAAGGGAGGAAGGAATGGGGGGGGAAAGGCGAAAAAGACATCTTAAAAATGAATTCATTTGCTGACAATTAATTCAAGATTCAGAATACCAAAGTAGGCTATTCAAATTAAATGAAGGCACACCGCACTGACTCAATTTGTCATTACAGTATAATCGTAGACAAGTTAATACCTAGTTATTTATCTATATTCAATTATCATTGATCTTATTCTTTTATTTCGAAGAAAATGGAATAAGCACTCATCTGCTTTACTTTTTTAAAATTTTATTTTACATCTAGTTCCCCCGTGTGTATGCAGTTTTGTAATTTTGTCATACTGTTTCTTCTCCAGGTAAACGATCATGATGGTTTCCACCAAAAATTGTGTTATGTTTTGTCATACTTTTCTTCAGGTGACAGAACCTGAAACATGATGGTTTCCACAAAACTGTGTTACGCACGCACACACAGTCATACATCAAGAACGCAATAATCATTCTTGTTAGATGACCACTTGTGGTTTTGGCGCGTCATTGTGGAGACATACATACATTTCTTATATATATACACATATATAAAAAGACATTCAGGAAAGTGTGCGTGGGCGCGTGGGAACCAGTGTGACGACGGTTGTGACACTTACGTTACGGATACAATCGTTAACAAGAACATTGAGGGGGAAGAAAAGGACAGGGGAGAGTGAAGAGGAGGAGAAGGAGAAGGAGAGAGGAGGAGGAGGAGAAGGAGGAGGAGGAGGAAGAGGAGGAGGGGGTGGAGAGAGGGAGAGAGAGAGAGGAGAGAGAGAGAGAGGGGAGAGAGAGAGAGAGAGAGAAGAGGAGGAGAGAGAGAGAGAAGAGAGAGAGAGAGAGAGTTGACTTGATTTGATTTGATTTGATTTGATTTGATTTTGATTATCTTTTATATCGAGGATAATGGAATAAGCATTCTTGTGCATTTTTCATCCAGTCCCCGTGTGTATGCAGTTTTGTAAATGTCATCTGTTCCCACCGGACACGATGGCCTACTCTAACGAAAAGCGGAACAGGATTAACGTGTGCGCAAGGTGTTCTGCGTGCGTTCGCAGAGAGAGAGAAGAGAGAGAGAGAGAGGAGGGGGGAGGGAGGAGGGAGAGAGAAGAGAGAGAGAGAGAGAGAGAGGAGAGAGAGGAGAAGAGAGAAGAGAGAGAGAGAGAGAGAGAGAGAGAGGGGAGAAGAAGAAGAGAAAAAGAAAAGAGAGAAAAAGAGAGAGAAAGAAGAAGAAAAAAAGAAAAGAAAGAAGAAGAAGAAGAAGAAGAAGAAGAAGAAGAAGAAGAAGGACTGGTTTTAACGTCAATAATCATCTGATCAAACTCATACTGATTTTAAACCAAAAAAAGACGTTTTAAAAGTTTCCTTCTTTAAGGCAACCCCCCCCTCCCCTCCACAAACTCCAAACACCGCGTCTGTCTTGTCTGTCTGTCTGTCTGTCTGTCTGTCTGTCTGTCTGTCTGTCTGTCTCACTCCTTCCCCGCTCTCTATTTTTCTCTCTGTGTGTCTATCTTTCTCTCTCTCCCCTCCTCTCCCCCCCCCCCCCTCTCTGTGTCTCTCTGTATTTCCATTCTCTTCTCTGTCTCCCCCCCCCCCCCCTCTTCTCTTTTCTTTCTCTCTCTCTCTTTCTCTCCCTCTGTCTGTCTGTCTGTCTGTCTGTCTCTGTGTTCCCCCCCACCCCACCCCCCCCCACAATGTTCCTTCCTTTCTTCTTTAATAGTACTAGTGAAGTTGTTGAGGTTGAGGGATTTAAGTATACTTACATACATACATATATACATACATTCATAAAAAAAAAAAAAAAAAAAAGAAAAGAAAGAAGAAGAAGAAAAAAAAACTCGTCCAAGTAATTCCTTGTTTTTCCACCGCGAGTCACAAACACTTGACATAGAGTGTTTCCGTCCACTTGTAGCGGTGATATCAAGAGCTGTATACCTAGCCATCTCAAGGAGACTAAGCGGTATGTTTCCGACGACAGGGAGAGAGAAAAAAAAATGAAGTGGTGGAAAATAGCTGGAGGAGGAAGGAGGAGGAAGGGGAGGAGGGGGAAGGAGGAGGAGGAGGAGGAGGAGGAGAGGGGGAGAGTTGGTTGTATGACTTGATGTTGTTGAAGAATTCTTCGTCTATTTAAAGCATCAGCTTGTTTATTATTATTATTATTATTATTTATTATATTTATTATTATTATTATTATTATTATTTATTTATCATTATTATTATCGTTTATTATATTATTATTTATTATTATTATTATTATTATTATTATTATTATTATTATTATTATTATTATTATTGTTGTTGTTATTATTATCTTATCATCATTATTATTAATTTATTATTACTCTATCATTATCAGCTTTTGCTTTTTTTCTGTCTGTTTGTCTGTCTGTCTTGTTTGTCTCAATCAAGCTCTCTCTCTCTGTCCGTTTTTGCCTAACATGTGATGTGTTTTTAATTTCTTTTTATTGTGTGTGTGTGTGTGTGTGTGTGTGTTTTGTTTGTGTGTGTGTATTGTGTTGTGTATGTGTGTGTGTGTGTGTGTGTGTGTGTGTGTGTGTGTGCCTTCTCTAAATTGTGGGCATGTGCCCACGGTTTTTGTATGTATGTATGTATGTATGTATGTATGCATTATGTTATGTATGTATGTATGTATGTATGTATGTATGTATGTATGTATGTATGTATTGTATTTTATTGTGTTTTTTGTGTGTTGCGTTGGTTGTTGCGTTGCGTGCGTGCGTGCGTGCGTGCATGCGTGAGCGCGCGTGTCAAAATTAAAATGTGTGTCCATTTATTTTTCTGCTAGTGTCTTTTCACTGAGTGTGATCTTAGAGAAAGACTGAAGAGAGAGGGGAAGGAGGGGGCAGAGAAGGAGAGAGAGAGGGGAAGAGAGAGAGAGGAGAGAGAGAGAGCGAGAGAGAGAGAGAGAGAGAGAGAGGAGAGAGAGAGAGAGAGAGAGAGAGAAACAGAGACAGAGTACAAGTACACACACTACAAGTACACACACACACTACACACACGCACGCACGCACATACACACACACATTATACACACACGCACACACACACACGCACATACACACATACACACACACTCAGAGCAGACAAGAATTATTGCTCTGCCGGAGGCAATTCTAGAACCGCTTGTCTGCCAAAGCACAGGCCTCAAGGCCAACACATCACACACACCACACACACACACACACACACACCACACACACCCACACACACCACCACACACACACACACACGCACACACCACACATCACACACCACACCGCCCCACGCACACGCACGCACGCACGCACACATACACTCATATAGACACACAGGCACAGACAGAGGGTACACACACATAATACATACAATACAACACACACGCACACAGACACAGACTAACACAGACAAGACAAACTGACAGACAACACAGACACACACGACACACACACACACACACACACACACACGCGCGCGCGCGCGCGCACAATATAGATATACACACACACGCACACACAACACACCAACCAGACTGTCTTTCTCGATCTTTTCACTACCATGAATCATTATGGTTAATGGGCTCTGTACTGTTTGTAGTTCAAATACTGATGACAAACAAACAAACAAACCCCCACCAACACCACCAACAACCACAACCACCACACAACCCAACAACCCCACCACCAACAACCCAACCAACCCCCCCAACCCAACAACCACACACCACCACCCAACAACCACCCCAATCCAACAACCACCCCAATCCAACAACCACCCCAACCAACAACCACCCCAACAACAAACCCAATCCAACAACCCCCCATCCCCCCCCTCAATCCAAAACCACCCAACCTACAAGACCAAACAAAAACACCCCAACCAACAAAAACCACCACAAACCCAACAACCACCACAATCCAACACCACCCCCACCACCACAAAAAACAAAACAAAAAAACCCCCCCCCCCCTCCTCCCTCTCAAGAAGACAGAGCCTACAAGACAAGACAGAAGTGGATGAATGAACGGATGAGAAAAACAATAACCTAAATCTCACCTCGTCCGAAAGCCACCTCGATGTCCACCCGGTTGATGTGAGACTCGTGTCCTCGATGAAGCGGAGCGGGATGACCTCGCTCCACATCCGGAAGGCCAGGTCCAGGGTGGCCGCTGGTCCTCCACAGGGATGCGCGTGGAGTAGCCCGTGGTCAGCAGCCTCCACCGAATCACCTCCTTCTGGAACATCTCCGAGTTGGGGTCCTCCTGCACGTCCAGCCCCGCCTCGCGGTTCTCCAGAGATCTGCAGCTTCACCATGTTCATCAGGTCGTCCGGCTCCCCGGCGGCCGTCATCTGGATGGACCGCTTGGCCCGGTGGTGTCTTCCTGCGACCAGGGCTTCAGGAGCTGAGGGTCGCTCCTGGGCAGCCTGTGGATGTACTCCTGCAGGTGCCTCGCGGTGCCTGGACAGCGCGCTGTCTCTGCCGGAAGGGGGGTGGTGGCTTTCTTCAGTATCCTCAGCAGCTGGCTGGGGTCGTCCGCGCGGATGCGGTTCACCGCTCTCTTCCACAGTCTCTGGGAGGCCCTCACCCCGTTCGACTTGTTGGAATCGTCCGAGGAGTACTGTACTTCTGTTGTTGTTGGTGGTGTTGTTGCTGGTGTTGGTTGTGTTGGTGGTGTTGGTGTCCTGAAGAAGAACTACCACTACCACTACCACCACCACTAGATGAAGACGAACTAATGTGGACATTTCTGGCGTCACTGCCCTTGTTGGACGAAGAAGAAGAAGAGGAAGAAGAAGACGACGCTGACGAAGAGGAAGAAGTAGGAGAAGGATGAGGTTGAGAGGCAGCATCAGTAGTAGCAGCGGCTGCTGCGCTGCGCGGCGGCTTCCACCTCCTTCTCGTTGTCCTTGTTCCGCAGCGGGAGGTGCTCATCAGCAGCTTGGTCTCCTCTCCAGCACCCCCGTGGGCGCCAGGTTGTAGGTGCGCTGGTACTCCTGGAATGGCCTTCTGCACCTCCTTCTCGTCGCACTCCGCCAGGTCCCTTCTTCAGACAGCACGAAGTTCTCCCCCCAGGGGTTGAAGCTGCTGGCTGCGAGGCCCCGTCCCCCCGTGTGAGGCCAGGCTGTAGTGACGGCCCCCTCCTCTCCCTTGCCGGTGTGCCTCTCTCCGCCTTCGCTTGATCTGGCAGCGTAGGTAGCCGTATTTCGACAGCACGAACTGCAAGACAAGACATGTACAAGAGATGTGAATTATATATTATAATATTTATAACATGTACACATACCACTGCGGGGTCAAATGTTGGTAGGGTTACCAATGGGGGTCTTACTACTATATTATCATTATGGTTATTACGATTATAATGATGATGATGATGATGATGATGATGATGATGATGATGATGATGATGATGATGATGGTGATGATGATGATGATGATGAGGTGGTGATGGTGATGATGGTGATGATGATGTGTGATGATGATGATGATTAAATTTTTTTTTTTTTTGCTCCAGCGACAAGAAAGTTTGGATGAAGACATTTAAAGTTGTCAGCGTTTGAAGTAAGGGGTGGGGGAAGAAGGAGGAACAAGGAGAGAGGAGAGGGAGGGAGGGAGGGAGGGGGGAGGGGAGGAGGGGGAGAGAGAAGAGAGAGAGAGAGGAGGGAGGGAGGGAGGGAGGAGAGGGAGGGAGGGAGGAGAGAGAGAGAGAGAAGAGAGAGAGAGAGAGAGAGAGAGGAGAGAGAGAAGAGAGAGAGGAGAGAGAGAGAGAGAGAAGAGAGAGAGAGAGAGAGAGAGAGAGAGAGAGGAGTGAGTTTGGAGACAGATCGAGAGTGTGTGAGGGATTGAGAAAGAAGCTGCGTTGGTTTAAAAAAAAAAGAAGCAAACCCCCCCCCCCTACACACACACACACACACACACACCCAACACACACACTCACACACACACACACACACACACATAACTACAACCACACACACTCACACACATGATAGTTTACTACCCCAACACCAAACCAACTTGTTGAATGTAGGCTCGTCTGGACATCTCTGCATCTCTCTTATCTCCTCTCTCTCTCTCTCTCTCTCTCTCTCTCTCTCTCTCTCTCTCCTCTCTCTCTCTCACTCTGCTCTTCTCTCTCTCTCTTTCTGTTCCCGTGTGTGTGTGTGTGTGTGTGTGTGTGGTGTGTGTGTGTGTGTGTGTGTGTGTGTGTGTGTGGGTGTGTGTATGCAATATATATCTCCACTCTGCGCGCGGCGCCACACACACACACATTACACCACACACATCAATCCTACGCACTCACGAACGCGCACGGACACACGCGCACACATACAGC
Organism: Stramonita haemastoma; assembly: GCA_030674155.1. Taxonomy (NCBI): domain Eukaryota; kingdom Metazoa; phylum Mollusca; class Gastropoda; order Neogastropoda; family Muricidae; genus Stramonita; species Stramonita haemastoma. Next base: position 32,290,490 of record CM060317.1, read on the forward strand.
AGAACCCAGTAATTGTGCAACATGTACAAAACTTGTGTGGTTGCGAGCACGCAAGTACGAATACAAGCACGCACGCACGAAAGAAACTAAAGCCAAAATTATTTGACAGAAACCAGCAACCCTGGAAAGCATATTGGCTTTTTTTTATAAAAGCCCCACACACACACAACACACCACAACACACACACACACACACACACGAACCACACACACACACACACACACAACAAACACACAGAACACACACACACACACACAACCACACACACGTACACCACACACACACACACACACACACACACACACACGTACACACACGTACCCACACACACACACGTAACCACACACACACTCACACACACACACACACACACACACACACACACACACACACACACACACAAACAACACACAACACACTACACACCGTACACACAACACACACACCCTCAACGTACACACACACACACGTACACACACACACACACACTACGCACCACCACGCACGCATGGAGGTATGTGGCGACAGTATTGTTTCGACTTTCTTCCTCCCTCACCTCTTCTGCTGTAAAGTAGTATCTTGATCATGTCTCAAAGTAGTAGAATGTGAAGTGCTGGGCCTGACTTGTCAGGCGCCTAACAGCAGCACAATGTATTTTCACTCCTATGACAGACAGCAATAGTTTTTTGTTTTTTTTTGTCTAGGCGTACGACGACGACGACGACGACAAAGAAGTATTCTTGATGTGCTGTTGGGACGTGCATGTTTTTTGTCTAGCAGTCTGCGGCGACTCTTTTTGATATCTGTCGGTGATGATACCTTTGCCCCCCCCCCCCCCCCCCCCCCCCAACCCCCCTGCAAACATTTTTTCTGTGATATTATATATATATATATATATATAGTATATATATATGTGTGTATGTATGTATGTATGTATGTATGTATGTATGTATGTATGTATGTATGTATGTATTATGTATGTTGATGTATGTATGTATGTAAATATGTACGGAGAGTAGTAGGGGTAGTAGGAGGGTGTATGTATGTAATAAGGATGGTGCATATGAGTGAGAGAGAAGAGGAGAGACAGAGGGAGAAGGGAGAGAGAGAGAGAGAGAGAGAGAGAGAGAGAGAGAGAGAGAGAGAGAGAGAGAGAGAGAGAGAGAGAGAGGGAGAGGGAGAGACAGACAGACAGACAGAAAAGCAGGCAGAGAGAGACAGAGAGACAGAGAGCTTTTTTGCGCATTAGTCCCATTTCCTCTTCCTCAATTAGACAGACTCACCCCCACAAGCAGAGCATCTTGGCATATGCAACTAGGCCTAGCTTCCGCTTCGAAAATGAATTGCATGTGTGTGTGTGGTGGTGTGTGTGGTGTGTGTGTGTGTGTGTGTGTGTGTGTGTGTGTGTGTGTGTGTGTGTGTGTGTGTGTGTGAGAGAGAGAGAGAGAGTGCGCTGTGTGTGCATACATTATACATTCAGACATACCTACGTACATACCTACGTACATACCTACATACATACCTACGTAACATACATACTACATACATACAACATACATACATACATACATACATACATACATACATACATACATACATACATACATACATACACAACCACATACACACACACTACACACTACATCCCCCCCCACAACACACACAACACATACACACACATCATCCCCCCACACAACAACAATAACACACACACACTACACACTACACACACATAAACACTACATACCCACACACACACAACCACACACACACAACCATCCCATCCCCCCACACAACAACAACACACACACACACTACACACTACACACACAGTACACACTACATCCCCCTACACACACACACAACCCCCCCCCCACACACAACCACACACACTACACACTACACCACACACACACACACACAACCCCCCCCACACACACCACACACCCCCCCCCCACCCCCACCCCACCCCCACAAAACAGTGTTTTAAGAAGAAGTCCCCCCCAAAAAAAAAACAAAAAAACCCTGCAAATCCTTGAACACAAAACACTTGTGGTCTGGCCATAAAGAACTGGCCCTAGCCCTCTTAGGTCCTCAGCGGTCGGCACTTCAGCAAACCTTGCAAGAGGGGGGAATGAAGAAGAGTGTCAAGCGCTGTTTCTTCCATCCATCTTTCCCAATCCCCCCCTTGTGTAGTGGTGGGGGGGGGGGGGACCGGTGGGGCCTGTCAGTTTTCAAAATAGCATCCCTCCGCCCCCTACATTCTGGAAAGTCTGTCTGTGCTAGAAATTGTCCTCCTTTCTATCCCTCTTCTCTCTCTCTGTCTGTTTTCTCTGCCTTGTTCCTTTTTTTTTTTTTCGTTCCTGTCATTTCCATCTTGTCTATTTTTTTGGGGGGGGGGGGCCTTTTTGGTCCTTTCTTCTGTCTGTCCCCCCCCCCCCCCCCCCCCCCGAAAGATTTCAATAATAATTCGAGAGAGAAGAGAGAGATGAGGGGAAGGGAAAAGGGGGAGAGAAAAAGAGAAGGGGAGGGGAGAAAGAAGGGGGGAGAGAGAGAGAGAGAGAGAGAGAAGAGAGAGAGAGAGAGAGAGAGAGAGAGAGAGAGAGAAAAAAAGAGAACAGACAGACAGAAAAACAAGACAGAGAGACAGACACAAACAAACACACAGACAGACAGAGAGAAAACGATACCCCGAAGTGGGAGGGGCCCCTTAAATGCTGATTGAAAAAAAAATTGCAGCTCAAAACCACCAGGGTGAATAACAACAACAGACAGACTGACAGTCAGCAGACAGACAAAACCAAAAAGCATTACAACGGGTAAACTCAATTTTTGAGCAAAGGGCGATAATAATTATTAGATCGAAAATTTTCAGGGGTTCATTTTTCCAGTTGAAACGAACCACCCCCCAACAGCTTGACGGACAGTACAAAGGAGACGGGAAAACTCACTGATCCCCTTTTTTCTGTACACTAGGATCGCCATCAACCCTATTTTCCCCCACCCCCCAAAAACTAACTCCACTAATAATTTTTATAACGACAGCCCAAAATGTGCTTCGCCCCGAACCTACTAAAGCCGGTGGGATCCTGGGGGAGGTAGGCCTATATATTATAGGGCACGTAGGGTACCTACCCACCTACCCGCCGCCGCTATGGAGGCGGGCAAGATTTGGCCTAGTTTGGTGTGGTGGTTGTGTGTGGTGTTGTGTGTGGTGTTGTGTGTGTGGAGTGTGTGTGTGTTGTGTGTGTGTGGTGGTGTGTGTGTGTGTGGGGTTTTGTGTGTTGTGTTGTGGGTCGGTATGTGTCTGGAAGAGGTAACGCACGCACCCGCCTAAGAGTGTAAAAAGGAAACGCATCTTCCTCCCCCTCCTCCTCCCCCCTCCTCCTCACCTCACCCCCCATCACCCTCTCCATCCCCATCCTCCCTCCCCCTCCTCCCCTCATCATCCCCCGACTCCTCCTCCTCCTCCCCCTCCTCGACCCCCTCCTCCCTCCCCGACTCCTCCCCCCTCATCATCATCCCCCGATTCCTCTTTCCCTTCAAAGTGTCCCCGGTTTGATCCAGCGGGTTTCCCCCACCCCCACCCCCCCTTTTTGGGCCCCCAAAAAAAAATTTTT
>CM060317.1:32294210-32304210 GCA_030674155.1 Stramonita haemastoma
TACTATCGTAACTTGATCCTTTTTTTCACCATCACTACGACCATAGGCGTTCAAAGCAAAATTCCACTCTTTGAAGCTGAGAAAGACCTCTTGTGTTCAAAAACCTATTCACCCCAATAGACACACTCACACCAGACAGGGCCCTAACACGAGGAGGGGGGGGGGGGGGTGAGGGGGATTAGCGCTGACAGTCATCACCAGCAGTCAACAATAAGTGAGGGGTGGGGGGTGATAGCTTTGATCACCAAAACAAAATATCAATCAGGATGTTATGTGATAGGGGCAAGCCATGCTAAAGGCGGAGACACACCACACTGTTCGATCGTACGACTACCATCTATTTAGGACTGTTCGTTCTTTCCTACCCTGTTCGTTTGGACCCTTCAGCCAACGTGAAATAAACAGTCTCCCAACATGAAAAGTGTGTGTGTGATGTGATGATGGTACTGTGGGTTACAGGCCATAGGTAACAATACCAAGACAAAAACACTCACAGAATTTTTTTTTTATAAATTCTAAGTAACCCTGAAAAATGGGACAAGATCTAATACACAAAATATCAACATGTTTGTTCTGAAAACAACAAACGAAAAATATATCTCCATTATTATAATAGTAGTCTGGGAAAAGCCCAATTTTCTAAAATGACAATAACTGTATGGCAATTTTGTAAATTTTTAGGTAGTGAAAGTTTTGCATATTGACAGTTTTGTGGTGGTGAAAGTTTTGCATATTTACTTTGTACCTTATGCTTGGGGAACCTATTGAAAGGATGAAAGGGAGGTCATAAGGTTTGTATCCAGCCAAGTGGTCAGTCTTAGTTAGATAACAACCCAAACATTGCCATACACTATTAATATTACTGAATCTATCCAAAACTTACTGGTGAACTCAACATGTGTGTGCATGCGTGCGTGCGTGCGTGCGTGCGAGTGTGTGTTGTGTGTGCAAGCGCGCTTGCACACACAAATACACTTACCAACACACACACACACCACACACACACACAACACACACACACACCACACACACACACACAAAAGCATGCGATGACACACGCGTAAGTACAGAAACACAACAACACATAATTCCTTACAACACACACATACACACACACACGCACACACACACACACACACACACACACACACACACACACACACACACCACACACACACACACATGCGTGCATGCGTTCCTACGGATACCAATAACACATATTACAACACATACACACACACTCTCTCTCTCTCATATATGCACGCATACACGCGCGCGCGCTTGCACCACACACACCATACACATTCTCTCTCTCTCTCTCTCTCCTCTCTCTCTCTCTCTCTCTCTCTCTCTCCCCTCAAATACACACACACACACACACCACACACACACACAACACACACCACTCACACACACGCACGCACGCACGCACACACACACACACACACACACACACACACACCACACACACACACACACACACACACACACACACAACACACACTAATCAGTTTTCATCACTACATGACCTCGGCTTCAAGAAGCACACATTTTCCACACATCGTTTAGAAAATGGCTGGAGAAAAAGTCTGGACAATTTTATGAACAAGGTGACCAATCGTCTGATGTGACAAACCAACAGAATGGAAAATACAGCACACACACACACACAACACCACACACACACACACACACACACACGCGCGCGCACGCACGCACGCACGCACGCGCGGCGCACACACACACACACATAGAGCACACACACACGCGCACGCACACAGCACACACACACACGCACGCGCACGCACACACGCAGATACCAAAAATAGTCTAAAATCACTAAACACACACACACACACACATGCACGCACACGCACACGCACACATACACACACGCGCGCGCGCGCGCGCGCGCACGCACACACACGCGCGCGCGCGCACTCACACACACCAAAAATGGTCTAAAATCACTAGACTGCGAATTAAACTGAAGATACTACTACTACTACTACTACTACTGCTGCTGCTGCTGCTGCTGCTGCTGCTGCTGCTGCTGCTACTACTACTACTACTACTACTACTACTAGATCTACTACTTCTACTTTACACACACACACACACACACACACACACACACACACACACACACACACACACAGTCACCACCCCTCCTGCATCACACACACACACACACATACACACACACACACACACACACCACCACCACCACCACCACCACCACACTAATTTCATCACAGTTTAGTTCTCAGCGGTATAAATGCACGATTTTTAACCTACACCAACACAACAGAGAAACAAAAGAACTAATTCCTCACCCTTTCTTCTTCTTACAACAACAACAACAAACACACAAAAACACAAACACAAAAAACTTACTGCTTTTTATCCCACCACCCCACCCCTACCCACACCCACCCTTCTCCACACTCACAACTAGAAACCGAACAAAAGCAAGATAAAAAGAAAATACCTTTACACACACAGGTAGGAAGAAGACAAGAAGAAGAAGAAGAAGAAAGCGCTACCGCAGCACTTGATCACTGGGACCTCCAAAAACACCTTCTTCGCACACACACATGTATACACACACTCACAACTAAGAATATCTCTTCTCTTTTCTTTCTCTCTCTCTCTAGGCTCTCTCTCGTAGAAGCTTTGCAGCACTCTAGACTAATACAGCACAGAATGCGACGAATATTGTAGTAGTAGGCCTAGCCTAGTAGAACTTTGTTGTATGTAGTAGGCTAAGACCTAGGCCTAGGCTAGTTAGTAGAGGCTTAGAGTTCGTCCTCTGAGTGAGTGAGTGAGTTGAGTGTGTGTGTGTGAGTGTGTGTGACAATTTCACCCAGTGACGGACGGACGCTCCTTAGGACCAACTGCTGTGTCGTCGACTGACGCCGAACTGCTAAACCTTAGTGGCCGGGTAAATCCTCCAGAGACCTAGCCTAAGGTTCATTCACTTTTTCACGCCGTTGCTTCTTCTCAATGGGCCATTACATACTGCAGGGCTGACGGTGAGGCGCAACCCGGCCCCAGAGAGGGAGAGAGAGAGAGAGAGGGCAGCCTTAGTGTATACTGTATATATTCCTGACTATTATAACACACGGTTACGTAGGGGAGAGTGCAGTGAATGGAAGAAGTGGACTAGTAGTAGTAAGTAGTAGGGCCTATAGTATAGTAGTAGTTGTAGTGTTAAGTCTTATATAAAAGCTTCAAGCTTGGAAATAAAAATGGGTTTATGTTAGAAGACCACCACCGGGCTTTTAGGGTTTTTTGTTGTTGTTGTTGTTGTTGCTTTTTTACGCCTTAGAATGCCCTTTTTTAAAATTTTGTTGCGTTTTTGTTTAGATTGATCTTCTTCAATCATTGTTGATCTTCTTCAATCGGTGTTAATCTTCTTCATTATTGATCTTCTTCAATCATTGTTGATCTTCTTCAAATCATTGTTGATCTTCTTCAAATCATTGTTGATCTTCTTCAATCATTGTTGATCTTCTTCAAATCACTGTTGATCTTCAATCATTGTTGATCTTCTTCAAATTATTGTTGATCTTCTTCAAATCATTGTTGATCTTCTTCAAATCATTGTTGATCTTCTTCAAATCACTGTTGATTTTTTTCAAATCATTGTTGATCTTCTTCAAATCATTGTTGATCTTCTTCCAATCATTGTTGATCTTCTTCAAATCATTGTTGATCTTCTTCAAATCATTGTTGATCTTCAATCATGTTGATCTTCTTCAAATCATTGTTGATCTTCAATCACTGTTGATCTTCTTCAAATCATTGTTGATCTTCAATCATTGTTGATCTTCAAATCATTGGTGATCTTCTTCAAATCATTGTTGATCTTCTTCAAATCATTGTTGATCTTCTTCAAATCATTGTTGATCTTCTTCCAATCACGTACTAGTTACTACTGTTATGCTGCCGCCACAGTGGGTTGAAATCGTAACAGTAATAAGAACGACGACAATCCCCAGCTCCGCAACAAGTACCCTTGATAAAGGATGATTAAGTTTTGTGTGCTAAGCCTAACCAGGCTACTTACATACAACAAGGGACTGACTGACTACCTACCTACTATAGACTACTACTACTACTACTATACTTGTCTGTCTGTCACCTGTCCGCTTGCTCGCTCCGCTCACATAGGCCTAAGTCTAGTTCCCACCAAACACACTGTCGCACCAACAACGAAGAAGAAGAAGAAAAAGAAAAAAAATCAGTCAAGCCTTTTTTTTTTTTTTTTTTTTTTTTTAACCTTTCGGGTTGATAACTTGTTGCTTTTAGCTAGGTTGGGTCAAAGTTAAGGCTGTTAGGTAGGGCCTTGAAGCAAGCATAGGACAGAGTCAAAGGGATCGCCGATAGAGGGAGGGAGAGAGGGAGGAGGGATTTTTTTTAAAAGAAAGAACGGGACTGGTCACACGTAGGTCAATGGACCTTTTTCTGAAGGGTTTTTTTTTTTTTTTGGTTTAAGGGGCGTGGTAAAGAGGAGGAGGGGGGGGGTAACTGGGGTGGGGGTGGGGAGATGGGGTGAGGAGGTTCGGTGGAGAGAGAGAGAGAGAGAGAGAGATGAGAGAGAGAGGAGGAGAGAGAGGGAGAGAGAGAAGGGGGGGAGGGGAGGAGGGGGGGGGGAGACGACAAGCAACCAGATTTGCTGTCGGTGTGTTTGCAGTCTGTTCTCCGTTTGTCACAAGGTTCCCCCTTTCACAGTCGGTGGGAAATAGGTCTGGTCTGTCTTCTTTCTCCTACTTGGGACCTTGTCTGTCTGTCTGTCTGTCTGTCTGTGTACATGTCTCTCTGTCTCTATTTCTGTCCATCTGTATGTCTTCCGTCTGTCTGTCTCTCTCAGTTTGTATCCATGCTTTTATTATTATTTTTTAACTATATAGATCTATAGATGCTTGTTTGATTTTTTTTAGGACATGAAAACTTGTGTGTGTGTGTGTAGAGCTCTCTCTGTGTGCTTATTCCATTATCCTCGATATAAAATAATATCTCTCTATATATATCATAATATATAATATGCATATATTATAATATATATATAAAAGAATATGTATATATCATAATATATATATCATAATATATTTATATAAATAAATAAATAATCTGTCTCTCGCCGCCTGTCCACCCATCCATCCGTCCATATGTCTGCCTGTTTTGCTCGTTTGTCAGTCAGTCAGTCAGTCAGTCTGTCAGTCAGTCTGTCAGTCAGTCAGTCAGTCTGTCAGTCTGTCTGTCTGTCAGTCAGTCTGTCAGTCAGTCAGTCTGTCAGTCAGTCTGTCATCAGTCAGTCTGTCAGTCAGTCTGTCAGTCAGTCAGTCTGTCAGTCAGTCTGTCTGTCAGTCAGTCTGTCACAGAGGCTGAGGAGACCACGCACGTTGTTCGGCGCTCCTCCTCCTCTCCTACAAATAAAACTGAACGGAAAATTGTCACCACCGTTGGTTGACCTTAGTACATAGCCGGTGGTCTGGGGGAGGGGGGGTGGGGATGGGGGGTGAGAGGTAAGGGGATAGGGGAAGGGATGGGGGGGGAAGGGGAGAAGGGAGGTGGTGGGAAGTGGATGTGTCTGCCTGCTTGCCTGCCTGCCTGCCTGCCTGTCTGTTTATACCTGTCTGTCTGTGTGTCTGCACCATACATCTTAGTACATCTGCCTGTAACTAACTCCGTTGTGTTAAAAGGTCACCCCTGAACTTTCCACTTGTCACCGTACTGCTGTACTGGGGAAAACTAGGGATGGTGGAAGTCGCCTTTCCAAACTAAGTGTGTGTGTTGGGGGGGTGTGTGTGTGTGTGGGGGGGGGGGGGGGCGGGGGGGAATAGTAAAGGTTGGTTGGTTGGTTGGTTGGGTTGACCCGTAGGGCCAGGAAAAAATTATGTGGGCTTTGTCAGTTATTGATGTACGGGTATGGGTGAAGTGCCAACCAGTCTTCTTCTTCTTCTTCTTCTTCTTCTTCTTCTTCTTCTTCTTCTTCTTCTTCTTCTTCTTCTTCTCCTCCTCTCTTCCTCCTCCTCGTCTCCTCCTCCTCCTCCTCCTCCTCCTCCTCTCCTCCTCCTCCTCCCTCCTCCTCTCTTCTTCTTCTTCTTCTTCTTCTCTTCTTCTTCTTCTTCTTCTTCTTCTTCTTCTTCGTCGTCGTCGTCGTCGTCGTCGTCGTCTAAGGCAGCTTGACGTGACGCGCTGGACAATGATCCTCACAACGACTGACCGACCATCCGGCAATAAAAGGAAAAGTTGTCTGGATTCCACAGCCTCTGCTGTAGGCCCTACCTACAGGCTCACGGTGCCCTCCTGTTTCCATTTCTCCAACTTCCATGCCAGTGCTACCAACCAGTACCGAGACATCATCATCTTAATTAATAAAGCAAGAGCAATTTATTGGTGTCAAAGGCGTCTTGGCCATAATAAGTTACACGGAAGAGGGTTGGTTGGTTGTTGGAGGGATGTTGGTTATTTAATATAGTGGTGGTGACCGCCGTTGGTGAACCTCAGAAGAACTCTCGCCAAGGAACAACAAGAAGAAGAAGACCCTCGTGCCCCCTTCCCCCTTCCCCCCCCCCCCCCCCCCCCCCTTGTGGATTGATGGTAGGTAGTGAGTTTTTACAACATGTAAAACTAATTGTGCATGTATTGTATTGTATTGTATTGTATTGTATTGTATTATTGTATTCCACTTTAGCAGATTTCTCTGCGTGAAATTCAGGCTATTCTCTCTCCGGAAAGAGCAAAGTCATTCGGATGAGTACACCGAGGCCCCGTGTGCGAACGCACGTAGAACATCTTGCGCACACGTTAAAACCCCGTTCCGCCTTTCGGAAGAACAGGCCATTGTGTGTCGGTAGGAGCGGATGACAAATTTATATTAAAAAAAAAAAACCAGCATGCACACAGGTGTCGTGTTTAGACACCATCCCTGAGGAAAAAATCGGGGAGTTGGAGTCCCTAGGGCGGCTCGGGGCTGTATATGGCAACGTTCTTGTGGCTCCTGCGACGGTACTGTAACCATTCGTATCGGTCATTGCCTTTCCAATGGATCATTCCAGTGCCGTGGAGACGGGGGGGTCTGCTGCATGGGTAACAGCTTGCCCTCCATACTTACTTACCCAGGCTTTGCGCTCTAAAGACTAGAGTGCAACTCCATAGTCCTCTAAGACTGAGACAGGACTTTGGGGTGGGGGGGGGGGGGGGAAGTGGAGTCGGCACTGATGTTAACTCCAGAGGAAAAATCCTCTTGAACGAGAATCGAACCCGCGTCAGTAGGTCACGAGCGCATCACTCTAACCACAAGGCTATCCCGTGTGTGTGCGTGCGTGCGTGCGCGCGCTCGCGCGCGCGTGTGTTTGTGTATGTGTGTGTGTATGTGTGCGCGTGCACGCACGTGGATATGTCTGTATGCATGTGTGCGCACACGCACGTATATATGCGTGTGTGTGAATGTATGCGTGCGTGCGTGCGTGCGTGTGTGTATTGTGTGTAAAAGTGCATGTATGTATATATGTATGTATGTATGTATGTATGTATGTATGTATGTATGTATGTATGTATGTATGTATGTATGACAGAAACAGACAGACAGAAACAGACAGACAAACAGAAACAGAGCCTGCCACACAGACAGACAGACAGACAGACAGAGACAGAGACAGACAGAACAGACTTGTAAACAGACAGACAGAGATGTCCAGTGAGCTACAGACAGCAAGAGTACACCATGCCTACACAATTTATTGTGAGCATACAGTAGTAAGTACTAGCTAGATATATCATAAAATAGTACTAGGCACGCCATCCGTATCAAAACGAGCGCTGGGATGAATATTAACACTCGCTACAACATACACAGTGGGGCATGACACGGCTTTAAAACACAGACATGAATAGTAAGACCTACCCTACCTACTTCAGAGACAGAGAGAGAGAGTATTCCCAGAGAGAAATTCGGGGAGAGACATGATTTACACAACAGATACAGAGAGAGAGAGAGAGAGAGAGAGAGAGAGAGAGAGAGTGAGGAGAGAGAGAGAGAGAGAGGAGAGAGAGAGAGAGAGTGAGACAGAGACGAGACAGAGAGAGAGAAGAGAGGAGAGGACAGACAGCAGAAGACAGAGCAGACAGATAGAGACAGACGACAGAGAGAGAGGAGAGAGAGAAGGAGAGGAGAGAGAGAGGAGAGAGGGAGAAGAGGGGAGAGAGAGAGAGAGGAGAGTGCAACAAAACAACAAACAATGAAGAAAAAAAAAACCAACAACTAAGCAAAATAAGAACAAACAAACAAAACAAACATGCAACCAAACAAAACTCCCCAACCACCTAGCATTTCAAGATCACGAATGTGATCGCATGGCCCTGGTTCTCTCCCCTCGTAAGCGTGGAAATGTGTGATAATTTGCAAGCAATAATTCTAGACCAAAAAAATACGACGCAGATTTAAAAATCTACATTTAATTCACAGACACACACAGACACACACACAGACACACAGACACAGACACAGACACAGACACACACACACACACACACACACACACACACACACACACACACACACACACATTTTCTAGTCTGAAATGTTTCAAGTTAACTTTCATAATTATATATATGTCTTTTTTTTTTCTTTTCTTTTCTTCCCTCAGTTACAGCGAAACGCACTATACAAAATTAATTATCGCACAACTTAACGTCCTTGTCGATTTTGCAGGGACAGCGAACTTTCAGATCAACGTTGTCGCCAAAATGTCTTTCGCCTAGATCAGCCAACCTTTGCCATGGCTTGATAAACTGGTCTCTCCCGATTTATCATTAGCGCTCTCTCTCTCTCTCTCTCTCTCTCTCTCTCTCTCTCTCTCTCTCTCTCTCTCTCTCTCTCTCTCTCTCTCTCTCTCTCTCTCTCTGTGTCTCTCTCTCTATATATACTACTCCTATAAGACTGGAATCTATACGTGTGTGTGTGTGTGTGTGTGTGTGTTTGTGTGTGTGTTGTGTGTGTGTGTTGTGTGTGTGTGTGTGTGTGTGTGTACTGTGTGTACTGTGTGTACTGTGTGTGTGTGAGTTTTGTGTGTGTGTGTGTGTGTGTGTGTGTGTGTGTGTGTGTGTGTGTGTGTGTGTGTGTGTGTGTGTGTGTGTGTGTGTGAGTGTAGTGATGGTGAGTGAGTGTGGTGTGTGTGTGTGTGGTGTGTGTGTGTGTGTGTGTGTTTTGTGTGTGTGTGTGTGTGTGTGTGTGTGTGTGTGTGTGTGAGTGAGTGAGTGTGTGTGTGTGTTGTGTTACGTGTGTGTGTGTGTTGTTCTTCAGTTTAATGTCTGTTCACATAAATGATATTAGACAACAACAACCAAAAAAAAAAAAAAAAAAAAAAAAAGCAAACGAATAATGTTACTTGTAGAACTTATAACCAATGGTAGAAACAAAAAGTAAATAAAAACACCAAAAGTGAACATTAAAACCCTAAACAATCAATCAGAACTTTTTAGAAAATTAACAAAAGAGCACGAGATCAATGTCTCTGTCTCGTAAACAAGCTACTGATATGTTCATAAACATTATAGTAAACTGTCAATAGGACTCTTCTTCAGCGATAAGGCGAGTTCACACAGCAAACCACAGTTGCTTAATATGTTGTCCAGAGAGTTCTCACGTGTGATGGGAAGACACTGTTTTAAAACGGGACAGTCAAAAAGAATATGACTAACTGAAATCGTCCCATCACAAATGCAACGCACATTTTTAGCATACTTTGTTTGGAAGGCATTTAATTTAAGTCTATTTATGAGACAAATGACCGATCTAAGACGCAATTTATCCAGCCCAAAACGTACACAAAGAATATGATTAAGGTCAGAAAAGGAAACATGATGATGAGAAAATCAACAACAACAATTTTATGTGTGTGTGTGTGAGTGCGTGCGTGCGTGCGTGCGTGCGCGCGCGCGCGTGTGTGTGTGAGTGCGTGCGTGCGTGTGTGTGTGTGTGTTTATTTTT
>CM060317.1:32324210-32329210 GCA_030674155.1 Stramonita haemastoma
GAGGTGACAAGAAGAACAGGAGCAAAGCAGAAATAAAGAGAGGAATAGAAAAGAGGAAATTCCTAGTACAGAATTTCCAGGAGGTGGGGATGCTGTTATACTGATAGAACCTTAGCATCCCCATTGGGGTGGGGGGGAATTCATCCTCCGCATAGTTTAGTCTGCTAAGAGCATGGGAGAAAGATTTTTTTTTCTGTCAGAATTTTACTTGTTATAATTGTTACTTTATACTTGTGTATATCTCTCTGTCTCTCTCTCTGTCTCTCTCTCTGTCTCTCTCTGTCTCTGTCTCTCTCTGTCTCTGACTCTCCATCCTCGTCTCGTCTCTATCTGTCTCTCTCTGTCTCTGTCTCTGTCTCTGTCTCTTCCTGTCTCTGTCCTCTTCTCCTCTCTTTTCTCTCTCTCTCTCTCTCTCTCTCTCTCTCTCTCCTCTTGGCAAAGTCAAAATTAAACTGCATGTAAGCATGCGGTATGGAATTGTTTTGGGATAGGGATGGGTTGTGCACAAAAGTCAATATAGGTCATAATGAAAAGGAATAACTGCTTGTATTCGAATAGAGAGAATGTTGTTCTTTTCTTTAAAGATTATGTATACTACAACAATAACATTTCATGTCAATATTTTTTTTCTTTTCTTTTTATATCAGAAAAGGACAATGATTTCTCCTCCTTATTTTGGGTGGTGGTGATGGTGATGGCAATGGTTTACTTTTTGTCTTTCACTTCTATCTTAACTGGGAAGGTTTTGTTCTGATATGAAAATTGATGGATAAATGTGTACACACACACACACACAACACACACCACACACACACACACACACACACACACACAACACACACACACACACACACACACACACACACACACACACACACACACACACACACACACACACACACACACACACCACAAAACCACACACCAACACACACAACACACACAAGCACAACACAACACACACACAACACACACAAGACACAGACAAACACACAACACAACACACAAACAACTGCAGACAACGTAACGACGAAGAGAGCCACACCAACACAGACAACACAACACCAACACACACAACAAAAAATCTGCGACACGTTAATCTGTTTCTTCGTAAGAGTACCATACGTGTGCCGGTGGAACAGATGACAATATTTACAAAACGCATACACACAGGGATCGATAAAAAAAAAAACAACACATGATTCTTATTCTTTATTTGGTACAAATAGTGGTGAACGCATACACTATCCACAATTCCATGCATACAAACAAATACTTGAACACGCCCAAAACATAATAATCATACCCATACACTCGATCAACATTTTGTCTAATATTTGTCACTTTTTGTGAAGAGACGCAAAATTGAAGAATACACACACACACAACACAGCACACAGCTCCCACTTCCCAAGTCCACAACAACTCCTCAGTGGTACTTCACCTCTATACTCTCACAAGTCTCCATCTTCACGATGCCTCATCAGTTATATGGTTGTAGGAAAAAAAAAAAAAGTCACAGGAAAAAAAGTCACAGAAAAAAAGTCACAAAAAATTGGGTAGTCACAACCAGGTCAAACAAGGCCCCGTGTGCGAACGCATGCAGACATCTTGCGCACACGTTCAATCCTGTTCCGCTTTTGTAAGAGTAGGCCATTGTGTGCCGGTGGGAACAGATGACATTTACAAAACTGCATACACACGGGGACGGATGTAAAAGAGTGCTTATTCCATTATCCTCGATATAAAAGAATAAATCAAATCAAATCAAATCTCTCTCTCTCTCTCTCTCTCTCTCTCTCTCTCCCCTCTCTCTCTCTCTCTCTCTCTCTCTCTCTCTCTCTCTCTCTCTCTCTCTCTCTCTCTCTCTCTCTCTCTCTCTCCACACCATCCACACCACACACACACACACCACACACACACACACACACACACACACACACACACACACAACACACACACACACACACACACACTTTTTGTTGTAGAAGAGAGTACATCACAGCCACCATTGAGACTTTTTTTTCCTGTGACTTTTTTTCCTGTGACTTTTTTCTGTGACTTTTTTCTGTGACTTTTTTTGCTGTGACTTTTTTTCTGTGACTTTTTTCCTGTGACTTTTTCTGTGACTTTTTTTCTTGTGACTTTTTTTCTGTTACTTTTTTTCCTGTGACTTTTTTTCCTGTGACTTTTTTTTCCAATGACCAGTTATCTATCACCCCAGCCACAGTTAGCCAGACACACAAACAAACCTTCATCCTTTCTGGCTTCCATGTCTGCGTTGAGTGAGCATTGGAGAAGAAAAGAGAAAGTCATTGATGGTGTCAGCTCTTTGTGTCCATGTTACGTTGTGTTCAAAAGAAGGCATGACTCACTCACTCCTTTTCCAAAGTGTAAGATTGAATTGCGAAATTTAGAGCTGTCAAGGTGAGACATATGACAGCCATACATGTGTACCTACGGGACACTACCTTTAGTGCACAATAACAGACAACAACAAAAGTATTCCCCTGTATATAGATCTATACATAAATATATAAATATACATATATATATTTACATATACATGCACACAAATAATATATATATGTATATATATATACA
Organism: Stramonita haemastoma; assembly: GCA_030674155.1. NCBI lineage: Eukaryota > Metazoa > Mollusca > Gastropoda > Neogastropoda > Muricidae > Stramonita > Stramonita haemastoma. The sequence continues at coordinate 32,326,815 of CM060317.1, forward strand.
TATATATATATATCTATATATCTATCTATCTATATCATATATATATCTATCTATCTATATATATATTATATCTATATCTATATCTATATTTATATCTTTTTCTATATCTGATGACTATGTAAGTGTCGAGTTGGCCAAGCTTTGTGGCTTGGCACTGTTAGTCTTTTATTTTTTAAATTTTATTTTATTCTTTTATATCGAGGATAATGGAATAAGAAGTCATGTGCTTTTTTTTCTTTTTTTTTTTACATCCAGTCCCCATGTGTGTGTGGTTTTGTAAATCTTGTCATCTGTTCCCACCCGCACATGATGGCCTACTCTTACAAAAAACAGGATTTAAAGTGTGCACAAAATGTTCGCATGCTTTTGCAGACAGGGCATCATTTATAGTCTCATCTGAAGGACTTTTGGGAAGAGTGGAGTCAGTACTTATGTTAACTCCAGCACAGTCCTGGCTCATGCAGTAGCTTCCTGTTCAATGCTGTTAGTACTAAGTCATACAAGCTTGAATGATGATGATGATGATGATGATGATGATGATGATGATGATGATGATGATGATGATGATGATGATGATGATGATGATGATGATGATGAAATGGAATGTATATAGCGCTAAATCTTGTAGAGCAAACAAATCGAAGCGCTTGAATATGAATGGAGCTATTCTGATGTTTTCTAAAGGAACAGTTTTGAAATTTGAAAAACAAGATGAAAGATTAGCTGGAAAAGGACAGGCCATTATTTTTCCTCAGATACATTTGACATTGTAAAAGGCAAAGAGAGAAGAAGGTGTGTGTGTGTGTGTTTGTGTGTACGTGCGTGCGTGCGTGCGTGTGTGCGTGCGTGTGTGTGTGTGTGTGTGTGTGTGTGCATACATGCATATGCAGGCATGTGCGTGCATGCATGTGCTTGCATGCAGGCATACGTGTGTTGTTGTTCTTCAGTTTAATGTCTGTTCACATAAGTGATATTAGACAAAAAAATACGCATACGTGTGTGTGTGTGTTTGTGTTTGTGTTTGTGTGTGTGTGTTGTTGTGTGTGCGTGTGTCTGGTTGTGTGTGTGTGTGTGTGTGTGTGTGTGTGTGTGTGTGTGTGTGTGTGTGTGTGTGTGTGTGTGTGTGTGTGATTGTGTATGTGTATTTCTGTGTGTATGCGTGTGAGGGTCTCAATCTTCACAACGCCCATCAGTTATTTATGACCCAACCATAGTCAGCCAGATACATAAACCTTAATCATTGATCGCTTCAGTCTTTGTGTCCAGTTACGTTGGTCAAAGAGGTATGAAGTCATTGATAGTGTCAGTTCATTGTGTTCCATGTTCGTCTAGTGTTCAAGGAGGTATGACCTTTACTCTTCCTTTCAAAAGTGCAAGATCAAATAGTGTGTCTATATCTGTCAAGTGAGAGGTATGATAGCCATGTATGTACATACATTACCTTACTACAATAAGACTAAAGTCTCTGTCTCTGTCTCTGTCTGTCTGCTGTCTGTCTGTCTTGTCTGTCTGTCTGTCTGTCTGTCTGTCTGTCTGTCTGTCTGTCTGTCTGTCTGTCTGTCTGTCTGTCTGTCTTCTCTCTGTCTCGTCTCTCTCTCTCTCTCTCTCTCTCTCTCTCTCTCTCTCTCTCTCTCTCTCTCTCTCTCCTCTCTCTCTCTCTCTCTCTCTCTCTTCTCTCCCCTCTCTCTCTTCTCTCTCTCTCTCTCTCCATATGTATGTATGTATGTATGTATGTATGTATGTATGTATGTATGTATGTATGTATGTATGTATGTATGTATGTATGTATGTATGTATGTATGTATGTATGTATGTATGTATGTATGCATGCATGTATGTATGTATGTATGTATGTATGTATGTATGTATGTATGTACGTACGTACGTACGTACGTACGTCTGTCTGTCTGTCTGTCTGTCTGTCTGTCTGTCTGTCTGTCTGTACGTACGTACTTATGTATGTATGTATGTATGTATGTATGTATGTATGTATGTATGTATGTATGTATGTATGTATGTATGTATGTATGTATGTATGTATGTATGTATGTATGTATGTATTAGAGCCAACGGGTGTGTAAGTGTGGAACAGGCCAAGTTTTGTGGCTTGGTGCTGTGAGTCCTGGCTCATGCGGTGGTCTGCTGTTCTATGCTGTTAGTGCTAAGTCATATAAGCTTGTATGAAACTACTCTTATGCTCTCTAAAATTATTTTCATTTTCATACCTTTTTAAGTCATGTCAGATATCTCTTCTTGAAATTGGAGCTGCTCTCCCTGGGGTGCGTGTGTCCCTGTGTATGTGTCTGTGTGCCTGTGTGCCTGTGTGTGCACACCTGCCTGCATGCTTGGGGGCAGGGCATGCCTGCCTAGACATGTGTGCATGCGTGTGCGTGCGT
>CM060317.1:32331710-32351710 GCA_030674155.1 Stramonita haemastoma
AATGTTAATTCATGTCCCCCCCCCCCCTTCACTATTTTTGGGCGTTTACTCTGGTGTGTGTGTGTGTGTTGTGTGTGGTGTGTGTGTGTTGTGTGTGTGTGTGTGTGTGTGTGTGTGTGTGTGTGTGTGTGTGTGTGTGTGTGTGTTTACGTGCGTGCGTACATGCGTGCGTGTGTTCTTTTGCATGAATGAACGAAGTGGGACCAGTTTCATTGGCTGGTTTACCCTCCCCCCTTCTCTCTCTCTCATCCATCATTTCTTTATTCCTGCCTATACTTTCTGTGTTGAATTTTCTCTAGGGAATATTTTTTCGTGTCTTGGCTACAGCTTTGAGGTTCATCAATGGTGTGAACAGATTTTTGCGTATGCGACCATTTTTACCGAACCTTTTAAAGAAAGGTAGACTTCGGGGATGGTGTTTAAACACGACAGCTGTGTGCGTGCATAATATATATATATATATATATATATATATATATATATATATATATATATATATATATATATGCCGCAGCAAACGAAAAGAGAGCCAAGCGGAAGGCATGTGCTCCAGCCACCTCAACAAGCCACATCTGCATCAGATGCAACAGAGACTGCCACTCCCGCATCGGACTGACCAGCCACAGCCGGTGTTGTCGCTGAACAAATGACCTGTCTTTTGGCGCGAATTCCATAGTCGACACCGACTGACGTAGGCCTACTAATAATATCTGTGTGTGGTGTGTGTGTGTGTGTGTGTGTGTGTGTGTGTGTGTGTGTGTGTGTGTGTGTGTGTGTGTGTGTGTGTGTGTGTGTGTGTGTGTGTGTGTGTGTGTGGTGTGGTGTGTGTGTGTGTGTGGTGTGTGTGTGTGTGTGTGTGTGTGTGTGTGTGTGTGGTGTGGTGTGTGTGGTGTGTGTGTGTGTGTGTGTGTGTGTGTGTGTGTGTGTGTGTGTGTGGTGTGTGTGTTGTGTGTGTTTTAAATGTCATCCGTTCCTACTGGCGCAACATGGCCCACTCTTTTCGAAAGACGGAACGGGTTTTTAATGTGTGTGCAAGGGCTGGGTGAACTGGGGAATTGTACTGAAGCCAAGGCGGGCAAACGGTTACCCATCCAATTGGTAACCACGCTGGATGCTGCTTAACATAGGCTGGGGGAAAGCGAATGCTCTGACCTCTGGGCTATCCCGCCCCCTAAAATTGATAACAAACAACATAACAACAAAGCAACAGGCCTCTAAGGATGTTATTCTTCGCCTTTTACTTGATGACATCCTTTGTTTGTTCATATCTATTTCTTCGTCGTCGTCGTTGAATGCTCAGATAGCAACTCAACTACTGTTGTCTGTCACATGAGCCAACTGTATATTGGAACGGGATAGTCTAGTGGTCAGAACATTGCGCTCGCAATTTGACGACCCGGGTTCGATTCCCGTTCGAGGAGATTTTTCTCCTGGAGTTCACATCAGTGCTGATTCCACTCTCCCCAGAAGTCTTTCGGATGAGACTATAAACCGAGGCGCCGTGTGCGAACGCACGCAGAACATCTTACGCACACGTTAAATCCTGTTCCGCTATTCGTAAGAGTAGGCCATCATGTGCCAGTGGGAGCAGATAACATTTACAAAACTGCATACACACGTGGACTGGACGTAAAAAAGCACGTGAGTACTTAAAGGTTGCGGGTTCGATCCCAGCTTTCGGCTATGGCGTTGTGCCCTTGGAAAAGGCACTTTACGGCTATTTTCTCACCCCACCCAGGTGTAAAAGGGGTACCAACCTTGTGTTGGGGGTTAACCCTGCGATAGACTGGCGTCCTATCCAGGGGGGAGTCTATGACTCTCAGTCGCTTAACGCCACAGAAACCGGGATAAGCACCGGCCTGATGAGCCTTAGGCTCGGGACAGACTTTAACTTAAATAACTGCCGTTTCAAGCGCCTGACAGGTCCGGCCCCGCGCATCCCATCCGACTTGGGCATCGGAGAAAATTGACATTTAATAAAAATTAAAAAAAAAATTTTAAGTCTTTCTGGAAAGAAAAGGAAGGAGAATAGTCCAAGAAGGCCTAACATAGACAAAGACGTGGGTGACAGGAAGAAGAGGAACAAAGCAGAAACAAAGAGAAGGACAGAACAGAAGGTGCGGATGGTTTTTTTTAATTTTTTTTTTTATTATACTGACAGGTCCCCTGGATTCCCCATTGAGGGGGGGGGGGCTATCTTATTTGAATGTTCATACTCAAAACGATCAGTGGTCAGAGCACCCACTTGACCAAAAGTAAGGTTAAGCAGCATCGAGCGCGGTTACCAATTTGGATGGGTGACCGTTTGTACGCCTTGTCTTCAGTATAGTCCCCCCCCCCCTCCCCCCAGTTCACCCAGCTTGCCCTCTTTAGGGTCAGGGAAGATAACAAAAAAAAACAGGGAGGGAGAGGAAATAGGCGCCGCCCTCAATTATGCCGGCCCCTAGAGAAGCTGAGGTCTCTGATGCCTCGCTCCCCTTACGACTCACACAAGTAAATGGGACACTTTTACCATTACCTTTTTCACTCAACACGATGCTGCTGAAGTGAATTGGGGCACGATGTTGCTGAAGTGAAGGCGGCACCCTTTAACACTGACTGTTCTTCTTTCAAATGGATTCAGCATCGAGCCAGAACGAACCCAATAATACACTGTTGTTCCTTATAATGAAAGAATCCATCATTTTGCTACGGGGGCCCCAAAAAGCATGTGTCATCAAGTGTGGTGGTGGTGTAGGCTTACATGCTATAGTTGATGGAACGTTATTGCTTTTCGCGCTTGTCACTTTTCCAGTTATCGCGGCTGAATATCAATGCCTCTTTTTTTAAGGCCTGAGTCAATACCTCTTTCAGCTCAAACCTTTGATAGTCACCTTCCCCTTTTTGCTCTTCAAATTAAAAAAGAAAAAGGGTAGAAAGTCAGTTCTTACCCCTTGGAGGTGAATGACCTTTACGGAGTGGTATCATCACTCCCACACTACAGTTGTTTTTTTTAAGTTTGAAGTTACTTTATTCTTTTTCTCTCTCTCTGTTTTGGTGGTGTTGTTGTTGTTGTTGTTGTTGTTGGTGGTGGTGTGTGGTGGTGGTGGTGGTGGTGGTGGTGGTGGTGTGGTGGTGTGTGTGTTGTAGTGTATGTATATATGTATTATATATATATATATATATATATATAATATATATATATATATATATATATATATATATATATATATAGGGGGGGGGGGTCAAAGTCAAAGTCAAAGTCTAAGTCAACATTTTTATTTCCAGATGGTACATTGAGTAAGCAATAATTTCTCTCTGTGTGTGTTGTGTTGTGTGTGTTGTGTGTGGTGTGTGTGTGTGTGGTGGTGCGTGTGCGTGCGTGCGTGGTGTGTGTGTGGTGTGTGTGTGTTGGTGTGTGTGTGTGTGTGTGTGTGTGTGTGTGTGTGTTGTGGTGTGTGTGTGTATGAGTGTAAAGTTCTGTTATTATCTATCGAGTTCTTTCTTTTTTTCCTCTTTCTTTTGTTGCCATCTCTAACTTCTTCGTTTTTTTTTCCTTCTTTAAAGCCTAGCATATTCTCTATCTTCGTGTTTGTTTATGTAGCAGGAGTTATATAGTAGCAAAACCAAAACAATTCACGACGTAGTGTTTGTGTTTGGTGTTGTTATATTTCTGCTTTTTAAAAGAAAAAAAAACTCTTTTGTATTGACAAAGATAATCTATGTTAATGTCACACTTTTTAAAAAATCTGAGTTGGAAAAAACGTATGACTTTTTTGGCCCACCTAAAAAAGATGTAGGTATATATACATGTTCTTTTCACTTAAAATGTTTTTTAATCAGACCATAGATATGGTAAACTCTGAGTTTTCGGCACAAACAAAAAATGAGACAAGACTGAAACCTAGCATTGTAATGATACCTTCAGCTTTGAGGAAAGCCACTTACCCCCTCCCCCCCCCCCCCCCTCTGCCTTCACCCCTCACAACCCCCAAAACCTTAACACTAACCTGTAAAAGACAACAGCTAACTCAAAAGGGTCAAACCAGGGACGGGATAGCCTAGTGGTCAGAACATTGCGCTGGCAATTTGACGACCCGAGTTCCATTCCCGTTCGAGGGGATTTTTCCTCTGGAGTTAACATCACTGCTGACTCCACTCTCCCCAAAAAGTCCTTTGGTAAGACTATAAACCGAGGAGGCCCCGTGTGTAAACGCACGCAGAACATCTTGAGCACACGTTTAAATCCTGTTCCGCTTTTCGTAAGAGTAGGCCATTGTGTGTCGGTGGGAACAGATGAGAAGATTTACAAAACTGCATATACATGGGGACTGGATGTGAAAAGCACATGGGTGGTTATTCCATTATCCTCGATATAAAAGAATAAATAAATAAAATAAAACCACGTCGACACGAAGCCCCTGAAAGATTCATAACCCCCCCCCCCACCCCCCACAAGGAAATTTCTTCAATCTGTGACCCCCCCCCCCCCTCCCACGCCCCTCAAACCTTCCCTCCTCCTTCTCCCTTACCTTTCTGCACACCCCCCTCCCTCCCCCTCCCACCACTAACTCACACCTTCTCCCTCCTCCTCCTTCCCCCCCCCTCCCCCAACTGTCATTTTTTTTGCTTCAATGAATCACCTAGTTAGAAAGAGACGACGACGACACAGGAACTAGTCATTCATTCATAATCCACGGCCACCAACCAGCCAATCCCTATACTTGCAAGGGGCCCCTCTCCTCTCTACTCCCCTCATGTATGTGTATTATATGTATGACATCATTTCATTCACACATCCTACATAATTATCGTGCTGTCTGTCCTGGCTTCGTCAATGTTTGTCCCCACCTTGTTTCAAAGACTTTTTTTTAACTTGGACTTGACTTGACGTAACTTGACTTGACTTGGCTTGGCTTGATTTGACTTCTTGACTTCTCTTTCAACTAGGTTGAGCTGAGAAGTCATCGTGGCGCAGATGAAGGAAAGATTCGTTGTATTTATTTATATATATATATTTTTTTTATTATACCACCTTATGTCACAGTAGATTTCTCGGCGTGAAATTCGGGCTGCTCTGTCCTGGAGGAGAGCGGGTCGCCACAAGTGCAGCGCTACCCATTATTATTTTCTTTTTCCTGTCTGCAGGTATATTTGTCTCCCTGTCAGAGTGTTGTTTTTTTCTACATGACACCAGGGAGAACCTTCTTGATGCCGTGGGTTCTTTCACGTGCGCTAAATAATGATGTGTAGCACACGGGACCTCGGTTTATGGTCTCTTCCAAAAGACTAAAACCCAGACCACTACTCATAGTCTAATGGATGGGAGGAAAAGTTTTGGGCCCAAACAGGATTCGAACCACCACATACTCCGACCCGGACTTTTCGCTTTCTAGGCAGGCGCGTTACATCTAGACCACCGATCTACCGATGTAGTAGTTTGTGTTTTGTAGTGGGGGGGGGGGGGGGGGGGATTTGGACTTAACTTACTGGGTTATTTGATTCCTTTTCCCTATCTCGTAGACACACACTGTGTCAGTAAAGGCCGTCCGGGCCAGTTTGATGAAAAGACATTGGGAAATGTTGGGATCATGAAGGATCATCATAATGAGAAAAGAAGTGACAGATTTTTAGGCTGGCCCATGTCAAGTTTTCTTTTGTTTGTTTTGATACAGTCATTGTTTTTTTGTTGAAGCTTTTGTTTCTCGTCTTTTGCTTTTGTTTCTTTGCTTTTTTTTGTTTTAGACTCATATCTAATTGTCACACTTGTACACACACACAGACGCGTATACATCACACCCCACCGTCTGAAAACTCTGTGCTAGGAATTCCCTCTTTTCTATCACTCTATTTGTTTCTGCCTTGTTCCCTTTCTACCTGCCACCTCCTCCCTCTTGTCTATTTTTTGCCTTCTTGGTCCGCTATCCAGCCTTTCCCCCCCCCCCCCCACCCCCCCCCCTAAAGATTTCAGAGATAACAGTTCTTTCCCACGCCGAAGTCGGATGCGCTGTGTCTGACTTTGCCAGGCTCTTAATAGCAGCGCAACCCATTTTGACACATGATTATGACAGACAACAATAGTTGCTGTCTGAGCGTTCGACTAGGCGAGGAGGAAGAAGAAGTATTCTTTCTTAGAGTGTTATTTTTTTCTGCTTCTTGGCTAGAGTTTCGAGTTTCACCATTGGTGAGATTTTGCGTATGTGACCGTTTTTAACCCACCATTAAGGTAACCACGTTCTTTCTTACTTCGGGGACTGATCCTTATTTGATTTAGGTGGTATAGTAACACGTAGTCCATGATCTTTTCTATATACCTGCAATGAAACAAAGTTTAAAGCATGATTGATTTTTGGCGCCGCTTTCACCTTTAACTAATCGATCAGCGTGTGAGGGCGGGGTTGCTGATGAGGATAAAGGTAAAGGTAAGGTAAAGGTGTCCCATAACCTGTGTGGTCGTAGGGGAACGAGGCGTCAAAGACCTCAGCTTCTCTAAGGGCCAGCATGTTGAGGACGGCGTCCATCTCCTCTCCCCTCGCTGCTTTACCTTCCCTGACCCGAAAGAGGGCAGGTACCCATTTACAACAGCTGGGTGAGCTGAGGGGGAACTGTGCTGAAGCCAAGGCGCGCAAACGGTCACTCATCCAACTGGGAACCACACTCAATGCTGCTGAACTTAACTCGGAGAAAGCGAGCGTTCTGACCACTGAGCTATCCCGTCCCCGCTGTTGAGGAGGCTGCCCACTATCAAAAAGTTGATAACTGTTTTCTTTTACACCAATGCCCTGTGGTCACTATAGATATTTATGGGATAGCTCAGAAGTGAGCAAAAGGACTGGCATCAACAACATCATAGAAGAAGTGAAACAAGACGATGAGGTGGCTAGGCCATGTCCTCAGGATGAACAAGACCCGACATCCACATGCTGCACTCAGATGGGCAATCACCTGGGAAAAGGAAGAGGGGCAGGCCGTTAGGTACATGGAGGAAACTATAGAAGAAGAAATGAAAATAATGGGCAAAACATGGAATGAGATCGGCTGGCTTGCCCAAGACAGAGATGGCTGGAGGAGACTTGTTGACGCCTTTTGCTCCACCCGGAGCGAGGAGGATTAAGTTAAGTAAGTTCACTGGTCACAGTACTCGCTTTCCAAAAGCCGTAAGGGTAAGTAGCATTGAGTGTGGTTACCAAGTGGATGGGTGATAATTTTCGCCCCTTGGCTTCAGTACAGTCCCACAGTTCACCCAGCTGTCAATGAGTGCCTGCCCTCTTTAGGGTCAGGGAAGGTAAAGCACCGAGGGAGAGGAGATGGGTGCCGCCCTTAATATGCTAGCCCCGGGAGAAGCTGAGGTCTCTGACATCTCGCGCGCTCCCCAACACCCGCACAGGTTATGGGAATACTTTTACCTTTACTTTTGATCAAATCTGATGTGCCATCTTTAATGTGTGGTAAACGTGATTAAATTCATCAAAATGATATTAAAATACTTGCGTCTGTGGGGTGTTTTATTTGGATGTTTTGAGAGGTTTAATATGAAATAATCTGTTTCTACTACTTGTGATTATATCTTGGCTGATACAGTCTATTTCTAACATTTCCAGTCACAACACACACATATGCTCTTACGCACACACGAGTGCGTCATACCACCACACACACACATACACACGCTCGCGCGCGCGCGCACGCACGCACGCACGCACGCATGCACGACCCAGACATCCTCTGCTCCGTGGTACACCTGGCGAGTCGGTCAACTGTTTCGTTGCCCCGAATGCCCACGTGATCCACTATCTATCTATCTATCTATCTATCTATCAAATCTATCTATCTATCTATCTATCTATCTATCTATCTATCTATCTATCTATCTATCTGTCTTCTGTCTATCTGTCTGTCTGTCTGTCTGTCTGTCTAGTCTATCTATCTATCTATCTATCTATCTATCTATCTATCTATCTATCTATCTATCTATCTATCTATCTATCTATCTATCTATCTATCTATCTATCTATCTATCCTTAGTCTGGCGACCGTGGGGGACTTGACAACCAGTTCCCTCCATTCCTCTCTCTGTTCTGCCTTTCTCAAAATTTTGTTGAGTTCTAGGCCTGTCCATTCGCTGATATTGTTCTCCCATCTGTTCCTTGGTCTGCCTCTTTTTCTTCCTCCTTGGACAGTGCCTTGCAGTATTGTTTTTGCAAGTCCTTTTGATCTTGTGACATGCCCGCACCATTTAAGTTTACGCTTCTTTACGATTGATAGAGGATTTTCGTAGCAACCAATCGTTTGCTGGATTCTGTTATGCACTTCTTCGTTGCTTATGTGGTCTCTGTAGGAGATGCCAAGGAGTCTCCGGAGGCATCTCATCTCTACCGCCTGTAATCTTCTCTCCAAATCTGCAGTCAGGGTCCACGATTCACAGGCATACAGGAATGTGGATATGACAAGGGAGCGCATAAGTCTGCTCTTAATTAATACTAATACTACTACTACTAATAATAATAATAAATGAAATTTATATAGCGCTATATCTTGCAAAAACAAATCAAAGCGCTTGCATTCAACCATTTCTTGCGCATGCACCCAAATATAGAGCTGAGTTGGAGCTGAGTGAAATATTTTTATCTTTCCAGATGGTGTTCAGTTTTGTCAGTACTGTTATTGTCTGTGCAATCCCGCATACTACCTCTGGCTCGGACCTCTTGTCTGATACAAGAATCCCAAGTACTTGAAGCTTTAAACCGTTTCCAGCTTATGATCATTGACCCTGGTATCAGTGCTGATGCCCTTGGCATTATTGGTCATTAGCTTGGTCTTCTCTGCACTGATTTCCATGTCATTAATATTATGTTTTAGAGGCCTATTTCAGGTGTTCTGTTAGGCTGGCAAGCTCATGTTCTGATCCTGCTAACCCATCAATGTCATCTGCGAAGCAGAGGTTTGTGATCGTTCTGCCACCACTGCTGACTGATCCTTTATGGTGTTCCAGTGCATCAGCCATCATTCTCTCAAGGAAGATGTTGAAAAGAGTGGGTGAGAGTAGACAGCCCTGCCTTACTCCAACTGTTGTTCAAAACCACTCTCCAATGTTGCTGTTGTAGTACACTGCACTAGTGACCTTGTTGTACGGCTCTTTGATGACTCTGATCAGGTTTGCATTGATGTGGTACAAAGTCATGGTTGCCCACAAAGCTTGCATGCCACACCCTGTCGAATGCCTTCTTAAAATCAATAAATACGTGGTAGAGGTCTTGTTGGTGTTGAAGATACCGCTCCCGGGATCCACACCACAAAGAACAGGTAAAAAAAAAGTACATTTTATCCTACACGTACTAGTTTACTCCAGTTATTCACCTAATATTACGATGTTCATGAGTACAAATTTCATGTAATAAAAAATGGAATGAAAACGCGTTTTTTTTTTTTTTTTATAAAGAAAACACAAAAAAAAGAAGTATATCATACCTATGCGTACTAATTCACTCTGCGAGGTCGTTCGCATGGTGATGCCACCGTTTTCGCTTTTTTAGGGGATGGGGGGAGATGTTAGCGGGCTTTGGGGGTGGGGGTGGGGGTGAAGGAAGGGGGGGGGGGGGCGGAGGGCTGATGTTTAGATGTTTTATAACAAACATCACCGTGTTGCCAATTTCCTAGGGAAATATGGTTTTTGGCTTCCGGCCAGTGTATCTCCCGTCTGTCTTGCGTCAGCGCGCGTGCTGACGTGTGTGTGTGTGTGTGTGTGTGTGTGTGTGTGTGTGTGTGTGTGTGTGTGTGTGTGTGTGTGTGTGTGTGTGTGTGTGTGTGTGTGTGTGTGTGTGTGTGTGTGTGTGAGAGAGAAGAGAGAGAGAGAGAGAGAGAGAGAGAGAGAGGAGAGAGAGAGAGAGAGAGAGAGAGAGAGAGAGAGAGAGAGAGAGATCGGTGGTCTAGATGTAACATGCCTTCCTTCAAAAGCAAAAAGTCCGGGTCGGAAGTGTGGGGTGGTTTGAACCCTGTTTGGTCCCAAAACTTTTCCCTTATCCACTAGACCATGAGTGAGTGGTTTGTGTTTTAGTCTTACGGATGGGACGATAAACCGAGGGAGGCCCCTTGTGCCACACAAAATAATTATTTAGCACACCTTAAAGAACTCTCGGCAACAAGAGCGTTGTCCCTGGCAACATTATGCACAGAAAGCCACTCTGATAGGGAAACAAATACAGTTGCAGACAGGAAAAAAAAAAAAGGGTGGCGCTGCACTTGTGGCGACACGCTCTCCCCGGGGGGGAGCAGTACAAATTTCACACAGAGAAATCTGCTGTGACATAAAGTGGTATAAAAAAACAACAACAACCAAACCAAACCAAATCAAACCAAACAACAATATACAAAGATTGGTAGCATTCAGGGCAAAGCTGTGGGTTCCGACTATCCATGTTAGCAGAGGATTTCAGGGGGTGAAACTACTACCTAACAACCACCACCACCCACCACCACCATCACCACCACCATCACCATCACCGCCGTCGTCGTCATCGTCGTCGTCGTCGTTGTTGTCGTCGTCGTCGTCGTCGTCGTCGTCGTCGTCGTCGTCGTCATCTCATCATCATCATCATCATCATCATCATCATCACATCATCACACCATGACCCATCATCATCACGCAGCAGCAGCAGAGCAACAAACAGCAACAACGACAACAGTAAGTAGATCACCTGAGTAAAATGTAAACCCCCCCCCCACCCCCTAAAAAAAACAACAACAACAAACAACAACAAAAAGCCAACAAAACAATAATGAGCAAATCAGCAGCAACAACAAAAACTGAAAAGATTGAAAAACAAGCAAAAAAACAACACACCAACCAAAACAAAAAGACCGAAAGAACTGACAGCAACACCGAAAATGACTAGCATCACTAGCAACAATAACAATGGCAACAAAAACAACAACACGACAAAACATCAACACACCAAAAAACGACACAGTGACGAAAAAACCAATCAAACACAAAGTCATAGCAGCAACACATAAAATCCTGAACAGAAAACCCATGAAAACAAAAGGAACATATTAACAGGATCAGAAAAACGTTTTAGAAGGAAGATGAAGATTTGATTTTGGGGATGGGGTTAGGGGGATGAGTATCTTCAAAAGACCTTATTAATTTACTACTTTTGGTTGTTTTTATAGTAGCATCTGACTTTTAATCTATAACACACACACACACAACCACACACACACACACACACACACACACACACACACACACACACACACACACACATACACTGCGAGCGCGCGCGCACGCGCACGCAGACGCACGCACGCACACACACACACACAACACACACAGGGCCAAGGTAAGTCCTAATAATGCATTCTTCTTTTGTTTGTTGGCCATAATTGAAAACAGCATGGGGTGGGGGTGAGGGTGGGAGTGGGGAATGATGATGATGATGTTGTGTGTGAGAGAGAGAGAGAGAGAGAGAGAGAGAGAGAGAGAGAGAGAGAGAGAGAGAGAGAGAGAGAGAGAGAGAGAGAGAGAGAGAGAGAGAGAGAGAGAGAGAGAGAGAGCATGTGTGTGTTTGTGTAGTGTTAGTGCATGCTGCGTACGCGAGTGCGTGTCTGCGCGCGCGCACGCGTGTATGTATGTATGTATGTATGTATGTATGTATGTATGTATGTATGTATGTATGTATGTATGTATGTATGTATGTATGTGTATGTATGTATTGTATGTATTATGTGTACGTGTGTGTCTGTCGGTGTGTCTGTCTATGTCTATGTGTCTGTGTTGTGTGTGTCTGTGTATATCTGTGTGTGTCTGTGTGTGTTTGTGTGTGTTTCTGTTTATGTAAGCGCGCACATATATATATAAATGGTCTTAAAAAAATGTTTATATATATATATATGAATTATATATTATATATATATATATATATATATATATTATGCGAGATAGTTTTGTGTATTTTCAACTGGCTGCGCGCGCGCGCGGGTGTGTGTGTTGTGCGGTGTGTGTGTGTGTGTGCATGTGCATGTATGTTTTAAGACAGGGGCCGGGTGGGGGTGGGGGGTGGGATGGGGGTGGGTGACGGGGTGCTAATGATCCGCTTAAAAGGGGAGGTAGTGGGAATATAGAAAGGATAGTGTAGGTAGGCAATGGGTGTGAGAACCGCGCGGCCACACCTTCCACGTAAGTAAGCTGAAGTGCTCTTCAAATTTCTCAGATATCTCTTGTGTTGTTTGCTTAACGTTTCCTTGCCTGCCTGCCTGCCTGCTCGTCTGTCTGTTCTGCTTTCTGTCTGCTGTCTGTCTGTCTATAGTCTGTCTGTCTGTCTGTTGACTGTAGTCTGCCTGTCTGTCTGGCAGAGCATGTGTGTGTTTGTGTTGTTAGTGCTGCGTTGCGTCGCGGTGCGTGCCTGCGCGGCGCGCGTGTATGTAGTATGATGTATGTTGTATGTATGTTGTCTGTATGTTGTATGTATGTCTGTATATGTTGTATGTATGTCTGTATGAAAGTATGTGCCTGTCTGTCTGTCTGTCTGTAAGTCTGACGTCTGTTTGTCTTGTCTGTCTGGCTGGCTGTCTATCTGGCTGTCTGTTTGACAGTCTGTATTCTTGTCTGTCTGTCTGTCTATCTGTCTGTCTGTCTGTTTGACATCTGTATTCTTGTGTCTGTCTGTCTGTCTATCTGTCTGTCTGTCTGTCTGAAAGTCCGTATTTCTTGTGTCTGTCTGTTATCTGTCTGTCTGTCTGTCGTCTGTCTGTTTGACATCTGTATTCTTGTGTCTGTCTGTCTGTCTATCTGTCTGTCTTCTCGTTCTGGAGGGTTTTGTCACACAAATTCTTATCAGGCCTTTTTTTTCTTCTTCTTCTTCTTTTTATTTTTTATTTTTGGGACAAACACTCAAAGCGCGTCTCTCTCTAATCCTTAAGCATAAGTCAGTATACATAATGATGTGTGTGTGTGTGTGTGTGTGTGTTGTGGTGTGTGTGTGTGTGGTTGTGTGTGTGTGTGTGAGTGTGTGTGTGTGTGTTGTGTGTGTGTGTGTGTGTGTGTGTTGTGTGTGTGTTGTGTGTGTGTATGTGAGTGTGTGCGTATCAGGTGTGTCACG
This sequence comes from Stramonita haemastoma, assembly GCA_030674155.1. Classification (NCBI taxonomy): domain Eukaryota; kingdom Metazoa; phylum Mollusca; class Gastropoda; order Neogastropoda; family Muricidae; genus Stramonita; species Stramonita haemastoma. The sequence goes on from CM060317.1 coordinate 32,344,790, forward strand.
GTGTGTGCACATGTGTGTTGTGTGTAGCTTTACGTGTGTGTACATATATGGGCACCCACACACACATACGCACACACACACAAAAAACACACACACACACACCTCTTCCCCCTTCCCTCCTCCAACAGACTCACCTTCTTGTCCCCTCCCCCCCCCCCCCACATCCACCACTCACTGCTTTTTGAATATTGAGGGGGACGGGATAGCCTAGTGGTCAGAACATTGCGCTCGCAATTTGACGACCTGGGTTCGATTCCCGTTCGAGGGGATTTTTCCCCTAGAGTTAACATCAGTGGTGACTCCACCCTCCCCCCCCAAAAAAAAAAGTCCTTCGGATGAGACTATAAACCGAGGCCCCGTGTAGGAACGCACGCAGAACATCTTGCGCACACGTTAAATCCTGTTCCGCTTTTCGTAAGAGTAGGCCAATGTGTGGCAGTGGGAACATATGACAAATTTTACAAAACTGCATACACACAGGGATTGGATGTAAACAAAGCACACGAGAGCTTATTCCACTATCCTCGATATAAAAGAATAAATAATAATAAATAAATAAAAATTGACTTGCACGAAGGTAACGATACATTTTATAACTATATACATCCACGTTCCAGATAATTTTCTCCATGGAGTTAACACAAGTACTGACTGAGTCCTCTACTCCCGAAAATCCGTCAGGTGAGACTATAACCAGAAATCCCATGTGCTGACGAGCGCAGAACATCTTGCACATAGGTTAAAACTCGTTCCGCACTTTCAGAAGAGTAGACCACTGAGTGCCGGTAGGAACAGATGACAACATAAAAAATACAACAACAAAACAACGACAACAACAGCATGCACATTGATGTCGTGGTTAGACATCATCCTGGAAGATGGAATGCAGTTACCTTACTTAGTGGTAGGTAGGTAAAAACGGTTCCATACGTAAAAGTCTCACCATTGGTCAATCTTGGAGGTCTAGCTAGTCGAGGAATGAAAAAAAACCCACCCGCCCACCCACAGACACATACACGCCACACACGCACGCACGCACACACACAGCACAAAATCTCTGCACACACACATACACACACACGCACACGCGCGCGTGCACACGCACGCACGCACACACACACAACACACACACACTATTTCTCTATAATATTATGCAGGGCCTCGCCCATGCCTCTCAATGACATCTGTAAGACAAACGTTTAATTTAAGCACAACGTAAGTCCCCCCCCTCCCCCCCCCTCCCAAAAACACACACAGAGGCACACACAGAGGCACACACACAGGCACATATACAGGCACACACACACACGCATACACACACACGCATAAAATCATACACACACGCGTGTGTGCGCGCGCGCATAAAAACACACACACGCACACACACACACACATACACACACACCCCTTATCAATTTTATATGGTAAACTTGTCCTATGTTGACAGAAAGGCTTATGGTAAAAATGAAAAGAAGGGCAGGAAAATAGCAAAGGAAATGACATAAAGCCGGAAGGAAGTAATCCCATTTTTGTTGGACAGAATTTATACTTTAAAAAAAAATATACCACTTTTATGTCACAGCAGATTTCTCTGCGTGAAATTCGGGCTGCTCTCCCCGCCGGGGAGAACGCGTCACCCGCCACAAGTGCAACGCCTACCCATTATTTTTTTCCTGTCTGCAAGTGTATTTGTTTTCCTATCAGAGTGGCTTTTTTCTGTGGAATTTTGCCAGGGACAACCCCCCTTGTTGCCATAGGTTCTTTTACGTGCTCTAAATAATGATGTGTAACACATGGGACCTCGGTTTATCGTCTCATTCGAAAGACTAGGACTCAGACCGCCTCTCATGGTCTAATGGATGGGGGGAAAGTTTGGGCCCAAACGGCAGGATTCAAATCACCGCACACTTCGACCCGGAAGGCGCGTTACCTCCAAGACAACCGATCCACCTTTGAATCGAACTTGATCAGTGACAATAAATATTCTTTAATCATGAAAGAAGAAAGAAACAAGAAGGCTTGGACAAAGGTTTATCGTGATTATATAGGCATCGGTATCGGTTAATCGAGAAGAGAGAGAGAGAGAGAGAGAGAGAGAGAGAGAGAGAGAGAGAGAGAGAGAGAAGAGACAGAGACAGAGAAGAGACAGAGACGGAGACAGAGACAGAGAGAGAGAGAGAGAGAGAGAGAGAGATGTTTTTTCGATTGATCTTATTTCAATTTTTAATGTTTATTTTTCAAAGAAAGATCACGGAAGAAGAAGAAGAAGAAGAAGAAGAAGAAGAAGAAGAAGAAGAAGAAGAAGAAGAAGAAGAAGAAGAAGAAGAAGAAGAAGAAGAAGAAGAAGAAGAAGAAGAAGAAGAAGAAGAAGAAGAAGAAGAAGAAAGAAGAAGAAGAAGAAGAAGAAGAAGAAGAACAACAACAACAACAACAACACACAACAACAACAACAACAAAAGCAATAGCAAAGTAGTACAGAAACTTATTGCTATATCAGCATCATTATTTTTTGAATGAATCGCGCGCGCTGTATTTCAGCACTTATGTCTCCTCATAATAAGAAGACAGAGAAGGAGATGAGAGGAGGAGAACAGACAGCACCTCTTGGACTGGACAGGCCTGAGACTGAGTGAAGGAAGCACTGCGAGAGAGAGAGGGAATTTCTTTTTTTATTATTTTCTTTTTATATCGAGGATAATGGAATAAGCACTCATGTGCTTTTTTTTTAACATCCAGTCCCCGTGTGTATGCAGTTTTTTGTAAATCGTGTCATCTGTTCCCACCGGCAGGCACACAATGGCCTACTCTTACGAAAAGCGGAACAGGATTTAACGTGGGCGCAAGGTGTTCTGCGTGCGTTCGCACACGGGGCCTCGGTTTATAGTCTCAAACGAAGGACTTTTGGAGAGAGAGTGGAGTCAGCACTGATGTTAACTCCAGAGGAAAAATCCCCTCGAACGGGAATCGAACCCGGATCGTCAAATTGCGAGCGCAATGTTCTGACCACTAGGCTATATATCCCTTCCCTTATAGGATGGAAAAAAGAGAAAGAGGGAGAAAGAAGAAAGAAGGCGAGGGCTGGTTGTCGAGTCATCCATGGCACTGCTTATGGTGCAGAAGACTGTGGCGTTATTATGTAGTGTTATGCGAAATATTCTAATCCACAGGACATGGTCAGTAAGGTGCATATAGAGTGAGTCATGATGATGATGATGATGATAATGATGATGATGGTCCTCCTCCTCCTCCTCCTCCTTCCTTCTTCTTCTTCTTCTTCTATGTGTGTGTGTGTGTGTGTGTGTGTGTGTGTGTGTGTGTGTGTGTGTGTGTGTGTGTGTGTATGCGCGTGCGTATGTGCGTGCATGAGAGTGTATGTATGTAGGTAGGTAGGTAGGTATGTGTGTGTTGTGTGTGTGCGTGCGTGCGTGGTGGTGTGTGTGTTGTTGTTGTTGTTCGAATCTTTTCTTCTCTCTCTTCTCTTCTCGCCCCTTCTTCACCTCTCTCGTCTTCTCTTTTTTTCTTTTTCTTCTCGTCTCTTCTCTTCTCTTCTCTTCTCCCCTCCTCTGTTCTCTTCTCTTCTTTTCCCTTCTCTTCTCTTCTCGTCTCTTCTCTTCTCCCCTCCTCTCTTCTCTCTTTTCCTCTCCTCTCTTTAAGCTTCTCTTCTCTTTTCCTCTCTTCTTTTCTGTTCTCTTTTATACACTGCAAGTCCTACCTGTGTTTTATGCATTTGAATCCCATTTCTAGGCTACACAGCAAGATATATATATATAATTAATTAATTAATAATTAATACATGGAATTTGTATAGCGCTATCTCTTGTAAAGACAAATCAAAGCGCTTGCATTTGACCTACAGAGCCACAGATCATGCTGCCACCAGGCGCAAAGATCCCCAACTCCAACTCCCCAATTTTTCTTCAGGGATGGTGTCTAAACACGACACCTGTGTGCATGCTGGTTTGTTATAATTTTGTCATCCGCTCCTACCGGCACACGATGGCCTACTCTTCCGAAAGGTGGAACGGGGTTTTAACGTGTGCGCAAGATGTTCTGCGTGCATTCGCACACGGGGCCTCGGTTTCGAGTCTCATCCGAATGACTTTGACATTCAGTTCGATTTTTTCGTCAAACTGGGAAGAAAGGGCGAGGCTGGGTTCGAACCCAGAAACTCACGATTTACATATTGGCAGGCGAACGTCTTAACCATTCTGCCACCGTCCTTCCGTAGATATATATATATATATATATATATATATATATATATATATATACACACATATATATATAATATATATATATACACACATACACACACACACACACACACACAATATATATATATATATATATATATATATATATTATATATATATATATATATATATATATATATATATATATATATATATATATATATATATAATATATATATATATATTATGTGTGTGTGTGTTGATGGTGATGTGTATAATATATGTGTGTGTGCGTGCGTTGCGTGCGTGTGTGTGTATGTGTATGTGTATGTGTGTGTTTTTATGTATGCACAGAGATCTAACCTCCATTTAAACACCAACTTTCAGCAAACACTATGCATGGCACACCCACGCACATTGTGGGCAATTTATGGAGAAAAGCCTTCTTCATACAATGATGAATGTGCAATAACAAAAGCAAGGGCCACGAACAAGCCAACAAGCAAGCGGCCCACTAGGGCACATACTCAGCGGGGGAAAAAAATCCTACATCGCTTAGATATATTAAGTAAGCGTGCACACGCATGCATGCACGTGCATCACAAACCAGCACGCGTGTTTTTTGCCTTTATATGTCTGTCTTTCTCCCTCTCTCTCTTTCTATCTCTCACTGGGCACCACATATACACACTTCACTTGCGCGCACACACGCGCACGTGCACACACTCACACACACACACACAAACACACACACAAACACACACTTTCTCTCTGTCTCTACCCCCACCCCCCACCCCGCTTCACATACAATCACTCTAGCCATCACCCCATTCCCCACAAACAGACACACAGGCACAGATACGGACATACACAGACACAGACAAACAGACAAACGCAAACACACACACATACACACACACACGCACGCGCGCACACACATACACGCACGCACACATCACGCACGCAATACCTACACATACACGCACGCACACATCACGCACGCAATACCTACACACACACACATGCACGCACGCACGCACGCACACACACGCACGCACGCACGCACGCACACACATACACACACACTCTCTCTCTCTCTGTCTCTCCCCCACCCCCCTATCACATACAATCACTTTCGCCATCCCCCATTCCCATAAGCAGACACTCACAGATGCGAACATACACAGACACAGACCACAGACACAGACACACAAAACACACACGCACACATACATACACACACACACACAAACACACACACACACACACAAACACACACGCACGCACATACATGAACACACGCACACACACACACACATACACACACGCACGCACGCACACACGCACGCACGCACACACACACATCCCCTCCTGGGACGAGAGAGAGAGAGAGAGAGAGAGAGAGAGAGAGAGAGAGAGAGAGAGAGAGAGAGAGAGAGAGAGAGAAAGAGAAAGAGACAGAGAGAGACAGAGACAGAGAGAGAGAGAGACAGAGAGAGACAGAGACAGAGACAGAGACAGACAGACAGAGACGAAAACAGAGACAGAGAGACAAAAAAATGAATGAATTTTAGTTTTCAAAACACAGACAGTGAGAGAAAAAAAAAAACTGAATGAATCAATGAATTTTATTTTTTCAAGGGTTACATATAAACATTAACATACTTTGAAAAAAAATCTGGCCTTTGCCCTGATCAAAGAGAGAGAGAGAGAACACTGAACACTAAAATAATTTAATGTACAATAGCCATGGACCACAATACATTTCTTGGGCTTGGGATGGAACAAAGGGTTCATTCATATCATTGGCAAAGCAATTGCCCAAAAGGTTTCATGACTGATCAAAGAAGAAAAACACACCGTATTCTAAATCGCGATTATGACCATAATATCAAGCATAACTAAATCACAAAAATATTATTTTCCATAGAGAGAGAGAGAGCTCTGAACACTGAAATGATTTAATGTACATTGACCCTGGGACACAACACATTTCGTGGGCTTGGGATGGAACAATGGGTTCATTCCTATTATTGGCAGAGCAAATGCACAAAAAGTACATGTTTATGACTGAACAAAGTAGAATAACAAAGACTATTATCATTCATTGTCATGACCCCTACTATATCAAGCATAACCAACTCACAAATAGAAACTTATATGGAATGAAAATTTAGGAAATCATGCATACTAAGAGTAAATCAAATCTTAACAGTATTTCAATATACAGCTTGAAGAATTGTCTTCCTTTAGGTGATAGAATGAAAAAAATATATCTAGAATAAACTGTGCTTGTACTCATCATTTGTTGCTTTTGAGCAGATCTGGCAATGGCACGTTGACACACTGGCTTAAGAACTTTACTCTCAAGTCTGCCTACATGCAACATTCCATGAGAAAGTGGGCTTCACTTTCATCTTTTATTTGACAAAAAGGACACATTTTTTCTTGAGCATTCTCACTATATCTGTACACATTATTATCAAGAGGTAAAACGTTACATCTTGCTTGTGTAACTGCTACTCGAAAGCAGTAGACATCAGTACAGTTTTTATATTGCCCCCTTTTAAAAATACTTTTAAACGATTTGTAATTGTCACCGAGAGAGGGAGAGAGAGAGAGAGAGAGAGAGAGAGAGAGAGAGAGAGGAGAGAGAGAGAGAGGAGAGAGAGAGAGAGAGAGACAGAGACAGAGACAGAGACAGAGAGACAGAGAGACAGAGAGACAG
>CM060317.1:32356710-32360926 GCA_030674155.1 Stramonita haemastoma
AAGTGCTGTGGGAAACATTGACTCACTCAAACGCACACGCAGTAATCTCACCAAGTCTTTGTCGGTAATGGCAATGGCAATGGCAATGGCAATGGCAATGGCATATCACTATTATTATCATGACCTTGCCGCAATCCATTGTTTTCCCCGTTCATGTTTGGTCTGCATTTCCCAAAACAAAAGCTGTAGGAGAATGACTTGCCCTGTCGACAGCATGCATGTATGTATGAATAGATGCCGCTTCTTGTGTAGGCGTGTGTGTGTGTGTGTGTGTGTGTGTGTGTGTGTGTGTGTGTGTGTGTGTGTGTGTGTGTGTGTGTGTGTGTGGTGTGTGTTGTATGTTCGTGTGTGTTGTGTGTGTGTGTGTGTGTGGGTGTGGGTGTGGTGTGGGTGTGTGTGTGTGTGGGTGTGGGTGTGGGTGTGTGTGGTGTGTGTGGTGTGGGTGTGGGTGTGGGTGTGGGTGTGTGGGGGGGGGGGGGGGGTTGCTGCCTCGTCTTCTGTGACGTCCTCGTCCCGTTGTTCCAACGCCGCTCGTTTCAACCTCCCCGCCACAGCCATACCCTGATTCGTTGTGTTTCATCCCCGGGGTCGGGAGTCCACAGGGAGCCCATCAATGTTAGGCCACCGTGGGGCCACCAGCCAGAGGGGCCCTATACTTCTGCTGAGTCACTTTGGTGGTGTTCAGTGGTGCCTGTTCTGAGCTAACATACGCAGGACACCACCTACTAAGCCCCCTACTAACAACAACAGTATTAGCTCAGTCGCGGAGCCAGACTGAATGAGTCACCCACCTGAGGTGGCAACCACAACAACGTCCCTCCAACGACCGTCTCCCGCGAACCCCCAACGCAAAGGCTTTGACATAAACTCACCACAGGCACAGAGGTGTATGGGGAAACCGAATCTGAGGTCACCATGAGACTAGAGCAACGAGGGCCACCGAGTCAGAGGCAATTGGTCTATAGATAGATAGGTACAGAGATAGACAGATAGATAGATAGGTAGGTAGGTAGATAGATAGATAGATGGATAGACAGATAGATAGATTGGTAGGTAGATAGATAGATAGATAGATAGATAGATAGATAGATAGATAGATAGATAGATAGATAGATAGATAGATAGATAGATAGATAGATAGAGAGAGAGAGAGAGAGAGAGTGAGTGAGTGAGTGAGTGAGTGAGTGAGTGAGTGAGTGAGTGAGTGAGTGAGTGAGTGAGTGAGTGAGAAGAAGAAGAAGAAGAAGAAGAAGAAGAAGAAGAAGAAGAAGAAGAAGAAGAAGAAGAAGAAGAAGAAGAAGAAGAAGAAGAAGAAGAAGAAGAATTGCGAAGAAGAAGAAGAAGAAGAAGAAGAAGAAGAGAAGAAGAAGAAGAAGAAGAAGAAGAAGAAGAAGAAGAAGAAGAAGAAGAAGAAGAAGAAGAAGAAGAATTGCGAAGAAGAAAGAAGAAGAAGAAGAAGAAGAAGAAGAAGAAGAAGAAGAAGAAGAAGAAAGAAGAAGAAGAAGAAGAAGAAGAAGAAGAAGAAGAGAAGAGAGAAGAGAGAGAGAGAGAGAGAGAGAGAGAGAGACAGACAGACAGACAGACAGACAGACAGACAGACAGACAGACAGACAGACAGACAGACAGAGACAGAGATATGTAACGTGTACTGTACTACTCACCAATACGATTATTCCTGTGACGACTTTTAATCCACGACAAAACAGAAAAGTCGGTCATATTTTCTACCACTCTCCCTCCCCCCCCCCACACACACACACAAACCAACAAAAAACCAAACAAACCCAAACAACTATAAAAAAAAAACAAAAAAACCCAAAGCTGTAAAATCCCTCTCACAAAAACACATCAGTATCTAACAATGAAAAAAAAACCCACAACCAAAAAACCAGAAGGTGACCAAAATTCTGACCACCACAAAAAAAAAAAAAAAAATTAAACGTACAAAAGCCCTACTAAGAAAAGCCCCCCCCCCCCCCCCAAAAAAAAAAAAAAAAAAAAAAAACCTCGCAGCAAACACTCATCAATTATTAAGAAATCCCCCCTGGGGATGCGGGGGATGGGGGGGGAGGGGGGTGGCTGTCAGTATAAATACCATCCTCACCTTCTGGAAATTCTGTGTTAAGAGCTCCTCTTTTCTATCTCTCTTTATTTTTGTTTTGTTCCTTCTCGTATCCATCTCTCTTCTATTTTTTGTTTGTTCCTTTTCCTTCCTCTTCTCTCCATCTCCTTCTTCCTATTTCCTCCTCTTCTGCCATTCCCCCCCCCCCCCCCCCCCCCCCCCCCCCCCCCCCCGCCCCCAACAAAATCTTAAGATACCTTATTTTTACCCACGCTGAAGTCGGAGGTGCTAGGCCTGACTTGTCAGGCGCTTAACGGCAGTGCAACGCATTTTCGCTCATATGACAGAAAACAATAGTTTGCTGTCTGAGCGTTTGATGACGAAGAAATCATTAGGAAAACGTCTTAAAACGTATAGCGTACATCTCAAGAGAGAAAAAACAATGAGCAAAACAAAATTGAACAACATCCACCCAATCAACAACCCTTCCCTCACACACACAGAGCAACCCCCACCCCCAACCCCCCAACACACACACACACACACCAAAAAAACCAACACCAAAACCCAAAACAAACACACACCAAGTTACTAATTACCAATCTTGAAAAAAAAAACGGCACTGAAAAGTCCAGCTTTTGTCCCAAGAAAAAGCAACAAACAAACAACCCCCCCCCTTACCCCCTAAACACATCAAACAATCACTCTTCGACTTCATCTTCCAAAAAAAAAAAAAAGAAAAAAAAAAAATACTTACAAAAAAGTCTTGCCTACATCGTATCCTAAAAAAAGAAAAGACACGACAGACGGGTAAAAACCAAAAAAAAAAAAAAAAAAAAACCGAACCACCCCAACAAACAAATCAAAACAAAACTAAAACAAAACAAAACAAAACAAAACAAAAAAGCCACCACCAAAATCCACGAAAAGAGAAATTTACTTCGTACTCGCAGTAGCAGCATAGACTGACTGCAAATAATAGCATTGTAACCTGTTGGCATGTCTGTATATAATAATTATGTTATACACGGATTCTTTGTTTCCGTAGTTTGTCGCCTTGCTTTGCTCTCATGAACGAAGTACAAGTCATTTCCGCATTGTTTCTCGCAGTGCTGTAGCGTTAATTTCCAAAATTAATAAGGAGGACCTGTGACATGACTGAACAGGATGTATGTAGGTCTGCCATTTCTTTTTTCTTCCTCCTTCCTTCTTCTACTTTTTTTTTTCTTCTTCTTCTTCTCTGTCTGACCTAGTTTTTTTTTCTTTTCTTAATTTTTTAACCTTTGCGTTTGTTTTCCGTTCCTCCTCCAACTTACTCTTCCCGTCTTGCCTGGTTTGTCTATGTGTTTCTGTCTGTCTGTATATCTGTCTGTCTGTCTTGACTGACTGACTGGCTAGTTTTGTTGGTGTGTGTGTGTGTGTGTGTGTGTGTGTGTGTGTGTGTGTGTGGTGTGTGTGTGTGTGTGTGGTGTGTGTGTGTGTGTGTGTGTTTGTGTGTTGAGTTTGTGTGTGTGTGAGTGTGTGTGTGTGTGTGTGTGTGTGTGGTGTGTGTTTGTGTGTGTGTGTGTGTGTGAGAGAGAGAGAGAGAGAGAGAGAGAGAGACAGACAGACAGACAGACAGACAGACAGACATACAGACAGACATACAGACAGACAGACAGACAACCGAGACAGAGAAGTGGGTTACCCATGCAGACAGCAAAAACTCCTCAGCTGCCATGATTGTTTACAAACTTTTCGGTAATCATAACCACCACCTACCCACCTACCCTTCCCTCCCCACCTTACAAATCTTACCAGAAACTCCCCCCCCCCCCACCCCCCCCCCCCCCCCCACATACATACATACAACCCAAATCTCTCGCCATCTTTCCACGACTTTTCTTAGTTGCCCCCCCCCCCTCCTTTTCCCCACTACGTCCCCCCCCTCCTCCCTCCCTCCCCCCCCCTCTTTTTTTTTTTTCTTTTTTTTTTTCTCAGGGGTTGTGGCAGTTAAAGGGTCAGACAGACATGACGTCATTCTTAAAAAAAAACTCTTTCTGCTCTGGAGGCCAAACAAAACAGCCGTTTAAAAAGAAAAAGAAAAAAGCTACCTGCATGATTATCCCCCCTGTGAGGATGCTGGGGGGGGGGGGGGGGGGGGGGGGGGGGGGG
>CM060317.1:32371026-32391026 GCA_030674155.1 Stramonita haemastoma
CACACACACGCACGCACACACGCACACACACACACATACATATCACATCCACCCACTCCCACCCACACACTTAGAGCACGCGTGCCCTTCTACATACACACATAACCAGAACGCAAACAGCGGCGAGCAACCCACACCCCCCCCCCCCCCCCCCCCCCCATTAAAAAAAAACCCTCACCCCCAAACCACCCATTCATCTGTAATATCAGTAACACAGCCACACGGCTATCAGCATGAAAACCAGCTGGATAACACAAAAGTCTGTAACACCTCTCTCCCAGCAGACGTAGAAAGGACGCCTAACTGCCCACACTAGCTCCGAGCAAGCAGATATCCACATCCTGAATAATTGTAAGAAATGAAGCCTTCAGGGTTGTGTGGGTGGTTTTTGTGGATTTTGTTTGTTTTGTTTGTTGGGTTGTTTTTTTTTGGCTATCTTGACAGATGAGACTTCCCGCCAATTCCTTGTCAGAGGGACAGAAAACAGACCCCTCATTTCCTTTCATCTGTGTGCATGTTTTACATTCATTAAGAACAACAACAATAACAAACAAAAAAAAAACCTTAACAAACTAGGTCTAAACGGTTGGCAGTTTTCGGGGTTAAAAAAAACAAACCCAACCCTAAAACACCCTGCAACTTTTCTTGCTTTTTCTTCAGGAACTTTTAACCCCTAAAACTGCGCAGTTTATTAGGGAGTTGGAGCTAACAGGAGTTAAGATAGAAGGAAGTGTGTGTGATTACAATAGTTAACGCTGAAAATGAATATACAGTTGTTGTTTTTTTAATATTTATTTTGTCATAGTTATGGGTGTTGGCTGTTTTAGAAGTCAACGTGGACAGAGAGTTCACCTTTGAGGAACGCATAATTATTAAAGAAAACCAAATATTATCATGTTTATCAGACGGACAGCTATCAGCTGAGTGGTTAGGAAAGTTTCTCTTCAATCCCATGGGTCCATCAAGTCGTGGGTTTGAATCTCGGCGGCGTCTGGTGAAAGAATTGTGGGAGTGGGGAATTTGACAAGCTCCCATGTAGGTCAATGTCAGTGCCCCTTTTTTTCCCTTCCGTATATATATATATTGCTCTTCTCTTCTATCCACGCTTCTTTGGCTTCTCTCATCTTTTTCCTCACTTCTCTGTGGCTATCCATGTACTTGTTGTTGGCTTCTTGACTTGTGAACTTTTGCTTCTTAAGTTCTCTTCTTTTGTCGCAGAGGTCAAGAACCTCATTTGTCACCCAGGGTTGTTTCTTTGTTCTGCTTCTGCCTAATGTTTCTTCTGCTGCTGTCGTTAGCACTTCTTTGATGTTGTTGGCTAATGTGTTCACATCATTGTCAATGGCTGTGAGTGCGGCAAACTTTCCTCCAATGTTGGCTTGGAAGATCTCAACCACTGTTGGGTCTTTGAGTTTTTCCAGGTCGAATCTTATGCGTGGGCTTTTTGGCTGTTGTTTTGCTTTCAGTTTCAGCCTGATGGTGGTAAGTACAAGGTCGTGGTCACTGCCAATGTCAGCTCCTGGGAATGTTCTTGTATTTGCCATGTTTATGCTGGATTTGAATCTTTGGGGTGACAGAATGTAGTCAATTTGATTGTGAATCAGACCATTTGGTGAGTGCCAGGTTGATGTTCTAGATGGCTTGTGAGGGTGGAGTGTGTTAGCCAGAGTTAGTTTGTGCTTCTTTGCGAATTCCAGCAGCCGCTGTCCTCTGTCATTTGTTTCTCCCAGTCCAAAGCGTCCTGTGGTTCCTGCCCAGGTGTCATAGGCATCAGGTCCCACCTTAGCATTCCAATCGCCTTCCACAATAAGGATGTCTTTTTTGGGCGTTTTGGAGATGACGTTTTCAAGTTCTTCATAGAATTCTTCTATCTGGTCATCATCGTAGTCAGATGTTGGAGCATACACTTGGATGATGGTGAGATTCTGGGGTTTTGCAGAGACTCTGATTGAGATGAGTCTGCTGGATATTGGTGTGCAGTTGATGATGCTTGACACAATCTCTTTCCTGACAATGAAGCCTACTCCGTGTTGGTGTAGTTTCTCATCTCCACTGTACCATATTTTGTGGCCGTCTTGCGTGGTTGTTTCTCCGAAGCCAATCCATCTGACTTCCGCAAGCCCTAGGATGTCCCATTTATACCTCTGTAATTCATGTGTGAGTTCCTGTACTCTTCCTGTTTGGTACAGAGTTCTAACATTCCATGTACCAATGGTTATCCCTTTAGCTGGAAGCTTTAGGGTTAGTTCTGCTCCAGTGGCACACTTGTCACTCCCACCCTGGAGGCTTGCAGTGGGTAGCGCGGTCGTTGTTGATCCGGGCCTCGACCGATCCGGCATGTGTTTCTGTTTTGCTTTTCTCATCATGTCCTTGCAGTGGGCTTGAGGAAGCTTGGTGGCGCCCATCTCCTCTCCAAGACTCCTACTGGTGATTAAGAATGCACCAGCCCCTCACAACGTTTCGCCCGCCAGTAGAAGCGGTTACCGGGGTGTGGGGGTTAAGGACCCGGACCCAGAAGTGAGAGTTGAGTGCCAAGTGAGGACCAGTGCTCCCGTCCATCCCGAGGGATGCTACTGCCAGGTTTACAAAGGTACCACCTCTCCTTAAGCACCCCATACACCCCGTGTACACCCCAAAGAAGCGTGGATAGAAGAGCAATGCAACAACATCGAAGATGGAATGGCCAAGGGAAACAGCAAAACAGCTTACAACACTCTCAAAGCACTAACGAAAACCACACAGCCTAAAGCCTCTGTTATTGAAGACAAAGAAGGAAATCTTTTAACGGAAAACAATGCCATCCTCCAGCGCTGGACAGAATACTGTGAGGGATTGTATAACTACCCACTACGCCCAGATACCAACATAGTTTCCAACAAACCCCCTGAACACCAAGATAAAGACCCACCAATACTAAGGTGTGAAGTAGACACAGCTATTAAACAATTGAAGAAGGGGAAGTCCCCTGGAATTGATAACATCCCAGCTGAACTCATAAAAAATGGAGGGAATGAAACAGCAAGGCGATTCACAGATCTTTGTCAGAAGATCCACGACACCAAAGAATGGCCAAAAGAATGGACACAGTCTCTTGTAATACCCCTGCCAAAGAAAGGAAACCTCAAGCAATGTCAGAACTACAGAACCATCAGTCTCATAAGCCATCCTAGCAAGATCATGCTGCAGGTAGTCCTCAACAGACTGAAAAACCAAGCAGAAAAACTCCTGGCAGAAGAACAAGCGGGCTTTAGACCAAAACGCAGCACAATGGAACAAATTTTCAACCTGAGAATTCTGATAGAGAAGCATCTCCAACACCAAAAAGACTTGTACCACAATTTTATAGACTTCAAAAAGGCCTTTGACAGGGTATGGCATGACGGCCTCTGGCAAGTACTCAGGCACTTCAACATTGACAACTGCCTAATTGAAGTCATCAAGGCTCTGTACGAGAATGCAAGAAGTGCAGTTTTCATGAACAACCACGTGGGCGAGTTCTTCAAGACCACGGTTGGAGTCCGCCAGGGCTGCCTTCTCTCACCTGTACTCTTCAACCTCTTCCTCGAAAACATCATGACAGAGACACTGCAAAACCACCACACTTCCATCTCCATTGGTGGAAGACCCCTTTGCAACCTCAGATTTGCAGATGACATTGACCTCATGGGCAGCAGCAAACAAGAACTGCAAATCCTCACAGACAGTCTAACAGACCGAGCGAGCGCATACGGCATGGAGGTCAGTACAGAGAAATCGAAGATCATGGTCAACAGCGCGAGTAATGACAGCACGGAAATAAAGATGAATGGAGAAATATTGGAAGAGGTGAGCCAATTCAAATACTTAGGCTCCATCCTAACAAAAGATGGCACATCAAACAATGAGGTGAAAGCTCGCATTGCAACAGCAACATCTGCTCTAGTCAGACTCCAGAGGATCATCAGAAGCAACAACATCAGCTTCTGCACCAAATACCACCTCTACAAATCCCTCGTAATATCTATCCTCCTATATGGCTGTGAATCATGGACTCTGACAGCAGAGTTAGAGAGAAGAATCCAAGCATTCGAGAACAAGTGCCACAGAAGACTCCTCAAAATATCATACAAAGAACACAAGACCAATAACTATGTGAAAGAGGAAATCAAAAAGCGTGTGGGCCCCCAAGAGCCTTTGCTCTCCACCATAAAGAGGAGAAAGCTGATGTGGTTTGGTCACACCACAAGACACAACACTATAGCAAAAACCATCTTGCAAGGAACAGTCGAGGGCAAAAGAAGAAGAGGCCGCCAAAAGAAATCATGGGTTGACAACATCAAGGACTGGACTGCCCAACCCCTGCAACGCCTCCTACTAGCCACACAGGATCGTGAAGCATGGAAAAAGATCTCCGTTGCGTCTTCTCTCATGTTCCCCCTACGTCCTTTGGGACATGGGACTGAGTGAGTGAGTGAGTGAGTGATATATATATATATATATATATATATATATATATATATATATAATATATATATATATATATATATAATATTATATATATATATCTGCAGGAGACCAAATCTGCACGTTCAGGATCCGGTAATTTATGTCATCTTTCGGTGGGTTACATACAGAAACACAAACACACTCAGCATTAGATCTCCGAAGTCGAAATGCGGCTACCTTCATGGTGGGCAAAAAGAAGTTGCATACGCGAAATCTCACTATTAGTGAACCTCAGACCTGTAGCCGAGGAAGTAAATCAATAAAAAACACAACAACAACAACAAAAAAAACACCACCACCTGCAGCCCCATCATAACCTCAAACAAAACAAAAACCCTGGCGCCACCACCACCACCACCACCACCACCACCACCACCACCACCACCACCACCATCAACAACAACAGCAGCGGCAACAACAACAACAACAGACCAAGCAGGGACAAAAGTCTTCCTGTAAGCAAAAATGTTCAAATTCAACTACACCACTTTGGGTGCATATATCTTCATTCACGTCGAAGTCGGCTGTGCCGGGCCTGACTTGTCAGGCGCTTAACGGCAGCACAACGCATCTTCGCTCATAATTATGACAGACAAGAATAATTGCTGTCTGAGTGTTCGACGACAACGACGACGACGACGACGACGAAGACGAAGACGAAGAAGAAGAATATAAAAAGTGCCGAAGAGCCAGTGTTACATTTTTTTTTATATTATTATCTTCTGGTTTTCTTTATGTATGTATGTATGTATGTATGTATGTATGTATGTATGTATGTATGTATGTCTGTATGTCTGTATGTCTGTCTGTCTGTCTGTCTGTCTGTGTGTATGTATGTGTGTATGTCTGTATGTCTGTATGTCTGTCTGTCTGTCTGTCTGTCTGTCTGTCTGTATGTATGTATGTATGTATGTATGTATGTATGTATGTATGTATGTATGTATGTATGTATGTATGTATGTATGTATGTATGTGTGTATGCCTGTACAGCCATGACTTCAACTAGCTTTCTGAGTGGCGCATGACCTTGGCACCAAGCCTTCAAAGTGTCGAGAGTGACAGCAGCCCCCCTCCTCCCTACCCCCTCCCCCCCTCCTCCCCCTCCTCCATCCTGGTATATGGACACTAACAAAGCACGTTTCGTATGAAAAGAGAAAATTAATAATTAATGTTCTGGGATTCCTCTGTGTTGTCTAAACCTGGATGTGAAGTATGATAATGGTAGTTCACTCCCACCCCCACCCCCTCCCCTCCCCCGCCATCCCCACCCCCCAACCCCCCACCTCACCTCTTCCCTTCTTCTTCTTACTATTATTCTCCTGCTGGTTATTATAGGGCATGCGTTATGTTCACTCCAAGTTTGGGGGGAAGTATGACGTCACCTCTAATATCACCGTTTCTTTCTTTCTTTCTTTCTTTTTTTCCTTACAGGAAAAATGGTGTGTTTTTTCACCTCTTGTTTTCTCCTTGGCTAGAGCTCTGAAGTAATAGTGGGATTTATTTTTGCCTACGCGACTGTTTTTTGCCCATCATTATGTAAAATTGCCGAATTCCGAGTTCGGGGATCATGTCTGAGCACCACACACCAGTGTGTATACAGGTTGTCTAGTTCCTTTCTTTTTTTTGTATCCTTACTTTCTTACCAGCACGAGTGGCCTACTCTTCCAAAAGGTGGAATGGGTTTTGATATGTGCTAAGTGCGTTATGTGTGTGCGTTTGCACCACACAGGGGCCTAAGTTTACCAATCTCATCCAAAGGACTTGAATGAAAAATGTCATAATTTCCCCCCACCCCACCCCCCCCTCCGCCCATCTGATAAAAGCCTATCTCCATTAATTAACTCTGAGCTTGTCTACCTGAGCTAGGGTCAGTTTTTGGGGCGTGGACAGGGGTGGGGTAGGTGGGGTGGGGTGGGGTGGATATTGCCAGTGACGTCACAGGTAAGGGGACTTCGGGGGGGGGGATTGAACATACACCTTGTGCTTGGAGAGAAGGATGGGTGTGAAGGTGTGAGTGAGCGCTTTGTCAGGAAACGAAAGGCAGCGTGGCCTTTGTACGTTCGTTCAAGCTTACGCACAATCACACGAACACGCACACGCACATGCGCGTACGCGCACATTTGCGCGAAAACACACACATACACACACGTACGCATGCACGCACACACACACGCACACATACGCAAGCACACACGCATGCTCGCACACACGCACGCACGCACGCATGCACGCACACACACACACACACACTAAACACACACATGCATGCGCACGCACGCACGCACGCACGCACCATATAAATCAAATTTACAACTCTCATTTGAAAAAATTATAACGAATCGCTAAATCCTTTTTTTTTTCGTGCGTTTTCTTTTATTATCCCTGGGAAGGGGGTGTTCGTTTTTTTTTTCTCTCTCCAGGAAACTGAATGAACTGTTGCACTGCAAAGCGAAGGTGAAAAAAACAACAACACCTATTTATTCTCATTTCTAAGTGGGTTAGAAAAATAATTGTGAAATTGATTATGGATTTGTGCTTGGCAAAAAAAAGCCAATAATTCAACTGAAAGTCAATAAATATATGATTTTGCAACAACAACAAAAAGTATATAAAAGAGCATTCAATTTTGTTCTAATCAAAATCAAGCTCTCTGGCCATCAACGATTACAAGCCAACAAACATCATGACCATCATATCCACAACAGACGTTTGGATTAAAAACAAAACGAAAATTAGCTGTCTTTACAAAATGGAAATAATCCACTAAAGATCACTAATGCCTTCAATACTTAAAGAACACAAGTACACCCTTCTTCTAACGTTTCCCAAATCCAGAAATGATCGGTATAAAACAAGCTTCTTGTATTCCGGTTTCCACGTGGAAATTAATGCCCGGGGCTTGTCAGTATTATACAGCATACCCACCTCCTGGAAATTATGTGCTGGGATCTCCCTCTTTTCTATCCCTCTCTTTGTTTCTGCCTTGTTCCTTTTCCTCTTGTCATCCCCCTTCTTGTCTATTTTCTGCCTTCTTCGTTTATCCTCCATTCTTTTTTTTTTTTCTTCCAAGGAAGACTTAAAACAGATCAATTCTCTCCCATGCCGAAGTGAGATGCGCTGGGTCTGGCTTGTTAGGTGCTTAACGGCAGCACAACTCATTTTCGCTCTTATGACAGACATCAATATGGAACAAGCTCATAAGAGCACATGCGCGCATGCATGTATGTGGAACGGGAGAAAAGGGTGCGTGTTTTTATTGACACTATCGTCATTTTTAACGGCAATTAAAATTACATATCATCGCATCGTAGCATTGTATTGCATCACAGTACACTGCACTGTATTTCATTTTGAACAGTTACAAAGATTCGACCCCTCTCTTCTTTCCTTTTCTAAAAAAAAAAGTGCTTTAACTAACTTGGTTCCCCCCCCCCCCCCCTCCCCTTTGACCACTAAGTATGATTCTGAGAACATAATACACAGTAATATCAAACACAGCCGATATTTGCCACATAATAATGGTTACATCTTTTTTAAAAAAAGACAAAAAAAGACAAGGACAGAAAATAGAAAAAACAAAGAGGAACAAGTCGTGACAGGTTAGTTAGTTAGTCAGCCAGGAAATGAGCAGTGAGGAGAAGAAATGAAGGAATGGAGGAAGAAATGAAGGGATTGGGAGAAGAAAATGAAGGGATGGGGGGAGGAGGAAGAATCTGTTTGATTTAACACTAAGGAAGAATTAGGCAGCCAGAGGTCTGACATGGCGACAGACAGACGTATGGGAGACAGAAGTCCCTCTCTTCCTGGCCAGCCTGACTGCTGTACACACACTCCACAAGGTCAGCCTCCCCCCCCCCCCCCCCACAATTAGTCACCTCGGGTCGTTTGTCTGAAGCTTAATCTATTCCACGACTGTCACGATAGACAATTCATTCATTTACCGTACAGGGCACGATCAGATTCAAGGAAGAACTACCCCCTCTCTCCTCCGAACATGCTAATCCAGATCCTTCGTATGACTCATCTGTTATAACTTCTCTTAATTTTTTTTTCCACAGTAAGGGGTAGTGTTAATAATAGCCATTTATCATTAAAAAAGAAATAACAACATTGGGTATTTTCGATTATCATTACCAGAAGTCAGCTAAGTGGTCAGAACGCTCGCTTTCCCAAGTCAAAAGTTACGCAGCATCGAGCGTGGTCACCAGTTGGATGGGCGACCGTTTGCGCGCCTTGGCTGCAGTACAGCCCCCCACCCCCACCCCCCACCCCCACCCCAGTTCACCCAGCTGTAAATGGGCACCTGCCCTCTTGAGAGTCAGGGAAGGTAAAGCAGCAAGGGAGAGGAGATGAGCGCTGCCCTCAACATGCTGGCCCCTAGAGAAGCTGAGGTCTCTGATACCTCGCTCCCCTACGACCGCCTAGGTTATGGGACACCTTTACCTTTTACAAAAGTTTGGGGCGGAATAGCCTAGTGGTGAGAGCTTTGAGTTTGCAATCTGATGACCCGGGTTCGAGCCGCCTTCGAGGCACCTGTTTAAGGGGATTTTCTCCCCTGGAGTTAATACCATCACGGGCTCCACTCCTCTGGAAGTCCTTCGGATGAGTCTTATAAACTGAGGTCTCCTGTGCGAATGCACGCAGAACATCTTGCACGTGCTTGAAAACCCGTTCTGCTTTCTGGAAGAGTAGGTCATTGTTTGCTACTAGGAGGAACGGATGATAAGATTAAAAATAAAAGGCATGCAGACTGATGTCCTGTTTACCCATCATCCCCGAAGTCGAAATGCAGCTACCTTAATGGTGGGGGCCGCCGCTGTAGTCTAGTGGTTAGGGCGTTGGACTCGTAATCTAAAGGTTGCGGGTTCGATCCCAGCTTTCGGCTATGGCGTTGTGCCCTTGGAAAAGGCACTTTACGGCTATTGTCTCACCCCACCCAGGTGTTAAAGGGGTACCAACCTTGTGTTGGGGGTTAACCCTGCGATAGACTGACGTCCTATCCAGGGAGCGACTCTCAGTCGCTTAACGCCACAGAAACCGGGATAAGCACCGGCCTGATGAGCCTTAGGCTCGGGACAGACTTAACTAACTAATGGTGGGGAGAAACCGTTGCCTACGAATACTTATCTCACCACTGGTAGCTGCAGAACTCTAGCTGAGGAACGAAAAGAAAGAAAAATCAGGGTAACTGAGGGTTGAAGTTGGAGTCATCGCTGAGGTACAGTGCCAGACGATTTTCCCTGTAAAGTTCACCTTGCCTGTGAGTCCATTTGATATTGCCCAGGGCGGCAAGTCTTCTGTCGGACTAGAAATTGAGGTTCTGAGTGCAAACTTTACTATTATTGCATGATGATCAATTGGTGATGGAGATGATGTAATGATGCTGCTGGGGAAGTGCATCCACTTTGAGACTTATTCGACAGGGTTGTACTCTACGTTTACTGTCATAATAATTATATCCCGGCGTCAACCGGGCCCCCTACAGATACAGACACCTCCGTTGAGATTTGAGACTACTTGACAGGGTTGTACTCTACGCTAACTGTCATAATACATCCCAGCGTCAACCGGGCCCGAGAGATACAGACACCAACGGTGATATTTTGTGCGTATACGACCGTCTTTTGACAGAGTTCAGGTAGCCACTCTCTGACTTCGGGAGGATGTCTAAACACGCGTCACCAGTGCGCATGCATTTTGAAAAAAATTTTTTGTCATCCATTCTTACCAACACGAATGGCCTACTCTTTCGAAATGCAGAACGGGTGTGTGTGTGTGTGTGCAAGATGTTCTTCTGTGTTCGTTCGCACACGGGGGGGTCTCAGACCGTTCTATCTGAAGGACTTGCAGGAAGTGGAGTTAGTGTTGATGTTTAACTCCAGAGGGGAATCCCTCCTTGAACAGGCGTCTTGGTGGTGGCTCGATTCCGGGCCATCAGATCACGAGCTCAACGCTTTAACCACGAAGCCCCCCCCCCCCCCCCCCCCCATCCCCAATTCCATTCAGTATTCCCATGCAAATCTTTTTGTGAGACTAGAAACCGAGGTCCTGAGTTAAACACACACAGAAAACTGCGTACATGCTGAAAAACACATGTTTCATTTATCCTCTGGTATCACTTAAAGGTAAAAAAAAAAAAAAAAAAAAAAAAAAGAGGGACGGGATAACTCAGTGGTCAAAGTGCTCGCTTTCCCCAAGTCAAAGTTAAGCAGCGTCGAGCGTGGTTACCTGTTGGATGGGTGACCGTTTGCGCGCCTTGGCTTCAGTACAGCCGTCCCCCCCCCCCCCCCCCCCCCCCCCCCCCCCCGTTCACCCAGCTATAAATGGGTATCTACCCTCTTTAGGGCCAGGAAAGGTAAAGCAGCGAGGGAGAGGAGATGGGCGCCGCCCTCACCAACATGCTGGCCCCTAGAGAAGCTGAGGTCTCTGACACATCGCTCCCCTACGACCGCCTAGGTTATGGGAAACCTTTACCTTTTTTTACCTTTTACCTTTTTATCACTTAAAGTGGAAAGACATTAAAATGGAAGAGTTACTTACTGACTTACTGACATGTATCATTTACAGAAGAGAAGCCCAGGTGATGTTGGTGATGTTGGTGATGTTGGGTGGCACGAACACAGTCAGCAGGTAGCATCAACACCTGCTTAATTAATGATGGGCTGCACTGGTCAAGCTTTGCTGATGACACACAGCCTGACAGTTCAGGGCAGTACTCCACAACACCTTCTTTGACTCTCACGTGAAGGGGGACAGGATAGCCTTGTGGTCAGAACATTGCACTCACAATTTGACGACCCGTGTTCGATTCCCGTTCGAGGAGATTCTTCTCCTGGAGTTAACATCAGTGCCGACTCCACTCTCCCCCCAAAAGTCTTCCGGATGAAACTATAAACCGAGGCCCCGTGTGCGAAAGCACGCAGAACATCTTGCGCACGCGTAAAATCCTGTTCCGCTTTTCTAAGAGCAGGCCATCGTGTGCCGGTGGGAACAGATGACAAGATTTACAAAACTGCATATACACGGGGACTGGCTGTAATATAAGCACACGAGTGCTTATTCCCATTATCCGATATAAAGAATAAAAAAAATAAATATAAAGCCATATTTTCCTAGAAAAATCATACTGCATTCTTCTAGACGTACGTGTTATTTTTTGTATTGTAGGATTGTTTTATGTGTGTTTTTTGTGTGTGCAGTTGTTTTTGTTGGTTTTTGTGATCAGGTATGTTTGAGTTTTATGTGAGTGTGCAGTTTTATTGTTTTTTGATCCACGGCTATTTGAAGTTCCTACACCAATTCGGATTTTGGAACATATGTGACATTTCTTTTCCACATCGAAGATAGCCAGCAATTCGATTCGGGAGAAGACATGAGTCAAGACAATTCATCACGCAGTCAGACAGTCATTGGGAAAAGACATGAGAGGACAGTAGGGTGACAACCTTCCGGCACATGCCTGTGCCAAGAATTTTCTAACCCCACCCTCCCCCCCCCCCCCCCTCCTACCACCGAAACCGAAAACAGACAGACAACCTAGAAAAGGGGTGACGTCACTGACATGACTTTGCCATAAAAGGAGATCATGCACTCCATTACTTTACAGGCCACACTCCAGCTTTAACATCCGGGTCATGGAGTGTGTTCTATAGCGGTTTATTCAGAGACCACCCCCCCCCCCCCCCCCCCCACCCCCCCAACAAACACTATTTGATAATTTTGAAATGTCTGATAAAGTGTAATGTCTGATTTCAGCTTTTGGGAAATAAAGAACTAGTCTAAAATTCAGTTGTTATTAAAAAAAAAAAACCCGTTGGAAAGGATCATCATTAATTTGTGGATTACTCATGTTCCTATGCTCCGGTTGAGACTTTTAACCGAGGGGTCCTGTGTGTGAAAGCACGCAGAAAAATCTTGCACACACGTTAAAACCCGTCCGCTTTTCGAAAAGAAGGCCATCGCGTGCCGGTGGGAACAGATGACAAAATTTACAAAGCTACATATATACAGGATTGAATGCAAAAAAAAGAGCTCCTGAGTGCTTTTTCCATTATCCTTGAAATTAAAGTATTAAAACAGACAGAAAACACTGACAATCCCCCCCATCCATTTTGCATTCACAGGCAGACGACAAAGGGGAAAAAAGTGAGGGGTGGGGGGAGGGGAGTAGGAAGGCATGGATACAGTGTTTGTGTATTTTTTTTTTTTAAAAACCAATAAAACAACCTCAAACAAAAAACTATGCAAAATCGGTTAAGTTTGTGAGTCAGGAACTAGTCTGTCACTAAAAAAAAACGTTCTTGTTATTTCTGCAGATGCAGTTAGTAAGTAGTGAATTGTTCTTTGTGTTCATGCACACCCGGAAAAAATCGGAAGAAAGTTGGTCAAAAGACGGGAGTGTAGCCCAAACAGGAAGTTAGAATCGTCATGTTTTGCAAGGAGTTCAAGAACATATTATTACTTTATAAAACCCATTGGGTTACATGAATATAACCATCAAAATGATACATAGATCCTACTTTAAA
Source organism: Stramonita haemastoma (assembly GCA_030674155.1). Lineage (NCBI taxonomy): Eukaryota > Metazoa > Mollusca > Gastropoda > Neogastropoda > Muricidae > Stramonita > Stramonita haemastoma. The sequence goes on from CM060317.1 coordinate 32,384,037, forward strand.
ATATTGTGTTACATGAATAAACCCATAAAAAATACATAGATTCTACTTAAAAAAACAACACCATTGGGTTATATCAGTATAAAAAAGGTAACGGATGTCCCATAACCTATGTGGTCGTAGGGGAGGAGGCATCAGAGACCTCAGCTTCTCTAGGGGCCAGCATATTGAGGGCGGCGCCTATTTCTCTCCCTCGCTGCTTTACCTTCCCTGAGCCTAAAGAGGACAGGTACCCCATTTTCAGCGGGGTGAACTGGGCGGGAGGAGGGGGGATGACTCGACTATACTGAAGCCAAGGCGCACAAACGGTCACCTTCCATTGATAACCCCACTCGATGCTGCGTAACATTGGCCTGGGGAAAGGGAGTGCTCTGACCTCTGGGTGATCCCGTTCCCTCTTTATACTCATTAAAAATAACACACTCGGTACTCACGTGTTTTTTTTAGAACTATTTTGGGGTTTTCGAATTCTTTTATTTCAAGGATCATGGTTGTGGGGTTTTTGTTAAGTTTTTTTTTTAACATCTAGTCCCTTAGCACATGTACTTTTTATACTTTGTTATCGTACGTATGTATATATATGTACGTACAAATATACGTACGTACGTACGTACGTACGTACGTACGTACGTACAAATATCGTAGTACGTACGTACGTACTACGTACATACATACATACATACATACATACATACATACATACATACATACATACATACATACATATGTATGTACGTACATATGTACGTACATATATACGTACGTACATACATACGTACGTACGATACATACATACATACATACATACATACATACATACATACATACATACATACATACTACATATACATACATACATACTACATACATACTACTACATACATATACATACATACATACATACATAGATCATACATACATACATACATACATACATACATACATACATACATACATACATACATACATACATACATACATACATACATACATACATACATACATACATACATACATACATACATATGTAATACATAATATACTATACATACATAATACATACTAATAGATACATAGATACATACATAGATACATACATAATACATACATAATACATAGATACATAGATACATACATAGTACATAGTACATAGATACATAATACATACATAATACATACATACATACATACATACATACATACATACATACATACATACATACATACATACATACATACATACAATACATACATACATTACATACAATACATACATACATACATAATACATACTATACATACATACATACATACACACATTGGCTACAAATTATATGATGCAAATACATCAAACGTCACATCAATATAATATCCCCCCCCCCACAAAAAATAAAAAAATAATAAAGTAATATATTATATTATATGGAGGGTGCGGGGTGGAGAAAAAAGGGGAAAGGGTAAAGAAGAGAAGAGGGGAGGAAAGAGGGGTGGGGTGAGGTTGGGGGTAGGACAGCTGTTATGTTAATGTGTGATGATAAGACGCATTTACTGACAAAGTAAGGGCCAACAGATCCGTGACAGAGAAAAGTGAGATGTTTGTCAGTCCCGTATGTCGTCAACAATTTCTGTTCCGTCTGGTGCCTGGTGACTTTCAGCTTGTTGTTTTTTTTCTTTTTAATTCATTGCTTCAGTGATTTCAAAGTGCATTAAGGTGTGCTGTTTAGGGCTTGTACTTTGATATGTGTAAGAGTAAAGACACAGGGGGATGGGTGATGGGGAGGGAGAGGGAAGGCTTGAGGGAGAGAGAGAGAGAGAAGGAAAAGTATTTGTTTGGTTTTGTCAAACATATTGTTCAGGTTTCTTTTTTTTTAATCTGCCTTTGGTAAGGCAGATTACGGTAACATTGGTACGATTGTTTTGATCGTGATAGGGATAAGATTTTCTTATGTTAAGATTGTTACAACTCTATTGTCATTGTTGTTGTTGTTGTTGTTGTTGTTGTTGTTGTTGTTCTTTCTTCTTCTTCTTCTTCTTCTTCTTCTTCTTCTTCTTCTTCTTCTTCTTCTTCTCTTCTTCTTCTTCTTCTTTCTTCTTCTTCTTCTTCTTTGTTCTTGTTCTTGTTATTGTATCTTCTCGTCGTTGTTGTTGCTGTTAATGTTGTTGTTAATGTTGATGTAGTTGTTGTTGTTGTTGCAGTTCTTCCGACTCGTTGCCATACAGGAGGGTGCCACGACGCAGGCTCTGTAGATCTGGATCTTTGTAAGCTCATTGACCTTGCTGTTGTTCCAAGCTTTTCTTTGCCAGTCTGGTCATGGTGGTTGCTGCTTTACGATGCGCTTGTTGAGCTCAGTGTCTAAGTGGTAGCGTGTCTGAGATAGCTGAGCTTTAGGTACACGAAGTCATGGACGACATCCAGTTCATGGTCATTGATACTGATGACTGGGGGAGAGTCAGCATCCAGTCCCATGACATGTATTTTCTTCGAGTCAATGATAAGTCCAAAGTCTTGGTAGGCATCATTGAAAGCGTGTCATGAGGTTCTGTAGTTCCTCAGTAGAGTGGGCGGTTACTGCTGTATCATCTGCAAAAAAGAAGTCACGCAGGTACCTGCACTGGACTTCAGTCTTGACTCTTAGTCTGGAGAGGTTGAAGGGTTTCCGCCTGACCTTGTTCGGGGATAGATACCTTCAGCAGCAGGATTTTTAATGCGTGTTTCAGTATCATAGCAAAGATTCAAACTGGGTGGGAGTCAGGTTGCAGCCCTGTTTCATTCCGTTCAATATGCTAAAGGCAGTTAATGTTGAGCCGTCAAAGATGACTGTACCTTTCGTGTCTTTGTGGACAGATTTGATAATGTTGAGAAGGTTGGCTGGATATCTGATCTTGGGAAGGATCTTGAAAAGGCCATCCCTACTGACCAGATCGAAAAGCCTTTGTGAGGTCTATGAAGGCAATGAAAGAGGAGCTGCCTTTGCTCCCTACCTTTCTCCTGAAGTTGTTTTGAGGGAGAAGATCATGTCTATATTGGATCTGTTGGCACGGAAACCGCCCTGTGATTCAGGGTAGAGTTGCTCTGCAAGTACCTTGAGTCTCTTCAGTACGACTTGTACAAAGACTTTCCCAACGATGCTGTGGAGGGATATGCTGTGATAATTATTGCAATCGCTTCTGTACCTTTGTTTTTGTATAGTGTGACAACGTTAGTATCCCTCGTGTCTTGTGGTACTTCGCCTCTCTCTCTCTCTCTCTTCTCTCTCTCTCTCTCTCTCTCTCTCTCTCTCTCTCTCTCTCTCTCTCCTCTCTCTCTCTCTTCTCTCTTTCTCTCTCCTCTCTCTTCTCTCTCTCTCTTCTCTCTCTCTCTCTCTCTCTCTCTCTCTCTCTCTCTCTCTCTCTCTCTCTCTCTCTCTCTTTCCTCTCTCTTCTCTTCTCTCTCTCTCTCTCTTCTTCTCTCTCTCATACAAAGTACAATTCTCCCCTCTACCCCCATCGCTATCTCTGGAATGACTAATCAACTGACAAGTTTGTCAGCCAGGCTGAGGTCAACTCTGGGATGGGCAATGCGTCGTTTATTTTTCAGAGATTCTTCTGGATTGGGTATTCTCTGTCATTGAAGTTGTCAGCTAGTATATTTTTGTTGTCCCAGTTGCTTTTTGATATATATATTTTTTTCTTTCCCGGCGCTGATATATTGCAAAAGGATTAATAAGTTATTTGTTGCGTTTTTGCAGGTAACGCACACCCGCGCACACCCGCGCGCACGATGCACTAAAACACACACACACACTATACACACACGCGCGCGCGCACCACACACACACACACACACACACACACACACACACACACACACACACACACACACACACACACACACACACACACATGCTCACACACAAACCAACACTCACACATAATATGTATACAAGCTCCATCACAAAATAAGTCGCATTGCGCCTGAGGTCAATTTGTAATTACTGATATGTTATTCATTTGCAATAAATAGGCTATTCGATACCAAAAAAAAAGTAGATTAAAATCGAACGATTCTATGAAAAGTGAGTTACAAATCTAAATGATACATTGCAGGACGTGACAAAATGAGAAATGGACAAGTTTAGCATCGTAATAGGTGGTCAGAGTGAGGGCTTGGGTATTTTAAAAACCACATTTAAAAGCAAAAGGAAACAAATAATTATGTGCCTTGATATTTCATTACAAGGTCGAAAAATGGCTATAATTTATAATGAACCAAACTCTCTCTGTCTTTATTCTGTCTTGTCTCTGTCTCTGCTTCTTTCTCTGTATATATTCTCTGTCTTGTCTTCTTTCTCTCTCTCCTTCTCCTCTCTCTTGTCTTCTGTTGTGTGTGTGTGTGTGTGTGTGTGTGTGGTGTGTGTGTGGTGCGTGCGTGCGTGTGTGTGTGTGTGTGTGTGTGTGTGTATGGTGCGTGCGTGCGAGTGTGTGTGTGTGTGTGTGCGTGCGCGCGCGCGCGCGTGTGTGTGTCTGTGTGTATGTGTCCGTTGTGTGTGTGTGCTGTGTGCTTGCGTGAGTGCGCGCGCGCGCGTGTATGTGTGTGTGTGTAGAATGAGTGCATGACCCTATTCGATTACAGTCAACCTGATTTTTTTTCTTTATTGTTATCTGACACCCTATACAGACAGTTTGGAAGCCAGGAAAAAAGAAAGAAACAGTAGACAAGCTAGGCCAGGCTAGGCTAGCCGGAACTGTCTCAATGAGTGATAAGGTTAAATAAGAGAGAGGGAGAGAGAGAGGAGAGAGGGAGGTAGAAGAGAGAGAAGAGAGAAGAGCGAGAGGAAGACGAGAGAAGAGAGGGGAGAGACGAGAGAGAGAAGAGAGAAGAGACGACAGACAGAACAGAAGGATCAGACAGAGACCAGGAGACAGAGAAAGACAGAGAGAGACAGAGCAGGAGACAAGGAGACAAGAGAGACAGAGAGACAGAGAGACAGACAGGAGAGGACGAGAGAGAGACAGAAGAGAGAAAAGACAGAGAGAGACAGAGACACAGAGAGAGAGACAGAGGACAGAGAGGACAGAGAAGAGAAGAGAACAAAGAGAGAGGAGAGAGACAGGACAGACAAGAGGAGAGAGAGAGAGAGGGAGGGGGGGAGGGGTGGAGGGGAGCGGTGTGGGTGTCTGCCCCCTGAATACCTGCAATCATTCACTACACTTGCTGACAGGTAGTGAAAGGTAGGGTTGACAGGTAGTGAAAGGTAGGGTTGACAGTTCCGGCACTCACGACAGTGATTTAGTTTTCTGGATTTTTTTTGGTTTGTTTTGTTTGTTTGGGTTTTTTGTGTGTTTTTTGTTTTTTTTGCTAGCTCATCTTTTGCGACGGTCCTGTCTGTCTGCCCTGTGTTCCCACGCTGCTCATTCCAATCAATCTCAACCACCCCCCAGCCATGCAGAGGCTTGTCACGCTTCCATCCTATGGGTCAAGAGTTCATTATTAAACAATGCTAGGCTGCCGTGGGGCCACCATCCAGAAGGGGTCCTGCACTGCCGCCTGCATGTATGGTCACTTGGAGTGGTGGTCAGTGGTGGTGCCTTTTCTGAGCTGATAGTAGTAGGCACCCTCAGTCTCGGAAGATATGGAAGTTGCGCTCTAGTCTTTAGAGCACAAAGTCTGGGTAGGTAAAGTAAGTATGGAGGGCAAGCTGTTACCCATGCAGCAGCCAGCCCCCCCCCCCCCCCCTCTCCACGCTACTGGAGCTGATAACGCCAGTTAATAGATGATGATCTGATATATGTTCCGTTATCATATGATTGTAAAATACTGTGTTCGGATATTACATGATAATGAAAAACAATGTCTGTTATTATATGATTGTCGGATACATGTTTTGTTAATACATAACAATCAGATGCAATGTTCTGTTATTACATGAACAATCAGATACAATGTTCTGTTATTACGTAATAACCAAACAATGTTCTGTGTTTTACATATAACCGGGATACAATAGTTACTGTTACTACCTAATACATGATACAATGCTCTGTTGTTTACATGATAACAGTTGCAACTTCTGTGTTGTTGTTGTTACAGGGTAATCAGATACAGTGCTTTGTTATTACCTGATAATCAGACATGCTGTTCTATTAGTACATGAGAATGAAACATATTTCTGTTATTACATGATGATGAGATACAATGTTCTGTTATACATGATAATGAGATTCAACGTTCTGTTTATTATGATCATGAGATACAATGTTCTGTTATTGCATGATAATCAGACATACTGCAATATATTAGAAAATGATAACGAGATACACTGTCTCTGTTCTTACATCCTAATGGGATACAATGTTTTGTTGTTTTGATAATTGGATACAATATTTTGATAATCATAATCAGTGGTAATGAGGTTGATGTGTTGATGAGGCTACAGAGGTCATGTAATAACTTGTACAGAGTGCTGGTTTGAAAAAAAAAAAGTTGTTGATTTTCACAGATTTTTAAAAGTATAAAAAAAATGCACTGTGCACTTGTTGTGGGGATTGAGGATATAGAGCAATACCAGGTAGTCACGTGAAAGTTGGAAATGATCAGCAAAATTTATGAGGATTGCTTGTGTTCTTACAGCTTAGGCCCCGCGCATACATACATATTGGGGTTAGGAAGCTAGCAGACTACAAAAGGACTGAGTACCGTGTTTGCTGAACATTTTTTCAATAAAATTTCAGACCTACAAAAATTTGTGCAAAATCACACACGAGTTTTGAGTCACAGACTAGTCTGTCACACAAAGATTTAAAAAATTTCTATGGATGCCTTCGAACATGGCAGTATAACAATAAGACTCATACAAAAAAAACCCCAGAAAGTAAAAAAAAAAAGTGCAAGGTTTTTTTGGGGGTTCTAAAACAAGGATGTTGCAACCCCAAACAAAAACTAGAAATAGCAACTTGATTAAAAACAACAACAACAACAACAACAACAACAACAACAACAACAACAACAACAAC
>CM060317.1:32401633-32406633 GCA_030674155.1 Stramonita haemastoma
CCCCCCTCCCCACTTTAAAAAATAGTATTATATAATTATGTTCCACTATAATTTCTCAATTATATCATTGGTTAAGTGGAGAATATCATCTCTTCTGAGATCCAAGTAAAGGTTCTTTTTCTTCAGCTTCTACTGTCTGTGCCAGTCGCTGAAAGTGACTGGTAATGTTTGGTTATCATTGTTATTATCATTGTTATCTTTTTGTTATCCAGCTAAGACTGGCCTATCGGCTGGTACAGTCTTTATGATCTCCCTTGCATCCTTTCTTATAAAGGATCCCCAAACATAAGGCACAAAGATTCATTAGAGGCGTATTTTCTTCTATGTTCAGTTTTTTTAACAGCATTTTTTCAAACATATTTTCTTTCTCTTTCTATTTTCATCTTTTACTTACAGCATTGGTAGGACACAAGAATATCTACTATTCTATTGGGCTGCAATAGACACTTCTTAATTCAACAAAAGTGTCTTGCTCTTACCACAGAGGGTGAGGGGAGGTTGCTATCACTGCCAGGACCTCTGAAGAGTGCTCAACCAGGAGCTGAAAGTCGAGTCGGACAGGCCCGAAGCATGGTCCTTCTCAGTAATTCCTCAAATACTGCCTTCAAAGATCTTACAGTAGTTTTTATATGAATCTTTGACAAACATAATTTTTATGATGAGAATAAAGTTGTAATTGGTTAGCTGCACTTGTTTTTCTCCACTATAATTTCTCAATTATATATATATATATATATATATATATTATATATATATATATTGATAATAAAATGATATATATATATAATATACTAAAACACACCACACACAACACACACACACAAACATACACACACAAATAACTAACACACACTACTACAATAATATATATATATATATATATATTTTTTTTGTTATTATATATATATATATATATATAATATATATATATATTATATATATATATTTTCATGGCTATCCTACGTATGACAAAGTTTTCACGTTTGATATGCAATGAATTGGATACTTGTTTCTAATCTGGTGTTCTGTGTTAGGCCTATTGCTTTCGTGAGAGTATTTGGTGTTCCTGATAGCCGCTCCTCTCTCTCTTGTCTTCTCTTCTCTATACATATCATCTCTTCTCATTCTCTTCTTCTCTCTCTACTATCTTTATCTTATCTCTCTTCTCTATCTATCTACTCTCTCATCTCTCTCTCTCTCTTCATCTCTCTTACTTCTCTTCATCTTTATATATATATATATATATATATATATATATACAGTGAGAGAGAGCGGCTATAGGAACACCTATATATCTGTGTGTGTTTCCAATGAGCCCAGAGCTCTCTATGCTTGTCCAAATGTGTAAGTTACTTCTTTATTCTCTCTTTGGTACACCAATTCTTGTTGTTTCTATTATATTGCTACTGTTACTGTTGTTGTTTTTCTTCTTCTTTTTCTTCTTCTTTTCCTATCATCATCTTATTTTTCTTCTCTTCTTCTTCTTCTTCTTCTTCTTCTTCTTCTTCTTCTTCTTCTTCTTCTTCTTCTTCTTCTTCTTCTTCTTCTTCTTCTTCTTCTTCTCACCATCATCGTCCTTCTCTTTTTGTTTTCTCGTCTACTGAATGAAAGCTAAACCTATTAAGGGAGTAAAGCTTTTCAGTGTCAAAAATAATTCATTACGTTTGCTATAGAAAGGCACAACCATTTAGAGAGCTCTTTACAAGTCAATCCAGCTAGCTCCCTATTCCACTTGTTTTTTTGCACACAATGAGAAAAGTCAGCAGTTTCTTTTTCTTTTCTTATTCTTCATTTTTTTTTAATGAGATATAACCAGCTTTCCATAAACCTTTCCAAACCATTGACAGAATGCATGCACATGTATGTATGCCCACTGTATGCATTAGATGAATATTCAAATAGATGTCAGACTGGAGACGGACGGATGGGTGGATAAATGGACAGATGGGTGGGTGAATGGGTGAGAGGATGGGTGAGCGGATGGACTGATGAATGGTGATGGGTGGGTGGGTGGATGGATGGGTGGGTGGATGGGTGGGTGGGTGGGTGGTGGGTGGGTGGATGGATGGATGGATGGTGGTGGGTGGGTGGGTGGAAGGTTGGTGGATGGGTGGATAGATGGATGATGAATAGATGGATGGGTGGATGGATGGGTTGATAGATTATGGTGGGTGGAAGGATGGATGGGTGGATAGATGGGTGGAGGGGTGGATAGATGGATGGATCGATGGACGGGTGAATGGATGGATAGATGGGTGGAAGGATGGATGGATGGGTGGAAGGTTGGGTGGATGGGTGGATAGATGGGTGAATGGATGGATGTATGGGTGGATAGGTGGAAGGATGGATGGATGTGTGGATGGGTGAGTGAGGATGGTGGATGGATGGATGGATGGATGAGTGGAATGGATGGATGGATGGATGGATGGATGAGTGAATGGTGGATGGTGGATGGATGGATGGATGGGTGGATGATGGATGGATGGGTGGATGGATGGATGGATGGATGGATGGATGGATGGATGGATGGTGGATGGATGGATGATGCAGAAAATGTATGGAGAGGATAGTCACGCACAAAGGGCGCATGGATGAGGAATGAATAGAAGGCGATCACAGACAGACAGACAGACAGCAGCAGACAGACAGAAGACAGACAGGCAGACAGAAGAAGAACAGGGCGGACAGACAGACAGACAGACAGACAGGCAGACAGACAGACAGGACAGAAGCAGACAGACAGACAGACAGACAGGCACAGACAGACAGACAGACAGACAGACAGGACAGACAGACAGACAGGACGGATGGATCTCTGTATCAACTCTGTCAACTGCCTGTCTGCCTTAATTAAATCTTCAATCTTGATCTATACATACAGACAGAAACACACTGTTTAATAACGTTTATGGTAAAGTGGTAGTGATTATTATGATACACATTTTTCCGCATTTGTAAGTGAACAACATAAAGGTTGTATCTTGTTTATATCGGTATCCCACACTATGACTGAGTTCCCAAATCGGCGAGAGAGAGAGAGGGGAGAGAGAGAGAGAGGAGAGAAGAGGAGAGAGAGAGAGAGAGAGGAGAGAGAGAGAGAGAGAGAGAGAGAGAGAGAGAGAGAGAGAGAGAGAGAGAGAGAGAGAGAGAGGAGAGAGAGAGGAGAGAGAGAGGAGAGAGAAGAGAGAGAGAGAGAGATGAGAGAGAGAAGTAGAGAGAGAAAATTCTACCGATGTATAAAATTTCCACTAGGCTTAAAACCTGCTTGTAGACTGTATGAACCCTAGAGGAGTATGCACTTGATAACCTCCAGGGGCCACACTGTACAATATTTGTCTGAAACAGTTAGAGAGCTAAACCTGCTCGGCAATTGTCTTCAAGCCCCCAACTGTTTCTCGTAAAACGAATGGCTTTGTTGATTACTGAGATGAGAAACAATGGCAAATGAAAACAAGAACAGCAGCAGCAGCCGCGCAGCAGCAGCGCGCAGCAGCAGCAGCAGCAGCAGCAGCAGCGCAGCAGCAGTTTTACCCAAGCCATTAGCGAGTGCAACTCAGCAGTCGCTGTAACAATGCCAGTAGGGGTGATGGTAATTCTTTGCTCGAAGTAATAATATGCGCAACTCCGTATTTCACTTGAACACAAAAGATGCTGGAGATTTATTTAAAAGTGTCTTTTAATGAATAAATCATTGACTTGGTTTTTTTTCTCTTCTTTTGTGTTTCGTGTGAAATATGTATTATATTTATTGATTGACGATCAAAGATAATGAGGGTGATGAAATGCTGCTGCTACAGAAGTGCATGTGCTTTGAGACTGCTTGGCAGGGGTGTACTCTACCCTTACTATCATAATACGTCCCGGCGTCAACCAGGAAGCGATCGGTATGCAGCACAAGCCAGCAAGCCAGCTTAGCTTATTTGCACTTAGATTCTATCTATCTATCTATCTATCTATCTATCTATCTATCTATCTATCTATCTATCTATCTATCTATCTATCTATCTATCTATCTATCTATCTGTCTATCTATCTATATATCCTTTAGTCTGGAGACCGTGGGGGCACCCCTGAAGACTTGACAACCAGTTCCCTCCATTCTTCGAGTCCGGCCCGAGGTGATTTTTCTCCTGGAGTTAACATCAGTGCTGACTCCCTCTCCCCAAAAGTCCTTGGATGAGACTTTAAACCGAGGCCCCGTGTGCGAACGCACGCAGAACATCTTGCGCACACGTTAAATCCTGTTCCGCTTTTCGTAAGAGTAGGCCATCGTGTGCCGGTGGGAACAGATGACAATTACAAAACTGTATACACACGGGGACTGGATGTAAAAAAGCACAGGAGTGCTTATCCCATTATCCTCGATATAAAAGAACAAATCAAATCAAATCAAATGAAATGAAATCTCTGTTCTGCCTTTCTCAGGGTTTTGTTGAGTTCTAGGCCTGTCCATTCGCTGATGTTGTCCTCCCATCTCTTCTTTGGTCTGCCTCTTTTTCTTCCTCCTTGGATATGGCCTTACAGTATTGTTTTTGCTAATCCTTTTGATCGTGTTACATGCCCGTGCCATTGAAGTTTACGCTTCTTTACGATTGATAGAAGATTTTCATAGGGACCAATGGTTTGCTGGATTCTGTTACCTAGATTACCTATCTGAATAACCAACCGTTGGTGGTCTAGAGGTAATTCACTTATCTAGAAAGCAAACAGTCCAGGTTTCACGTGTGTGGTGGTTGTATTCCCGTTTGTTCCCCAACCCCCCCCCCCCCCGCCCTATCCAAAAGAAGATTAGTGGTGGTCTGGGTGCTAGTCTTTTGGATGAGACGATAAACCGAGGTCCCATGTACAATACTCATTTATTGCACGTATAAGAACCCACGGCAACAAGGAGAGTTGTACCTTGCAAAAATTATGTAGAAATAAATGACACTCTGATAAGAAACCAAATATATATACAGACAGGTTAAGAAAGAAAAAAAAATGGGTGGCGCTGCTCTTGT
>CM060317.1:32414133-32421633 GCA_030674155.1 Stramonita haemastoma
ACATATGCATTGAGCCGGTGCAAACACACACACACACACACACACACACACACACACACACACACACACACACACACACACACACACACACACACATTTTTAAAAAATATGTTTTGTTGTTGTTGGGTTTGTTTGTTTTTGTTTAGACAGGTGGCTTGATGGATCAAAAGGAATTTTCTTGCTTACGCAATATGCCATCTGGAAATAAAATTTTGACTTTGACTTTGACACACAGACACAGACACAGACACAGACACAGACACACACACACACACACACACACACACACACACACACACACACACACACACACACACACACACCACACACACTCACACACACACACACACACTTTGCGCTCACAATTTTATGTCCCGAGTTCGATTCCCGGTCGAGGGGATTTTTCCCCAGGAGTTAACATCAGTGCTAACTCCACTCTCCCCAAAAGTCTTTCGAATGAGACTATAAACCGTGTGCGAACGCACTCAGAACATCTTGCGCACACGTGAAATCCTGTTTCGCTTTTTGTAAGAGTAGGCCATTGTGTGCCGGTGGGAACAGATGCCAAAATTTATTTTAAAAAATGCATACACAAAGGGACTAGATGTAAAAAAAAAAAGAAAAAAAAAGCAGCAAATGAATGCGTATTCCATTATTCTCGATATAAAAGAATAAATGAATATATATAAAGAATAAATAAATAAATAAATAAATAAATAAAGAGATAAATAAATAAATAAATAAATAAATAAATAAATAAGCACATACACACACAATACACACACACAGGGTGCAATGGTGGTTGACACTTCTTCTCAGTCTGTAAACTAGAGCGCCTCAGGAATCCAGACATGTCAACAGTTGGTAGTGTCGCAGGCCTATTTTCTTTGGGATTTTTTGTCTGTGTAGTGTTTTCTTTTTCTTTTCTTTCTTTTTTTATTATTTTTTTTTTGGACCTCTTCCACAAACCCAGACAGACTAGATAGACAAGCGATCATTTTCGCGCCAGTCGGGGAAACAGCTGGAAAGGTGAAAGGATCAGAAGGAAAGAATGGAGTAGAGAGAGACAGAGAGGGAGAGAAAGACAGGGGGGGAGTAGGGTAGGGAGGGAGGGGTATAAAGGTTGTGGAACTGAAGAAGGGTGGCGGGAAAAGCGGGGTGGAAAGATGACACCCGAGGCCACGTTGGGAAGAGACAGAGGAGCTGTTGACCTTTGACATCACCCACCCGACCCGACTGGATCGGGTAGGTAGGTGGTTGTTTGTGGCAGGGTGGTCGTCGACTGCTTTAGTTAGTAGCTAGTAGTAGCATCGTAGTGAGAACAAGGCAGATATAACAAGGAGGGGGTTCTTTCTTTATTCTTTCTTTTATATCGAAGATCATGGCATCAGCACTTATGTGTTGTTGTTTTTTACATACAGTCCCACGTGTGTATGCAGTTTTGTAAATGTTGTCATCTGTCCCCCCACTGGCACACGATGGCCTACTCTTTCAAAAAGCGGAACAGGATTTAACGTGTGCGCAAGATATTTTTTGCATGCGTTCGCACACGGGGGCCTCGGTTTATAGTCTCATCTGAAGGAGTTTTGGGGAGAGTGGAGTCAGCACTGATGTTAACTCCAGAGGAAATATCCCCTCAAACGGGAATCGAACCCGGGTCGACAAATTGCGAGCTCAATGTTCTGACCACTAGGCTATCCCGTCCCAAGGCAAAGCGAGGAAGACTGTTAGACTACGAACAAAATGCCTTTCTGTAAAAAAAGAAAAAGGAAGTTTACTACTTGTTTTTGTAGCAGACATTATTTGTTATAACTTTTAAGCCCAGTTTCTTATGTGTGATTATCATCTTTTAGAAGTTATTAATATTTTAATACAAAACAGTCGTGCATATGCCATATCAAAGTTTGACACACTTTCTATATTTGTATTAAACTTTTTTAAAAAACACACTATTTTCCTTACAAAACAGATGTGCATATGGCATTTCAAAGTTTGGTACACTTCCTTAGAATAGTAGTAGAATAGTGAGTGTTCCGAGTCACTGTCACTTCTTTTTAAAAGGAAGACTGTTATATATATATATATATATTATATATATATATATATATATATATTATATATATTATATATATATATATATATATATATATATATATATATATATTATATATATGTATGTATGTATGTATGTATATATATATATATATATTTCATTATGACTTTTCATGCACTTGAAGGTAGATAAATGGTGTCAAAAGTGTCTTTTTTTTAAATAGAGGTCAAGAAACAGATTCAAAAGGGAAAAAAATCCAGTAGCAATGATATTTTATGAAAAACAAAGTCTACCCAATTTTGCTTGCATATTTGTACAAACGGCAAGAGCAGTATGTGGCTAAAACTTTTCTGCGTTAGAATAATTCATTTCTATCTTGTGTTGTTGCAAACTGCATTGGATTTTCCCAATTACCCAAATTACAAAAGACCTACATAGCTTTTTGATGACTCATATCTATTTATAGCCTTTTGGTCTTACTGTTTGGAAGAGATGAAAAGCTAGCCTTAAAGATAATGGTTGAAATTGTCATATCACATTTTAAAAGAAAGCCAAACAGCATCAATATAATGGACGAAAATTGAAGATGAACAAAAGAAATCAGGACCGATTTTACATAAAGCAAAATTTATCATTATATTTTACACTCTCGATGGGAGGGGATATTTCTATGTTTCCTGAATACAAAAATGCTCTCCCATTATCATAGACATTGCCTTTAAGATATATCTGATGTTGTGTCTGGTTGGGGAAATGAAGAGGATATGGATATGAAATATGTTTGCATTAACTTCTGTACTGAGAGGGCAGAAGGGGGGACGTAAGAGCCTAGTGGTTAGAGCGTTGTGCGCTTTCAATTTTCCCCTGGAGCAATATATATAGCCTTTGGAATGATATGTCAAATTGGTGAACGACGGTAGCGGTGGAGGGTGGTTCGAGTCTCCATATAAATCAAGACTCAAGACTACTTGAGAGAGAGAGAGAGAGAGAGAGAGAGAGAGAGAGAGAGAGAGAGAGAGAGAGAGAGAGAGAGAGAGAGAGAGAGAGAGAGAGAGAGAGAGAGAGAGAGAGAGAGAGGCAGACAGACAGACATAAAGTCCTTCTAGTCAAAACCGGCCCAAAAAGAATTACAGATGTTCTGTGTTCTTTGTTGTTGTTGTTAAAGACCTACTCTTTGTTTAAATGAAAACAAAGCAGGCAAATTGACTTGAAAAACAGTCAATAAAAAACCCACAAACAACTACGAAAAAAACGCCAAACCCTCAAAAAAAAAAAACAACTTAACAAAACATACAGACAATCCACCACCACCACCCCTCCCCTTCCCCAAAATAAACAAGAAGAAGAAGAAGAAGAAACCAGCAACTTTGCCATCCAAATTTCATCTACTTTAGCATCACCGAGACGAAGCAGAGATACCACACTAGTCTGGTCACCACGCCCTTTCCACGTCAAGCATTGTTCACACAGAGAGAGAGAACAGAGGCCTACTTTATTCAAACACAGGGAAGGCAAGTAAGTCAATACTGTCTTCTGTGTACTCTGTGTCTTTTCTTTTTAACCTAAAGCTGGCAAGCTCAGCTTTACCACGCGCAACAGATCATTGTCTGCGTTTATCACACAAAGAGATCAAGGTGTCCCTTAAAACCCTGACGTGTGCTCCAGGTTTAAAGGCTCCCAACTTTTTCATCCTGTCTTTTCCAATCTTTTCTCCCATGCATCAGAAAAGGATAAAAGTAAGGGGTAGGTGAGGGTAGGGAGATAGCAATGATTTTTAAAAATTTATTTTATTTTATTCTATACCACTTTATGTCATAGCAGATTTTCTCTCCGTGAAATTCAGGGCTGCTCTCGCTCGGGAGAGCGCGCCGTCATAAGTGCAGCGCCTACCCATTATTTTTTTTCTTTTTCCTGTCTGCAACTGTATTTGTTTCCCTATCAGAGTGGCTTTTTTCTACAGAATTTTGCCAGGGACAACCCTCTCGTTGTCGTGGGTTCTTTTACGTGCGCTAAATAATAATGTGTAACACACGGGACCTCGGTTTATCGTCTTATCCGAAAGACTAGCACCAAGACAACCACTCGTGGTCTAATAGATAGGGGAAAAGTTTTGGGCCGAAACGGGATTCGAACCACCGCACACTCCGACCCGGACTTTTCGCTTACTAGGCAGGCGTGTTACCTCTAGACCACCGATCTACCGATTTGGAGAGGGGGTGTGGGGAGAAAAGCATGGAGAAAGGGTAGGATAGTGACATACTTTTGATGGAAAATAGGATATAGTTTGGAGGTTAGAAATAAATGAGCGGAGAACATGCAATCTGATATGAACAGATTTTGCGTCCTCAGCTAATAGCCGCATTTTTTTTAAAAAATCCGCTCCTACTCGAAGTTGGAATGAGTCTACCTTCATGGCGGGCAAAGAAACCCCGGTCTCATACGCACAAATCTCACCATTTTTGGTGAAGGTCAGAGCTATGGCCGAGGAACAACAAAAAGAAGTTCCTTCATACAAAATAACCAAATCATACAGCAGCCGTACTTTCTCCTCTCAATCTCCTTCCTCATGGAATACTTTAGGCCTACAACTTTCTGTCAGCCATTCTACCTCCCCTTTCTCCTCTCCATCTCCTTCCTCATGGAATACTTTAGGCCTACAACTTTCTGTCAGCCATTCTACTCCCCTTTCTCCTTGAAACAATTCTTTTTAAAATCCCAGTTCTTTTTAACTAACCCCTAACCCCAACATGTGTTTCAAACCTGCATGATACTCTTTAAAAGCGATAAAACGACATCTTGAAGACATAGCAACCCATGTTTAAAAGTATAAACTTTTTTTTTATTTGCGTGCAATTGTTTTTGGGGGTGAGAGACATCATCACAAGTGGTTCGTGCCGCTCAGACAATAATGTTATAGTGGTCTCAAATGTTTTTTGTATGCATATAACAGCCAGTTCATGCATTGTGGAATTTAATCTTGCTCTGAAATAGGGATCAAGTTTCTTCTTCATGGTCTCAAACACTCAGACAGCAACTACTGTCGTCTGTTAGATATGAGCGAAAATACGTTGTACTGTCGTTAAGCGCCTGACAAGTTAGGTCTAAAGCATTCGACTTCAGAGTGGGAGAGAATTGTTATGTTCTGAGTCTTCCTGGTAAAAAGGGGGCATGAGAAAGGACCAGGAAGACAGACACAAGACAAGAAGGAGGTGACAGGAGGAAAAGAAACAAGGCAGACACAAAGACAGGGAGAGAAAAAGGCACAGAATTTCCAGAAGGTGGGGATGCTATTTATTCTGACGGATTCCCGGCATATCCAACCTGTGAGGATGCCAAGGGACCTGTCAGTATAAACAGCATCATCATCTCCTCTGGAAATTCTGTTCCAAAAATTCCCTCTTTTCTATCCCTCTCTTTGTGTTTGCCTTGTTCCTTTTATCTTCCTGTCACCACCCCCTTCTTGTCTATTTTCTGCCTTCTTTTGTCTATTTCCTGGCGCTTTTTTTTTCCAGAAAGACTCTATAGATAAACAGTTTCTTTTACACACCGAAGTCAGATGCGCTGGACCTGACTTGTCAGGCGCTTAACGGCTGCACTGCACAACGCATTTTCACTCATATGACAGACAACAATAATTATTGT
The DNA here is from genome assembly GCA_030674155.1 of Stramonita haemastoma. Lineage (NCBI taxonomy): Eukaryota > Metazoa > Mollusca > Gastropoda > Neogastropoda > Muricidae > Stramonita > Stramonita haemastoma. The sequence goes on from CM060317.1 coordinate 32,419,829, forward strand.
TGCTTCTTAGCGTTCGAGAAGAAGAGATTAGTGTATTCTTTTTATCTTTGAAAAGAAACCATCACTGTAGAACATCTGTTAGAAAATCACTTTTATCTTTTTTTTAACCTGTATTCACAGCAATAATTTTGTGTAATTCGGGTCTCTCCTGAAGCCGTCGCCAAATGCAGGCCTCCATTTTTTTCTTTTCCTGTCTGCAACTGTATATCTTTCCATCAGAGTGGCTTTTTCTACAATTTTGCAGGACAACACTCTGACTAGTTTTTTACGTGGTTAAAAATAATGTTACACACGGACTCGATTTATCGTCTCATCCGAAAGATAGCCCCAGACCACATCATGTCTTATGATGGAAACTTGGCTCAAACGGATTCAAACACACGCACTTCACCCTGACTTTCGCTTAAGGCAGCCGTTACTCTAACCACCGAACCACGTAGCATTGCTTGGTACCTTTAACGACTGTTGACTTCTTTTAACTCCCAGATGAATTTTTGTGGGACAACGGTGCCTTTTTTCAGCAGTGTGTTATAGGCAAGTTGAACCTGTACGAATGTTAAAAGCCTCGATTTATCTTACCGAAATGACGAAGCACCAGACAATCATTCTTGGACCGGTGAAATCCGTTTCGCTTTCGTAAGAGATAACCACGCCCGTGGACACCTGACTTTTCCTTTAAACGCTTACCACACGGGACCCGTAGAAGAAAACGACTGATTGACTTCTCTTTAACTCCTCGATATAAGAAGTATCTATAATGTATAAAAACCTGGTGGAAGAAGGTTATGTCGTTAAGTAGTATTGTCCTAAAGTGGGCAGGCTCATCGGAAGATAATCATTATTTTCTCCCTGGGTCTGAAAACTTCCTGTGGAAGAAAAAGACCCTACTTCACCAGGTGGGCTGCCAATGCACAGACTCTAAAACTACACGGAAAACGATGCCAAATCTATTAGTATTTGTTGTATTTATGCCATGCAAACAGCAAAACAACAAACTTTTCAGGGAAAATTTAAGGGATTAATCTTTCAATGTGCGCAGTTTTGACACAGTCATCCAGTTGGTTCATCCACACTGCAGCATCCATGGCAAATTGAGGAAGCTGAGCTACCTGCGAAGGTAGGACGAGGTCAGGAGCAGAAAGAGATGTATGAAGAAGGAAAGACAATAGCGAAAGAAAAGTAAAGGAGAAGATGGCTTCAGCAGCACCCTCATTTCAACAGTAAGGATGACTACTACTACTTCCTGCCCAGAGAAGACCAAGGACCAAAAGAAGTGACCAGAGAAGACCAAGTGACCATTGTGAGACTGAGGACTGGACACCCAGACTCAGACATCACATGTTCACCATGCAAGTTCCACACTGGAGATCTGAGGTATGTACCTGCCGCCCCTGTAACAGTGGAACGCTTCATCCAGACCTCTCCAACACACCAAACCTGAGGCTGATATCGGCCTAACTGACCTCGATGAGAAGAAACTCCACGGACCCCTAGTGGGTCTCCGGCATACCACGGCATTACGACGACGACGACGACGACGACGACGACGACGAAGAAGAAAGAAGAAGAAGAAGAAGAAGAAGAAGAAGAAGAAGAAGAAGAAGAAGAAGAAGAGAGAAGGAGAAGGAGAGGAGGAAGGAGAGAAGAGGAGGAGGAGGAGGAGGAGAAGAGGAGGAGGAGGAGGAGGAGGAGAAGAAGAAGAGGAAGAAGAAGACAGAAGAAGAATCGTTTCCTGCCATTATTGTACCTTGTTTTCATCTGTGTTGATATAACAGTGATGTGCAAGCAGTTAACAATAATTTCAA
>CM060317.1:32426633-32441633 GCA_030674155.1 Stramonita haemastoma
CCCTCTCTCTCTCTCTCTCCCCAGCCCTTTCTCTCCCTGATCCATGAGTCATTGTCCACTGGAGTTCCCATCGCAGCACTCACGTGTCAGCAGAGCCAGGAAAACAAAGGCGCAAAGACAGGACGCGGTAAGGCAAAAAGATACACGAGGATAATCCTGCCTCCATAAATCTTGAGGTCGTAGAGTCAAGGTAGGCTAAGCCCGACACTATCAAACACTTCACGTCTACGTACTTCCATAGAAACACATCAAGGTCAAAAGATGAAGAGCTAGCCAGGCCCCACCACTATTATTCCCCCCCCCCCCCCCCACACACACACACCTAAAAAGGGAGGGGGGGGGAAGGGGGGGGGAATCTCCATTATGTTGTGGCTATGATGGATGTCTCTGCATGCAGTAAGTGCCCACACCTGACAACAACGAAAACAATGAAGAACAAAACTTTGGGTAGAGGCAGAAGCGTTCTCATGAAGAACTCAATATACTATAATTATGCTGCTAAGAAAAAAAAAAAAAAATATGGAAGACAATATAATTATGCTTATCAAGCAATTTCTTCTTGCATTTTAATCATCAAACACATTGCAAATAGTTTACCCCCCCCCCCCCCCCCCGTGTGGATGCCGGGAGACTGTCAGTATAGATTAATAGCATTCTCACCTTCTGGAAGTTCTGTGCCAGGAATTCCCTCTTTTCTATCTTTCTCTTTGTTTTTGTCTTGTTCCTTTTCTTCCTGCCACCTCCTTCTCGTCTATTTTCTGCCTTCTTGGTTCATTTTACTGCCTCCCCCCCCCCCCCCCCCCCAAAAAAAAAAAGAATCAAAAGATTACAAATAATTATCTCCTACACCGAAGTCGGAATTGCTGGGCCTGACTTGTCAACCGCTTAACGGCAGCGCAAAGCATTTTAGCTGACATGACAGACAACAATAGTTACTGTCTGAGCGTTCGATGATGAAGTTCCAGAACTCATCTTCACCAATGGAGAGTGAAAAGAAATTTGTCAATGGTTTTCTTTTGAAATTACCAAACCAGGAGTTTGTTTTTTTTATAAATATATGAAAAAATAAACACACAATACAAGCTTTATCTACATTCAGAAACTAGAGCCCATTTAGAACAGATCGAGTTTTAGTGACAAACATTCAGAAACAACTCAGTGTTGTCGAACATCATCATCATCATCATCATCATCATCATCATCATCATCATCATCATCGTCATCGTCATCGTCATCATCGGTTACATGTGTAAGGATTGGTTGAATGCAAGCGCTTTAATTTGTTTTGCAAGATATAGCGTTATATAAATTCCTTTTATCATCATCATCATCGTCGTCGACATGGTCAATGTCACCGTCGTCGTCACCATCATCATCATCGTCGTCGTCGTCGTCGTCTTTGTCGTCGTCGTCGTCGTCGTCATCATCATCATCATCATCATCATCATCATCATCATCATCATCATCATCATCATCATCATCATCATCATCATCATCATCATCATCATCATCATTACCACCGCCACCGCCACCACCACCACCACCACCATCACCACCACCATCATCATCGTCGTCGTCGTCGTCGTCGTCGTCATCATCATCATCATCATCATCATCATCATCATCATCGTCATCATCATCATCACCATCACCATCATACAACACCCCCTTCTTTTGGATATGTGTGGAAACATGTACAGCATGATGTAGGTAGCACCCCCTAGTTTGTAACTTCCACAGTCTTTTTCAAGGTGGCAGCTTTCTGTCTTATTGAACGGCCTTTTTCTTTCTCCCCCTGTATTTCCATGTTAAAGTCCAAAATGTTCATAACTGTCAGCATCCCTTTGTTGTCAAATCCTCTTTGCTTAATACTCGCACTTCCACCCTCTGACGAGCTATAGAGAGAGAAACGCAGCAATGTTCACCAACAGCCACTTTTCCCCCATGGAGTTAACATCAGTGCCGACTCTATCCCTCCCCCTCCCCCCACACTTCCAAAAGTCCTTCGGATGAGACTATAAACCGAGTACCGCCTACGAACACACACAGAACATCTTGCACGTATGTTGAAACATGCTCCGCTTTTCGGAAGAGTCGGCCATTGTGTGCTGATGGGAAAGGATAACAACATTGACAAAACCATGTGCACACAGGCACTGGATGTAAAAAAAATAATAATAATAACACGACTGCTCATTACATAATCTCGAAGTAAAGGAATAAATGAATAAAGATGAGGTGGACAGCTTGTGGTTCTGTACATAGGGCAAAGGGAGGCACTGCTGGCCAGACACTTGACTTACTTGACGTATGCCTATGAATTCCTGGGGAACAAAGGGCCGCAACAACACTTCTCCAACGGACTCGGTTCTGGGAGATCCTCTTCAGCTAGGCCTACATCATTCCGGCTGCCTTCGTCTCTGCTTCATTGCTTCTGCGCCAGGTCTGTTTTGGTCGACCCACTTTCCGCTTCCCTTGTGGATTCCAGTCATGGGTCTGCCTGGTGACGTTTGAGGCAGGTTTGCGGAGCGTATGACCGATCCATCCCCATTTCCTTTTCTTGATCTCCGTCTCGATTGGGGCGTGTCTGGTCCTGTCCCACAGTTGTTCGTTGGAAACGACTTCTGGCGTCCTGATACCGAGGATGTTCCTGAGATATCTGTTGGTAAATTCAATGTCTGGAGTTTGTGGGTGTTGGTCTTTGTTACCCTTCAGACAGTGGAGGAGCAGGGAGAGTTCGTGGTGTGACTGCATCCCGTGGGAGATGGGTGAGCATTCACCTGAAGGAAAAAGAAAACAAAGAGTGTAAAGAAAAGCGAACCCTAAATTACATAGCTTCTGTTACTTCAAACTCCTAGGAGAAGCTTGTAAATTCGCAGAGTTTGCGCTATTTGCAGAAAAAGTACTTCATTGAGCTGCTACGTGGTGCTATAGTCTTGGTGGTCTTGCTGGTAGTTGGTTGATACAGTCCCTATATCGGACAACTCCTCTGGGGCTCTAACATACTGGAAGAAAGAAAGTATACCTGCGGAAATGTGTGTCAGAAGACAAACAATAGCAGATATGAAGATCTTGGACAGTCACTTCTTCTTACTTTTTTTACTTTTTTTTTTTTACAGAAACAAGTAATGAACCAACAAAATATGTTTGTTGTGATGGCATAGTAATACTCATTTCTGTCAAGGAAAGCAGGAAACAAACATGGACAATTCCCTGTTATCACATCGCCTATTCTAAAAGGTTGTTTTACACTTTGTATGTTCATACTGAAGGCCAAGACAGCCGAAGTCAACAACACCTTCAGTGGTTAAACCTTGTTAGTTAGCACAGAGCAGAAGTCCACTCTATCTGGAGATCGAGGAGAGAGAGAGAGAGAGAGAGAGAGAGAGAGAGAGAGAGAGAGAGAGAGAGAGAGATGAGAGAGAGAGAGAGAGAGAGAGAGAGAGAGAGAGACAGACAGACAGACAGACGACAGACAGACAGACAGACAGACAGACACAGACACAGAACAGACATTTGTTCTTAGTCAATAAAGCATAAAGGCGAGACACATCACTGATTCTTTGAAGTGAGAGTCAGTTATAGTGGCAAAACATGACACTGACAATACGGATTTCTCTCTATGTCAACACAGAGACACAGTCAACAGCAGCAGCAGCAGAAGCAACAGCAGAAGCAACACAGCAGAAGCAACAGCAGCAGAAGCAGCAGCAGAAGCAGAGTGGAGTAGTGGGAAAGGTTCTAGCCCAACTCCATCGTGTGGATCAGTGATCTAGACATGATGCACCCACCTAGACAGTGAAAAGTCGGGATTCGAAGTATGTGGTGGCTCGGTCCCTGTTCGTACCCGAATTTACCCCAAAGGCCCGCCCATCCACTAAACCATGAGCGGTGACTTGGGTGCTAGTATTTTGGATGTGACGATAAACCGAGGTACCGTGTGCAACAAAGCATTTAGTGCACGTTAAAGAACCCACGGCAACAAGAAGGTTGTCCCTGGCAAAATCATATAGAAAAAAATCCACCCTTATAGAGAGAAACAAGAAGACGTGCAGAGAAGAGGGAAAGAGGGAGAAATGGGTGGTGCTGCTCTTGTTGCGACAACACTGTCGCCAGGGAAAGCAGCCCTAATTTCACGCAGAGAAATCTGCCGTGGGTTAAAGTGACTTAAAATGGTATAAAACGAAGGTCTGACTGTCTCTCTGTGGGGCCCAGAACAGCAGCACCATCTACAGACTTCACTGGTGTTATGTCTCTTCACAGGGGCAATGGAAATATCGACATATTAGCTGGTCATGTATGTCACGCGTAGTGAGAAAATGATATAGATGACTAATCATATTCTCTGTCTGAGACTCTCTCTCTCTCTCTATTGTCTCTGTCTGTATCTCTCTCTCTCTCTCTCTCTCTCTCTCTCTCTCTCTCCTCTCTCTCTCTCTCTCTCTCTCTCCTCTCAAAAAAAAAAAAAAAAAAAAAAAAAAAAAAAAAGCAAACAAAACTCTTGTCTCTGCCTGACTGTCTCTCTGTCTGTCTGTATGACTGTGTGTGTCTCCGTGTGTGTCTCTGTCTCTCTCTATGTCTATGTCTCCCTCCATACCTTCATCCCCCCCCCTCTCTCTCTCTCCTCTCTCTCTCTCTCCTCTCTCTCTCTGTTTCTCCCTATTGCTCTGTATGAGTCTCTCTTTGTATCTCTTTCTCTATCTTTCTCTCTGTCTCTGTCTCTCTCTCTCACTCACTTAACTTCCACCCTCCCTGTACCTCAGTTTGATACTACACTGATCTTCCCGATGTCTAGACCACCTGAGTGCTATAACACCTACCAGGTGTCACTGCACCTGACCTGAAGCAAGAGGAGTACAACAATAAAAAAAAGAAAGTTTAAACCAAAACCAAATCTACCCCCCTCCCCCCCCCCCCCCCCCCTAGTATAGCTCCTATACATCATACAGAAGATGGGCAGGAAGCCAAGTTGCTCTCAGCCAGCTAGATCAGACCCTGTCCAAACGGTTTTTTTTACTGACTGTTTTGAAAACAACTCAAAGGTCAAGGAAAGGATGGAAAGAAACTCCTACTCACTACCGCCCTGAACATCAAAGGAAGGCATAATCACCCTGCTTCCTCTCCTGAATCGACTCTTCAACTGACAAACCTGACACACAACAGCAACATTTATCACTGGCTGTCAACAGCTGAATTTTAACGACATGACCCCTCTCTCTTCATTCACTAAGTTGCCTTTGAGGTTTTTTTTGGGGGGAAATGAATAATGCGGCTTGATTTGTCAATTCTAATTCTTCTTTTGTGAAAGTTATGTTTTCGTTTTCTATAGACACTTTCATGGTCTTAAGCATGGGAAAAAAACTTTCTACCTAACCCAAGGTCTGACTTCTTTTTTTTGCATATTTAACCCTTTTTTTCAAAAGCCAAGTATCACCCAGTGTCAACAAGATCTTTTGTTTTCAAACCCTGCTTGCTCAACACTCCTAGCTGGACTACTTGTGTAGAGCCCAAGACGGAACAGCATAAGACAATGCCTGCCAGATCCTTTGAAATGACAAGTCAGCAAAGTGTTGTTTAAAGATGAGATGACCGACCACCTGTAACTCCCTTCACGAGGTGACAAAGAGGAAGAGACAGGTACGGCTAGCAAGGGAGTTAGTTAGTGGAGAAGTTGAATACATGCTGGTTGTAACTGCAACGAGTGGAAGATTACCGTCTGATGGTCTATCTATCTTTTGGTGACTGACGCCACGGTGTGTCTCTTTAAAGACATGGAAACTGAAAAAAATCTGTTCTATAAGCTGATCAAAGTTAATGGTAATACGTAATACATTGGTGAGAAATCAAGTTATTTTATACCCCCTCTCTCTAACTTTGTCTGCCTGTCATGTCTGTCTGTCCGTCCGTCCGTCTGTCTGTTCTGTTCTGTCTGGTTCTACCGACCATCTTTCCCATGTCTAGACCACCTGAGTTCCTTCCTACTTCACCTATCAGGTGTCACCTGACTGGGAAAAAAAACTGGGTCTAGACAAAGAAGAAGAAGAAGGCTTTGCCAACAGGTAAATCTACCCTCCAATCTATCTTACAGTCAGAGAGTCAAGCTAAGCTCATCCTTGTCAAAACGTCTTTTACTTGCTTACGGTTTTGAAAACACATTAGGGTCAAGAGGAGGAAGAAAATCCCATTTCGCTACCACCCCGCACATCAAAGAAGAGGCTTAACCACCCCTCTTTGCATGAGGAGTAAAGGTGTCCCATCACCTATGAGGTCATTGAGGAGTCATGTGTCAAGAGATCTCCGCTTCTCTCCAGGCCATTACCTTGTGGGTGGCACCTGCCCATCTCCTCTTATTATTGGCTTGCTTCACTTTCCCTGTCACTGAAATGTACTGTAAGCGCTTGTTTACAGCTGGTGAACTGGGAGACTGTAGTGGGACCAAGAGTCATGAATGGTTGGTTACCCCAAACAAATTGATGGCTGGAGGGATGGCTGGTTCGACAACTGCGCCTCTGGTTGTTGCTGTTGCTGTTGCTGTGCTCTTTTCTGCTTTCGAAGAAGAAGCTGGCTCGGTGGTTTCTTTGTTGTTGTTGTAGTAGTATTGTACTTTGAAGCCTAGTTCAAAAGGCGGACACAGAGAGACAAACGGAGAGAAATAGCGAGGGGGGGAGAGGAGTGGGGGGAGAGGAGGAGGTGGAGAGAGAGAGAGAGAGAGAGAGAGCAGAAGGGGACAGACAGAGACAAAGACAGACAGACAGACAGAAGAAGACAGAAGAGACAAGAGAGAGACAAAACAGAGACAAAACAGAGCAGACAGAGCAAACAGAGACAGACAAGCAGACAGAGAATCAGAGAGAGAGAGAGAGACAGAGAGACAGAAGAGAGAGAGAGACAAAGACAGAGAGAGACACACAGAGAAAAACAAAAATCGAGGAAGGGGAGACAGAAGGCGGTACATATTATTATGTGTGCGAAGGAAGAGGCAGGGGGTAGGCTTATAAGAAGTGGCTGAAGAACGAAAAAGAGACACCCACGCTGGAAAGCAGTGTTGGCGTCTTGCTCTTCTTCCTTTCCACCGGAGACTCATTATGCCTCTCTTCCTTAACAAGCTACACTCTCGTTTATCATCCAACGTACACCGTGTGGGGCCAAGGCATTCAAAAAAGCACCCCCCCCCATCCAAAGTCCTCACTCCTGTCTTGAAAACAGCTTCTCCCTGTCGTTTCCACCTGTCTCCCTATCAACCATCCAAACAGAGAGAGTGAGAAGAGAGAGAACCCTCCACAAGTAAGTGGTTTTAGTTCGCCACTCTTCCGAAAAGCGGAACAGGTTGAACGTGTGCGCAAGATGTTTTGTATGCGGTTTGCACACGGGACCACGGTTTATAGTATCATCCAATGGACTTTTAGGGGGAGTGGTGTCGGCACTGATCTTAAGTCCAGAGAAAAATATCCTCTTCAACGAGATGCGAACCCATGTCCCCAGATCATGAGCACAATGCGCAATGCTCTAACCAACCAGGCAATCCGCCCCCCCCCCCCTCCCACACCACCTCCCATTTTTGAGTGGTCAGGAGGCAAGTAGCTGGGGCTATGAATAAGGGATAGTTTCTGGGATGACATACTAAGAACTGAGATCATGTAAGCATGATATTCAACGGAGACTTTTCATAGTGAAGACAGTTCAGTGGTCAGAGCGCTCATTTTCCCCAAGCTGAGGTTAAGCAGCATCGAGCGTGGTTAACTGCTAGAATTAAGGACATCTAAGGACATATCTTTCCTCGGAAAAGCAGAAATTTGCAGTCAAACACTGAAAATAAAAAAAATGTTTGTTCTGTGGAAAAGGGGGAAAACGGCTGAGAAATCAAAAAGATATTCAAATGGTGCCGACTGGAAAACTGATACCTATTAGGACCTTGCTGTTTCAGCAATCAGTATTGGAACACTATGAGTCTAGAGGAGAGTCATGGGGCCAAAAATTAAAAGGGAAATTAGAATTTGTTTAAGACTGCATTGCCAGTGACACAGTATAAAATGCTGTCTGTTATACCAACTTTCCAAATGCTGTGGAATCCCCCAGATATTTAGGGATGCTCAGCCTGTTGCCACGAATCTGCACCTTGGTAGACCTGAACAAAGTGTGCGATGATGAAATTGCGTTTGCTCATTCCAATAACAAAATTGATATCATTTCACTCAGAACAATAGCAGACATTATTTTTGAGAAGTTTTAACAAGAGGAAAGCAAATCCAGTGCTGAAGATGAAGAGATGTGTCTTACCAAAGCAGCAGTAACTATCATTCACAATGACATCAAGTCACTGGTTTCTGCAAGACAGCTATCCTGATGCAGACAGCATTGAAAATCACGCAGACATCCTGCCAGCTACAGTTTCTGAATTCTTGACGCAAGTCACCAACAAATCTGAGAATTAAAAAGTATCAGCAATTAGGCAAACAATTAGATACACTTCATCAACAACCAAATAAACAACAACAAACAAGAGGGGGGAAAGAGAGGGGGGCTGCTTTTTGTTCTTATTTTTTTTAAATTATTATTACCCTCCCCCTCCGATCCTCCCCCACCTACCCCCTCTCCTCCATCCCTCCCCCACTCGCCTCCTCCTCCCCCCCTCCTCCCTCCCCCTCCCCGTCGTTCCCCCCATCCCTCCCCACCTCCCTTCCCCCCTCCCTCTCGCTCCCCCACCTCATCCCTCCCCTCCCTTCCCCCTCCCCCTCTCCCCCCCACTCCCCCTCCCCCCCTCTACCCCCCCCCCCCCCCTCCCCCCCCCCCCCCCCCCCTTACCCCTCCTCTCCTCCCTTGTCTTTCTGCTCCCTTACTTCCCTTCCCCTATCCTTCTCCCCCCCTTCCCTATGCTTCTCCCTAGCACAAACATGGGAAGATAGACAACACATCACTCCAAGCTCGGAGCATTATGAAGTTAGGGGCAGATCCCCCTACAGATCTGCAGTTCCTAACTCAAAGCTTAACTTGTTATCAAAGTTTTAAAACCTATATATTCGACTAACAATTCCACAAGTTAAAGGTGTCCTTTTCTATATCTCTTCAGAATTTGAAAATAAAAGCTTACTTTCAAACATTTTGGTCCACCACACCCTCGTTTCAGATAGCTAAACAGTACAGTCGACAATTTTAGGTAAGAACTGATGCTTCATTTTCATTACATACAGACTTTTCTCTGGAATTATCAGCAACTTCAAACAATAAAAAGGAATCTCACTTTTTATAATAGCCTTTGAAGGGGAGGTAATATTGCCTTAAAAATGTTTTAGCAGGCACATAGATTGTGTCAAAAACTCTAAATACAGTTGAGCAACGTTCATCTGCAGTATAACTTAACTTTCTCTTTCATTCAAAAATTAAAATGCCATAAAATTTCCAACCAAGCATTAAGATTTCACACCCATTTCTCAGTAATCATCAACAGCTTGTTGAAATTGGGCCTAGGAGATCCACTTATTACCCGTGAAACATGGATTACCACAAGGATCAATACTAGGACCACTTCTTTTCTCAATCTCTAATAATAACAACCTACCTCTGCATATTCATTGTTTATGTCAAATATTTGTTAATGATACATCAATTCAATGTAACAGCAATGGTTCAAACCAGCTTGTGAGTGATATGCAGGCAGATATTGATAAACTTATTGAATAGACAGAACTCAATCATATGTCTCTTATTTCAAACAAAACAAAGTGTATGTTTATAACCACTAGGAAAAAAGACAGAAATTGCATCCTCATATGGCACGACCACAAAACGAGTTCATCACAAAATGACAAACAAATAGCATTAAAACTTCAAAACATTTTAAAAACTATATCAATTTCTTTAAAATACGGAATGTACACATGTGAATGACAACAAATGAATTTTCAAGTAATGCCTGCACATCTTATGAATTTTGAGATACAGGAGAACTTTTCGAGATTTACATTTCATCAGCCTTCAAAATTTATCACTGGACAAGGGTTGAAGAAAATGCTGAGGATTAAAATCTTTTGTAAATTTATGAAGTAGGGACAACCCATCATAAAATAAAATTCATTCCCCTAAAACAGATATATTGTATTTTGAACACATTCTTTATTCCTGTGGTATGTTATGGAAATGTCCATCCTCAATTGAAAGCTTGTGACAACTACAACAATTTTTTTTTTTTATAAAAGCGTAAACATATATATCTGGTAGACAAGTATATATTTTTCCTTACCAAAATCGATCTTCAAATTTCTATGATAAGGGCGTCTTCTATTATCCCACAGCTCACTTCTCCATTCATTAACAAAAAATTTTCTATTAAGAAGGCTTTGATATGTGAAATTTTAACTTTGATATGTGAACTTCTAAATACTTGAAGAAAATTAATACTTGAACATAACTGTCTCTCCCACAAAGTCAAATCCGCTTTGTACTAAGATATTTTTTAATTGATAAGGACTGCATGGCAAAAAGAACTATGTACACATAAAATCATTGTATGCGTTTTTTGTATTTGATGTGAAATTATGGGCATATGAAAATGTAATGGTTTCTGAGTATCATTATTTTGGTTTTTACTAGATTCACACAGTTTCTAATGAAAACAGTAAATATCCAAAATTTCTAAAGCATCTTGTAACCCTTCTTTGTAGTTGAAAATAAAGTGGTATCACGGCATAAAGTAAAAGTTTAACATAACTGGTTAACATTTTGCCATGAGATGAAAGTTGAATATGCAGTGTAAAGCAATTTCTGATAAATACTGTTCCAAATCATTCAGAAAGTGTGTGTGCCTGTGCTGCTTGATATCAATATTACTTCCCTTCACAGACTACATATCGTTATAAAGAGTTCCATCCCTTTTAATTTATTGCATTTGCCTGGTAGTCCAGATCAAAGGTTTCATCTGATGGAAATGAAGCAGTAGTTTTGCTATGAAATTGTAGACTTACTGTTGACCTGTGTGGAAGAAGTACAAGGCGAAAGTAAATGATTGTAGACATACATGTTTTTCAATTTGTGAACATATAGTAAAAGACACCTTTCGAATTTGAACTTGTTGGTTTAATGATAGTTGTAAAAATGTGAAGGCAAAAGTTAAGCTGTGAGTACGGAATTGCAGATTTGTAGGGGGATCTGCCCCTAACTTCTAATGCTTCGACCTTTGGAGTGATGTGTTGTCTATCTTCCCATGTTTGTACTAGGGAGAAGCATTGGGGTGGGGGGAAGGGAGAGGGATGGAGGAGGAGGAGGAGCAGGGGTTGGGAGGGAGGTGGAAGGGTCGTGGGGGAGGGAGGTGGTGGGTGGGTGGGGAGAGGGGTGGGGTGGGGGAGGGAGAGGGGAAAGGAGGTGGAGGGGTGGGAGAGAGAGGGAAGGAGGTGAGGGGTGGGAGAGAGAGGAGGAGGTGGAGGGGTGGGAGGGGGCTGGGGTAGGCGTAAAATTTAGGCTGCTCTCCCTGGGGAGAGTCCTTTGTCACGACAGTACTGCCACCGATTTTTTATAAACATTTTTGCTGCGTGCATGCACATTTTGTTTCGGGGGAAATGTTTCGGAGAATGTTACAGGGAACAACTCTCTTGTTGCCGTGTGCTTTTTTATTTTTTATGTTACGTACACTAAGTATGTGTTATAGATAAGAGATCAGACTTTGCTTTATAGTCTAATTACAAAGACTAGCACCCAGACCACCACTTAGGATCTCACAGATGAGGGAAAGTAAGGGTTCAAACGGGGATCGAACCCGCAACTTTTTTTCTATGTATACGGGTGTGCTACTCCTGGACTACCGATTTTCATCGTTTTGCAACCAACCAAGGCTGTCATAATAATCGGAGGAGCTTTAACATGCGTAGTTCATCTTCTTCATGCATGAACGAAAGTAAGACACTGACAGACAGGTACGAATAGCGACAGGAGGAATCATCGTCCTAATCCCCTCCCCTAATCCACCCGGCGTCAACCGGGGTTCAAACCTGCGACCCCGTGACTTCAGGACTACAGGATAAGAACTCTTGACTCTTTAGCTGTTGCTCATTTTTTTGCCCCTTGACTGACTCTCTGTCTGTTTCTCTTTCTCTCTGTCATTTTCTCTTTCTCTCTTATCTCTTCTGCCTCAGGCTCTCTGTCTGTGTGTCTGTCTGTGTATGACTCTCTTTCCCCCCCCCCTCTCTCCCTCTCTCTCTCCTCTCTCTCTCACTGCGCGCGCGCAGCACGCACAGCACACACACACACACATCACACACACACACCATCTCAACGCTCGTTTTGATTTACAAACAAGTTATCACACAATCTGTCCGCCCCCTCCCCCCCCTCGCCCCACCCACCCACCCCCCCACCCCCACCCCACCCACCCACCCCTGCTTCCGTCCGCCCACTTTGGCAGATATCTGAAGACCTTGTTAAACAACCATATTTCCATATCAAAAACCCCACAGAAGGAGTCAGCGATTGTCAACAACACCTTCATTGTCAAACTTTGCTCAGGCGAATCTGAATCTGACACCATGAGAACTGAAGGGGGGGGGGGGGGGGAGGGGGGGGGGAGAGGGGGGCAGGGAGAGGAAGGGAGAGGAAGGGGGGAGGGGTGGAAAGAGGGGGGGGGGGTGGAGGAGGTACAAGGCGGTACCTTGTTCGGAATCAGTGCAGCGTAGAAAACGAGGTGCCTTCCGGTTCTTTGAACACAAAAAAGCCAGAAAGACTCACAGAAGGAACTAACATAGTCACAAGAAGGGAACTAACAATAGTCACAAAAGGGAACTAACAATAGTCACAAGAAGGGAACTAACAATAGTCACAAAAGGGAACTAACAATAGTCACAAAAGGGAACTAACAATAGTCACAAAAGGGAACAACAATAGTCACAAAAGGGAACTAACAATAGTCACAAGAAGGGAACTAACAATAGTCACAAGAAGGGAACTAACAATAGTCACAAAGGGAACTACAATAGTCACAAAAGGGAACTAACAATAGTCACAAAAGGAACTACAATAGTCACAAGAAGGGAACTAACAATAGTCACAAAAGGGAACTAACAATAGTCACAAAAGGGACTAACAATATCACAAAGGGAACTAACAATAGTCACAAAAGGGAACTAACAATAGTCACAAAAGGGAACTAACAATAGTCACAAGAAGGAACTAACAATAGTCACAAAAGGGAACTAACAATAGTCACAAAAGGAACTAACAATAGTCACAAAAGGGAATGACAATAGTCACAAAGGGACTAACAATAGTCACATAAAGGACTAACAATAGTACACAAAGAGATTACAAAAGTAAAAAAATAATAATAAAAAGAGGTCTAAAATAGTCACAAAGAGGACAACATATGTTCACCAAAGAGGACTACAAATAGTACAGAAAGACTAGTCACAAAAGAGGACTATCAACAGTCAAAAAGGGTCTAACAATAGTCACAGAAGACTAACAATATCACAAAGAGGACTAACAATAGTCACAAGAGAACTAACAATAGTCATAAAGGAGACTAACAACTGTCACAAGAGGACTGACAATAGCCACAGAAGAGAACTAAAAATATTCACAAAAAAGGACTAACAAATAGTCACAAAGAGGAATACAATAGTCACCAAAATAGGACTAACAATAGTCACCGAAATAGGATACATAAATAGGACCAAATAGTCAGAAAGGAGGACCAACAGTAGTCAAGAGACCAACATAGTCAAAGGAGGACCAAAATAATCGAAGAGGACCAACAATAGCCACAAGAGGACTAACAATGGTCACAAGACACTAAAATAGTCACAAAGGACTTTCAATAGTCAAAAACGACTATCAACAGTCACAAAAGAGGCAACAACATAACAAAAGAGGACAAACAATAGTCACCAAAAAGAGGACTAACAATAGTCACAAAAAAGACTAATAGTAAAAAAGGGATTAACAATAGTCACCAAAATAGGACTAACAATAGTCACCAAAAAGAAGACTAACAATAGTCATAAAGGACTAACCAATGTCACAAAAGAGGACTAGCAATAGTCACAAAAGGGAACTAACAATAGTTGCAAAAGAGGACTAATAATAGTCACAAACGATGACTAGCAATAGTCACAAAAGATGACTAACAATAGTCAACAATAGTCACAAAAGAGGACCAAAAATAGACTCAGCAACAGAGACTCACATTGGTCAGAAAGGATGACAAGAGGGGACAAATGATGGACAAACTCACAAAAGATGACTGATGATAAACTAAAAAATGACTAATGATAGAAAGACTCACAAAAGATGACTAATAATAGAAACACTCACAAAGGATGACTGATGATAGACTCACAAAAAGTGACTAATAATAAAAAGGCCTAACAAAAGGTGACTAATAACAGAAAGTCTTGCAAAAGGTAAGAAATAGTAGAAACAGTCACAAAAGATTACTAATGATAGACTTGAAAAAGATTTATTAATATTAGAAAGACTCTCATAGAAAAGAGTCATTAAAGATGACTAGAAAAAGTCGGAAAGAGTCACAAAAGACTCTCAACAATAGTGAAGATTCACAAAAAGGGGACTAATATCAGTTAAAAAGACTCGCAAAAGACGACTAACATTAGGAAACCCTCACAAAATGTGACTCACAAACAGAGATGGGCAATCTTCAGAAAGACTCACAAAATGCGATCATAAATGCTTTAGATCCACTATTTCTGCTTTTTTTTTTTTGTATATGTAGCACCACTTCTGACTGGCAAACTGACTGACAGTCCAGATGTTTCTATAACGTGCCTGAACCTCTTCAGTTTGCGGGGGGGGGGGGGGGGGGTTCACCGAAATCAGGACCTTTTCATATGGTCCCACAGCGTTTTCAATCTAGTTTTCACTTCCTCGTTACTTACGTGATCTGAGTATGAGATACCAAGAAGTTAGCTAGATGCTAATGTTTCTCTCAAGATAAATTTGTAAACGATGTATGTTTCTTTTTCTGAAGAAACACCTATTTAAACCAAGTGATCTCCACTG
>CM060317.1:32446633-32464133 GCA_030674155.1 Stramonita haemastoma
TTCCCCCACTCTTCCCCTTCCTCTCCAAACCCTCCCCCCCACACACACACATCTTGGCTTTCAATGACAAACAGGTTTGTTGTTGTTGTTGTTGTGGTGGTGGTGGTGGTGGTAGAGTGTGTGTGTGTGTGTGTGTGTGTGTTGTTTGTTGTTGTTGTTGTTGTTGTTGATGATGATGATGATGATGATGTTGTTGCTTCGATTTTAGGTCTGTGCACTGAAAATTTACAGAATGGAACGGGTGTGGAAGGTGTTGTTGATGGATGTGTGCAGGAAAGTACGTATGTATCTACCGCTAAATATCTGATACATTTACACAGAAAAGAGCTAAACACTGACAGCAACAATAAAAGTATCAAATGAAAATATTGATGATAATTATATGATCGGACTTTAAAGATCACAATTTCCACTCTTTACCAGTGTATTCTATGCATGGAAATTTGACTTTGTTCATTTCCCATAACGATACGGTAGAATTATAGTTTGTGTGTCCATAATTTGTGGATTAACGCCACATTTTTTTCAAAAAGATCAACCATGTTTGCTATGTTTGATCTTGAAAACGAGGAAAACGGCAATTTTTTCCCTCCTTTTTCTTTCAATCAAGATGTGCAACAGATATTTGTTCTAAAAAAAGTAAAATGTTACCACTATTGGTGTCAAGTCAGACGTCTCCTCTGTTACTGGTAATCATGTAAGCCAGTGCTACCTGTGTCATGTGGGTAGATGCAGCTCATCAGTCTGGGAAGACAGTTCATCTAGGAGAAGGAAAACTCTGATTTCAAAATCCCACTGCCTTGCGGCCATGTTTACTCATAGGAGAGGCTTTTGGAATCAACCTTGAGGAAAAATTGGGAGTCGGAGTCCCCAAGGCAGTCCGAGGTTGTATACACTACAGCAACATTCTGGTGGCTCCTGCAACGGCACTGGAACCATGTGCGTTTGCCTTTCCAATGTACTATTCCAGTGACGTGCAGAGGGGGGGGGGGGGGAGAGATCAGCTGCATGGATAATAGCTCGCCCTCCATACTTACCCAGGCTTTGCGCTCTGGAGAGGTCACTCCAGTTTCTCTTTGCAGCGTCGATTCAACACGGGAAGCAGCAGTCTACAGGTTATAAATGTGCATACTCAGTTGGTGTAGAATCAGATTCCAGGGGATGCTTCCAACTATGGGAGATGTCATGGCATCTCACTGCCCGCCCTAAGCTGGGCAGCGCCCAGCCAACAAGGTTCTCCCTCCCTGAAACTGGGCACATGGAATGTAAGAACAAGGAGGCCAGCTTTTCTGACGACCTGTAGGAAGTATTAATGATGCTCCCAAGACAGCTGTTGTTGACAGAGAACTGAGCAGACATGCAGATGGACATCGTCGCCCTTCAAGAAACCAAGCTCCCAGAAACAGGATCTGTGAGGGAGAGAGACTTCACCCTGTTCTGGCAGGGCAAACCATCAGACGAGGTCAGAGAACACGGCATGGGATTCGCAGTTAGAAAATTTGCTGGGATCCATAACCCCACCAGCAGAATGGAACAGAGCGTATCCTGTCTCTCCGACTCCAGACATCCTCAGAACCAGTCAGTTTAATCAGTGCATTGCACCAACTTTGACATCCACAGCAGAAGAACAAGTTTTGAGAGGACCCCAGTGCTATTATAAGGAGAATTCCTGACAAAAGAACTTCTGTTCATCACCGGCGATTTCAACACCAGTGAAGATGTTGACCACAACTTCTGGCCCACCTGCTTGGGTCAGTTCGGCATGGAAAAATGAACAAGAATGGCCAGTGCCTGCTGGAGGTTTGCTGTCATCATGAGTTATGCATCAGTAATACATTCTTCAACACGAAGCCTCAGCATCAAGTCACCTGGGGACACCCGCAATCAAAACACTGGCATCAGCTCAACCTGATCCTCACCAGACAAGTCAACCTTTCCAGCATCAAGATCAACTCGCAGCTACCAGAGCGCGGATTGCAACACCGACCATTCTTTGGTGTGCAGCAATGGGAGCTCCGTGCAAAGAGACTACACCACATGAGACAGGAGGGCAGACCTCGTATCAAGACCAGCAAAATAACATGATCAACGCAAAAGTAGATAAGTATGCATGTATATTGGAGGATACTCTCCCAAGCCCACACACCTAAATTGCTATAAAAATATATAAAAAAAGAGACAGTTCAGAGATGCTGAGACAATGGGCCTAGGTGTGATTTAGCTACAGCATCACACTGAGTTGCCAAGTCTCTGAGCCCATGGAGACATGTTGGATCCTTAAGGTGAGAAATGGGGTGACAAAGCAGACCTCCACTGCTTTCTTTAAAGAAAGCCTCAAGTAAATCAAAAAGAAATTCTAAACCGCAACCACAGGTACACAAACAGACTAGACTTTGTTTGTTTAAACAGCACTGTGACACTCTACCCAAGTTAAACACCCTCTTTTTAGAAAGGGAGGGAAAATGAGGGGGAGAAAAGGAGAGTTGTAGTTTAAATATCATACTGCACAAAGTCCACACTATATCAAAACCATTGCTTGAATAAAATTTGACTTATTCTAATGATAATGTTTATGATTTTCAAGAGGCTGAACATCATCAGGATATAATGGATTCACCAATATCCCATAAAGAGATTCTAACTGAAATTGCAAAATCCAAAACTCAAAAAGCGGCAGAACCCTGATGGAATTATTAGAGAATTTTTAAAAAGCACCTTGTCAGATAATTCAAGACTTTTTTTGTAAGTTTTCTTACAACCGACCACTGTATTTTTCCCAAGAACTGGTGTGAGTCTATCACTCTTCCGCTCTCTTAGAAAGGTAATAGAAATGATACTGATAACTATAGGAACATTTCGCTGTCCGATATCAATAGCAAAGTGTACAGTGTTATCATAAAATAGAAGGCTTCAGGAATATTTAGAACAAGAACAATGTTATAGGTGAATATCAAGCGGGATTTAAACGAGAGTTTAATTCAACAATCAACCATATGTTTACACTTTTAGCTTTCATTCAGAAATAGTTTTGCTTAATCCATAAACTTTTTTTTAGCGTTACATCAATTTTGAAAAGGCCTTTGATTCCATCAATAGAAGTTTGTTTCGGCCAGTTCTGATAAAAAGAGGAATTAATAGTACATGATTTTGTTGTTGATAATGTATAGTTCAACAAAAACAGGAGTAAGATGTGGATAAACTTTCTAATTGTATAAGCTGCACCAAAGGGGTAAAACAAGATGTATGTAGCCCTGTTTTACCTTTGTTGTTTATAACACAAACTGACATTAAAAAACATGTCCAGAAGTAATATTGTTGCATCTGATGAATTGCTATTTTCTTTTCCATTACAAACATAGTTTGGAACTTTTACATCCCCATCAGAAAGAAATGTTTCATTAAAAGTACTAGTTTGCAGTGCTCTGGTAATTCCTCCATAATCTAGTGAGAGGAGGAAAAGGGAAAAATTGCTTGTTTTACTTCCACTTTGGGGTACTAATGGTTTTTCTTCTTATCTAAGTAACTGTGTTTTCTTGCTCAGTTACCTTTCCACGTACCCTTGTGAATGGGCTTAAAAGCTTACAACAATCTCTCTCTCTCTCTCTCTCTCTCTCTCTCTCTCTCTCTCTCTCTCTCTCTCTCTCTCTCCCTGTGATATTATTGATATATTATATAGTTTATATATATTATAATATATATATAGATATATATTAATAAAATATATATATATATATACCAGGTGCGGTAGATCTAGTACCGGGTGTTGTAGATCTAATGACTTTTGTGTGAAAGGTGGTAGGTGTGTGCAGTGTTCATTACAGTGCATTATAGGTATATATACGAGAGGAAAGGAACAGGTTAGGGAAAGAGTGGAAATAAATTTACAAGCAACAGAGTCTCTCAAGCAACAATCGGGCAACAGAGACTCAGGGGAAGCAGCAGCTGACTGGTCACTCTTTATTAGGTAGTACAGGGATTGACCGGAACAATCGATCGGAGCTCCGTCATGTCACCATCCCTTTATTTATATGCATGCTCGCCCAACCGCAAAGAAAGCACCACGAAGCTGCATCCCAATCGGCAGATTTAAGCCAAAATGGAGGCAAATTTGTGTTTTCTCATGCAGCTTCAAAGGTGATTATCTCTTCGGCGGCGCAACAAAATTAAACATATTACACATGGAAAAAAATCGAGAAAGTACAAGCATTAAGGTGCACCATTGCATGTTGCACAACAATAATCTGTCTACAAACTAAAAATTATTAAAACAGCTGACTGCATGCACTTTTAATAGGTTCATGCTATAATTTTAGGAAATAAAACATTAAACATCTAACAAAACAAAATACTTTATGACAGAGAAAAGAAGACTGTCATCCAAGGTTTCTATCGATGTACATATCATTAATCAAAGATGTTTATACTAAGAGAGATCTATATTTGAACAGCGATGCAAAACACACAGATCTATGATAATCTTCCGCCCATTCAGCTCTCTTCATTCCGACTTGTAAGGTAGACAACCGAGTTTACCGTCATATGTTCAAAAGACGTCATATTCTTATGACGTAGAGATCAAGGCACTATAACCTCGTATGGTACACAGGGAAAAATAGTAAACAAACGGAATCAGGCCTGTCACTGTTGTTCAGATAAACATGCAAAAAAAGATTTTCAACAATTCATATCAATGAAATGTGCAAATACCACGGCCTCACAAAGCTGCTTATTAACCATCTTTCTTTTCTAAATCTAACACATTGCATTAAAGGGAAATAACTCGAACGCAAGTCTAAACTCTCTCTCTCCCTCTAGCCGCGGCACCACACACACACACACACAACACACACACGCGCGCACGCACACACGCACGCACGCACGCACCACACACACATACACACGTATGGGAGATAATCCCTGCCGGGCTAAGTCTCACACACTAGATCTACCATACCTACTAGGTCTACCGCACTGTACAACACACCACCACACACCAACACAAACATATATATATATATATATATATATATATATATAATATATATATATATATATATATATAGCACTGTAATGAACGCTGCACACACACTTCTACCACCTTTCACACAAAACCTCTTGAAAGAATAGAATTAAGTTATCGTACATCATGTGCTTGTTTTTAACCTTCTTGACTCCAACCCCTATGATTCACGTGGCTGATGTCAGACCTCCCATCACACCTCACGAGCCATCTCTTACCTGTCATTAACCTGGTGACCAGCAAATTTTAAAATGTCAAAATCTGCTCCTTTTGGCTGAAAAACCTGCCAGCCAGGTGGAAATTTGTAGCTTTTTAAATCCTCAAGACGTTAGCCTAGTCAAAAAAAAAAGAATGATGTCAGCATGCCCGAAACTTGACGTAATAGATTACGTCATATCTTGTGAGTTAATTTCTAATGTATTTGGTGTTGTTGACGTGGCCTTTTCTTGATTTTTAAAAAATGATTCACTAAGAAAGGTGCTTTATATCCTTTTGTTTTCCTTTTGTCAGGGACTACCTTTTGTATTTTTTAAGGAAAAGAAAAAAAAAACCCAGAAACAAAAAATAGGAAGTGAAAGGTGGTGGTGGTGGTGGTGGTGGTGGGGAGGGGGGCGGGTATCTGGGGGAAAGAGGGATGGTGTAGGTGGGTTTTATGCCCTAAAAATAATAATGACATGTTCTAACATTTCCCAAAGTGCTTGAATCCCACTATATACGTGTATTTGAACTAGCAGAACTAGAATAACTTTATTCTCTCCTAGGCATAGACCAAAACTATTTTATAAAAAGCATCCCCACCTCCTGGAAATTATGTGCTCGAAATTCTCTCTTTTCCATCCTTTTTCTTTGTGTCTGCCTTGTTCCTTTTCTTCCTGTCACCTATTCTGTCCAATCACCCCCGTCCTGTCTTTCTTCTGCCTTCTTGGTCCGTTCCCCTGCCTAGTCTCCAGAAAGGCTCGACAAGATAACAATTCTGCCTCATGGCGAAGTCGATAGAGGAGGAGGAGGAGAGCAGAAGAAGTAAAAGGTTATGTTGGAGATTGTCTTCAGTCATGGCAAGCACCTAGCATAACAACTTGCACTCTCCTTTAAAGAAGGAAAACAATCATCTGAAGTCGGAGTGCGGCTGTTTATATGGTGAGGTGGGTTGGGTTGTTTGTTTTGGTTTTTTTGTTGTTTTTTTTGTTCCTCTGCTCGAGCTTTGAGGTTCACCAGTTGGTAAGGTATTGTATATATGCGACCCGTTTTTTGTAACCACCATAAAGGTAGCCGCCACATTCCAACTTCAGGGATGTATGCTGGTATCGTTTCTGTTTCCCAAATCCAAGGAACAAACGTGTAATAAGGGATCTTTAACATACACATTTGATCTTTTGCGTGTGTATCTACACAAAGGGAATCGAGGTACTGGCAGGTCTGCACTTGAAGTTGATCCGAGAGATCATAAAAAATCCCCACCCTTAATTTACCGGACACCGCTGAGATTCAATGGACCCCACGACTTCATGGACCCATGCCATTGAAATCAAACAGTCTTAACCCATCAGCTGTAGCATCCATGGGTGCCATGTTTGAAAGAGTCACACACACACACAAACTTCTGATTCAGTGCTACTTCCAATCTCACAGTGATTTCCAGGTGTAATGATTTAGTCAGAACGCATAATATTTTGGTGACCCTGAATGTGGTTAAGCTAGGAAAGACACAGCAACAACAGTGTTGCCATTCCAATTTCCTTTCCCACCTGATTGGGGGGCACCAGAAATATCGAGAACCCTCGTCTTCTTATAGTGTTTAGTATCCCTAAAGAGGATTAGGGTTTGCCTACTTCTTGGGGTGGCAGTGATAAAGAAGTATCACTCACTCACTCAATCCTCGTGGCCCCGTGGGGGGGGGGGGGGGGGGGGCATAAGGCACAGACAAGGGACCTCCAGGCAGTCCTATCTTGGGCAAGCCACCGCAACTCATTCCAGGTCTTTCCCATTATCTCATTTCCTCCTCCACAGTCCTTCTCCAGGTCCCGAGGGGTCGGCCTCTGTTTCGCTTCCAGGAGGTATAGGAAGTATAGGAAAGGATAAAAGAAAAAAGAGAAAAAAAAAATTTTTAAAAAGAAGGTAATTAGTGAAGAAATTGATCACCTCAACTGACTCAGCAGCCACATTGAACATATTATGGTGAATGTGAAAAATAACAACATCCGTTCAAGCCATTCAGACGGAGAAAGTTGAGTTCTCAGCTATATTTCACTACCCACAATCTACTATACTAAAAATAAAGAAAGTACAGACCTTACCCCAACTGTAATACAAGTACAACTCAAACACATTGTCCAGTCCTAACACAATGTAGCAAATCAAGCATCACTCTAAGACCAGAGACCTAAAGATATTCATTTACTTATCTATTTCTTCTTTTACTTCAAGGATAATAGAATAAGCACTCATGTGCGTTTTCATGTGCATGGTGGCTCGCATATCAAAACGTTTGGTTTGGTGGGTCTTTTTGGTTGTGATATGTACAATGCATTAAAGCATTATCTGGTAGTCATTATTTTATCATTCTGCAAGCTCTTATTCCATCTCCTCCTCCTTTTCCTCATCTTCACAATCATCTTCACCATCGTTTTTTATCATCATCATCACCATCAATCATCATTATTGTTATCGTTGTTGTCATCATAATCACCTTTTGCAGAACGTGGCAGTGTCATGGGTTTTTACTCCAACAGGTTTCAAAATAATGTTCATTCTGTTACACAAATCAGACAATCTCTCTCTCTCTCTCTCTCTCTCTCTCTCTCTCTCTCTCTCTCTCCTCTCTCTCTCTCTCTCTCCTCTCTCTCTCTCTCTCTCTCTCTCTCTCTCTCTCTCTCTGTGACACCTCACTGACTCAGTCAGCCACATGAACCTATTATGGTATGTGACTGAATAACAACTCCTTCAACAGATTCAGAGTTACGGTTGGAGTTCCCTATTTTCTACTACTCATCTACTTTCTCTATAGATACATCCTTGTATTCAGTCTAACAATTCTTCAGACCTCACCCCCCCTCCAGCACCCTAGACTCACACACTCTCTCTCTCTCCCCTCATTGCTCATGGCTGCTCGCTCATCAAACGTTTGTTTGTGGGTCTTCTTTGGTCTGTCTATGACATTTTAACATATCGTAGTCATTCATTCTCTTCATTCTCACTCTATTCCATCTCCTCTCCTTTTTCTCATCTTCACATCTCTTCACCATCTTTTATCATCATCATCCCATCTCATCATCATTGTTTTCGTTTTTCATCATCATCCCTTTGCAGAACTTTCGTGTCATGGTTTTATCTTCCCAGTTTCAATAATGTTCATTCTGTTACACAAATCAACAACATCTCTCTCTCTCTCTCTCCTCTCTCTCTCTCTCTCTCTCTCTCTCTCTCTCTCTCTCTCTCTCTCTCTCTCTCTCTCTCTCTCTCTCTCTCTCTCTCTCTCTCTTCTCTCTCTCTCTCTCTCTAAGCCGATGAAAAAAAGTATGTAATACTACTCTGTTCCTTGAAAAATAAAGTTATCATTCATTATATCTCTCTCTCTCTCTCTCTCTCTCCTCTCTCTCTCTCTCTCTCCCCTCTCTCTCTCTCCTCTCCTCTCAGTCGTTGTTCGTTCCACTTTCCTGTGACCTTGGCTGGTGTAACAATATACAGACGGTGCTGAGTCATAGTGAGCGATCCCCACACGGCCCATTACTTACACTGAGATGGCTGCATGTCACTCCCTGTCCTCTCTGACAGACATATTAGCTTACACATGTTAGGTCAAACTGTAAGTAAGCCTACGACGACGTCTGATATAACTAACCACTGTTGAACAGACGTTAATATAAAGAAAAGTAAGTAACTCCTACTACGGCTGCTGTCAGCCTGCTTGCTCTTCAGCAGTTTTTTTTTTTGTTTTTTTTTAATCGTAGGAAAGTTTACTACAGGGGGACAAGAGAAAAGAAAGGTACTGATTTAAGTGAAAGGGGGGGGGGGGGGTTGTCAAAGGTAAAAACTAATGAATATATATATATATAATTATGTGTGTGTGTGTGTGTGTGTGTGTGTGTGTGTGTGTGTGTGTGTGTGTGTGTGTGTGTGTGTGTGTGTGTGTGTGTGTGTGTGTAAAATTGAAGCAAATTTCGAAATTTGGTTGGTAGTGACATGAAACAACAGTGAATGATCTAATCCCATGAATAACGAAGACGGTAAAACAGCCCCCCCCCCCCCCCCTAAACAACAAACAAACATAAACCAAACCAACAACAACATACACAAAAACAAAACAACAACAAATAAACGAAAAGCAAACAAATAACGATAACAGAAAGCCATAAAAACCACCACTTAAAACATCAAGCAAACCCTGCAGTCACTTCCAACTGTAAAGAAATTGCTATACCTCCACCCCCTCCTCCTTCTCCTCCCCAAGGGACTAAAAGCAAGTTTGGATAATAGGAATAAGAAAGTCTCTCTTACTTCTTTAATCCGCGTATGCATGCACGTGCGCGCGCACACACAGACACACAACACACACACACCTTGCGCACACGTTAAATCCTGTTCTGCTTTTCGAAAGAGTAGGCCATTGTGTGCCGGTAGGAACAGATGACAGCATTTACAAAATTGCATACACACGAGGGACTAGATGTAAAAAAGCACACGAGTGCTTATTCCATTATCCTCAACTTACAGGTAAGTCTCGTTAAATTTAAAATTATAACCGATAAAAAGCAATCACACACACACACACACACACACACACACAAAACACACACACACACACACACACACACACACACACACACACACACACACACACACACACACACACACACACCTAACCAATCAGCAATCTAGCCAAGCAAGCAAACTAACATGACATCCAGTTTCCTTTCACCAAAACTGCTGGTGGTGTTTAGCAGTAGGTCTTTTGATTAATCCTTTCTCCCATCTCTCTCTGTCCTTAAGTGCGAAATATGATGGCAACAAAATCTTAGTTAAGCCAGAATAACTGTGTAAATCTTTCTGTCATCTGATTCACAGAGAGAGAGAGAAGAGAGACAGAGAGAGAGAGAGAGAGAGAGAGAGAGAGAGAGAGGAGAGAGAAAGAGAGAGATTGAGGGAGGGAAGGAGGGGGAAGGAAACGAGGGGATAGTTGCTTTTAAAAGAAGATATACAATGAAAATGGAGACAGCTTGTAAGAGGTGAAAAAAAAATGGGTGATCGTAATTTGTCTGTTGTCAGAATGTGTCCCCGAGCGCTGTAAATATCTGTAAAGTACGTAACCCTTGACAGGAAAGAGAGGGATCGAGCTTACGTGTACAGAATGACAATTAATTTCTGCCGCCCCGTCCGTCTGCCTGTCTGCCGGTCTGTCTCTGTCTTCGTTTCTGTACGTTTTATGTGTATGTGTGTCTGTGTGTGTCTATCTACCTTTGTATGTCTGTCTGTCTGTCTCAGAGAGATAGAGAGAGAGAGAGGGGATAAATTCATTTTGTTTTTTTTTGTTGTGCTGCTTGTAATGACCATCAGGCAAAACTATATCCCTGAGAGAGAGAGGAGAGAGAGAGAGAGAGAGAGAGAGAGAGAGAGAGAGAGAGAGAGAGAGAGAGAGAGGAGGAAGAAGAGAGAGAGAGAAGACGGGGAGGGGATAGCCTAGTGGTCATAACATTGGCTCGCAATTTGATGGCCCAGGTTCGACTCCAGGTCGAGGGGATTTTTCCCCTGGAGTATTAACTTCAGTGCTGACTCCGCTCTCCCCCAAAAGTCCTTCAGATGAGACTTTAAACCAAGGCCCCGTGTGCGAACGCATGCAGACATACACATCTTTCCACAAAACACACAATAAAAGTTCCCTGTGTTCATTTTGTAAGAGTAGGCCATCGTGTGCCAGTTGGAACAGATGACAAGATTGACAAAACTGCATATACATGGGTACTGGATGTAAAAAAAACATACGAGTTCTTATTTCATTATCCTCGATGAAATAAAATAAATAAATAAATAATCTCTCTCTCTAGGTCCTAGAGGCCATAGGTGTAAAGTTTTATAGATCTTAAAGACTGTAAATCATTATAAGGAAAAAGGGTTGTAGGTGTAAATAATTGGGAGGCAATAAGTGTTGTAAGTGTAAAGACTTGTACTACCCAGGGCTGTAGGTGTGAAAAGCTGTAGGTCTTTCAATCAATCCAATCATGCTGTTTATAACCCTGCAGACCACACAGGTCATATCGGGGCTGTTACCTCATCAACTATAGGTCTTAAGGGTTGTAAATATAAAGATTGTATGTAGTAAGGGCCATAGATCAGAAAACTGTCTGTCTAGTGGGAAGTTTTAAGGGCTGTAAATTAGAAAACTGTCTTAATGAGAAATTTTAGGGGCCACAGGCTAGAAAACTGTCTAATGAGAAAGTTTTAAGAGAGTCCCAGGTAGCAAACTGTCTAATGAGAAGTTTTAGGGGCCACAGGTTAGAAAACTGTCTAATGAGAAGTTTTAGGGCTACAGGTTAGAAAACTGTCTAATGACAAGTTTTAAGGGCCACAGGTTAGAAAACTGTCCAGTGGGAAATTTTAGGGTCTGTGGGTTAGAAAACTGTCCTGTGAGAAGTTTTAGGGGCTGTAGATTAGAAAACTGTCCAGAAGGAAATTTTAGGGGCCGTAGGTTAGAAAACTCTGTCACAGGAAAAGTTGGCAGTCTCTGTGCAGAGGATAAGAGGACTAACCCAGTTTCAGCTACAGTTGTTCCTTGCCCTCATAACCACCACTGATGTTTCCCAAACAGGATGATCCTTCATTTCCTCCCAATTTTGCTGATGTGTGAAGGCAGAACAAACCCTCTCATCCCTTCTACCCCAACCATCCCAACCCCTTCCTCATTCTACCTGTTGTATTACTTTTTCCTTTGTGCTAATCTGTAAAACAGAACAGGGTGTGTGCAACAAGTGTACCTTAAAGGCTTAGGCAGCATTATTTTTCAAGGTTGTCTGGGTTTTTAACCAACTAACAACGAAAGCAGTGGGGGTGTGATTAGTGTAACATGCTGATGCATGACGTAAGCTGCCCTAACTTATGGTTGATCATTCACAGCAGTGTGGGGATTTGCAGTTCTGCCTTCCAGTGTGTCTGCTCTCAGCTACTTTCTGCTTGTCTAGTGGCTCCCTAAGGGGCATGCAGACAGCCCTGCTCTGGACGACCCTCCTTTAAAGGGGACATGCATGCAGAACCAGGGAGAAGTGTGGCAAGAGGTGACCGTGAAAGCTGGGTGCTGCATGCAGGGACTCCTTCTGGCTGTGGTTGTAAAGAGGAGGAAGCTGGCGTGGTTTGGTCACATCACAGTCACATCTGTTCAAGACTCATCCTACAAGAGACACTTGAGGGAGGGGGACGGGAAGCCTGGAGGTTAGAGTGATGCACTTGTGGTCTTTGACCCCCTTCGTTCAAGGGTATCAATGGTTTTTTCTTTGGAGTTAACATCAGTGCCGACTCCACTCTCCCAAAAAGTCCTTCACAGAAACTATAAACCAAGGCCGTGTGCGAATGCACGCAGAACATCTTGCGCACATTAAAACCCGTTCCTATTTTCGGAAGAGTAGGCCATTGCGTGCCGGTGGGAACGATGACAAAATTGACAAAACTGGCATACACAAGGGGACTGGATGTAAAAAAAAAAAAACACTCGAGTGCTTATTCCTTTATCCTCGAAATAAAAGAAAAACGACACAGGGGTAGACAGCCACTAAGGACTGTACCACTAGGACTGTAGGCACTAAGGCTGTAGGGATAAAGAGTTGTAGATTTATATGTATTGTTCTGACAGACAGAATCTTGACAATTTTTTTTTATAAAAATTGATATTCAGCTTCATAGATGAGAAAATATGAAATTAATTCCTAGTCAGTCCTTCTTTTTATCCCCCCCCCCCCCCCTGTTCCTTGGCTAGAGATCTGAGGTCCACTAAGGGTAATGGTAAGATTTTGCATATTGTGTGTGACCATTTCCCCATTTCCCCAAAATCAAAAAGCGTGTGGGCCCCTAAGAGCCTTTGCTCTCCACCATAAAGAGGAGAAAATTGATGTGGTTTGGTCACACCACAAGACACAACACCCTAGCAAAAACCATCTTGCAAGGAACAGTCGAGGGCAAGAGAAGAAGAGGCCGCCAAAAGAAATCATGGGTTGACAACATCAAAGACTGGACTGCCCAACCCCTGCAACACCTCCTACTAGCCACACAGGATCGTGAAGCATGGAAAAAGATTCCTAGCGTCTTCTCTCATTCCCCCCACGTCCTTTGGGGACATGGGTATGGTGATTGATGTGAGTGAATTTCCCCACTGGTAGGGTGACTCCATTCCGATTTCGGGGGTGCTGGTCAATTGAAGCTGTACACGCTGAAAATGCCTTTCACAAACGATGTTGGCCATTTCTCTGACAAGATTACAGAATCAACTTTTCCAGAAAGTTTGCCATTTTGGACTATCCATTCACTTCAGGCACGAATAGTGATCAGCAACAAGTGCTTTTTTTCAGAAGTGGGGGGAGGGACTAAAACAATTGGGGGGGGGGGGGGGGGTTGTTGTAGATTGTATTAACCAATGGCTTTCCATTGCAAAAAAAACAATGCTTGAACAGTTTTCTCTCTCTCTCTCTCTCTCTCTCTCTCTCTCTCTCTCTCTCTCTCTCTCTCTCTCTCTCTCTCTCTCTCCCAACCTACAGTCTTAAGGGAATAAAACTACAATTTGCTACAACAATGATTTGACTTACAAACTTTCATACATCAACACAGTAATATTACAGATTCTGTGATTCCTTTACTATCAGCAACAGCTGCCTCAAACCCAAGGTTTTTTTCAGCTTCCTGTACCCAGTAAACCAAGGGGATTTTAACAGGGGCAAGGTTCGGCCCACTCAGCGCCATTCATCCCGTCAAAAGACTTGTGTTAATGAAAGTAAGAGCTAAGTAAATCTAGTTTGGCAATTCTCATTGAACGGTGTTTTGTAAGGCTAGCCACTGCTTCAATGGGAACCACCACCACTACCTTCCCACTCCTCCCACCCAACCTACTAACCCAATCAGAGGAGAGATACTGCTGATTTGAAACGCCCTTGTTATTATAGAGAAGGAAGGTGGCAGGATGGTTAAGACGTTCGCCTGCCAACAAGTAAACCGTGAGGTTCTGAGTTCGATTCCCAGCCTCCCCGTTTCTTCCTAGTTTGACAAAAAATCGAACTGATGATTAAAAATTCTATGATACTATAAACCCAGGCCCCGTGTGCGAACGCATGCAAAACATCTTGGGCACGCATTAAAAAACCCGTTCTGCCTTTCGAAAGAGCAGGCCATTGTTTACCGGTAGGAGAAGATGACAACAAAATAAAGAACAGCGTGCACACAAGTGTCGTGTTTAGACACAATCCCTGAGGAAAAATTGGGGAGTTGGAGTCCCCAGGGTGGTTCGGGGCTGTATATGACAACGTTCTGGCGGCTCCTGCGACGGCACTTGAACAATTCGTATCGGCGAGTGCCTCTCCAATGGACCATTCCAGCGACATAGAAAGGAGGGGGTGGGGGGTGGGGGGGATCTGCTGCGTGGGTAACAGCTTGCCCGCCATACTTACTTACCCAGGCTTTGCGCTCTAGAGCCGAGAGCGCAGCTCCATAGTCTTCAGAGACTGACGGATGCCTACCTGTTATTATGGATTAAAAAGCGGATTTTTTCACCCTTGTTTTGTTTTGTTATTTATGGAAGTGTGTGTGTGTGTGTGTGTGTGTGTGTGTGTGTGTGTGTGTGTGTGTGTGTGTGTGTGTGTGTGTGCGTGCGTGCGTGTGTGTGTGTATGTGTGTGTGTGTGTGTGTGTATGTGTGTGTGTGTGTGTATGTGTGTGTGTATGTGTGTTTGTGTGTGTGTATGTGCGTGTGTGTGCACCTGTGTGCGGGCGCGTGCGAAGTGGGGGTGGGGGGTGGGGGATGGGGGTGGGGGGGTGGGAGAAGTCTCCATAAGTAACAAATAAACAGAAGTAGGTGGGCAGAATTAGGTAGGTGGGTAAATAATCAGTATTTTTTAAAATTGTTTCTTTGTTCTTGTATTTCAGAGCATAATTATGGAAATAGGTGGAAACACTCAAATCTTGTCTTCATTTTTTCCCCAGCGGCACACTTTGTTTTTAGTGTGTGTGTGTGTGTGTGTGTGTGTGTGTGTGTGTGTGTGTGTGTGGTGTGTGTGTGTGTGTGTGTGTGTGTGTGTGAGAGTGCGTGAGTGCGTGCGTGCGTGCGCACGCACGCGCGCGCGCGCGCGCGCGGTTGTGTGTGTGTGTGCAAATTTATAACGGTGTCTGTGTATGCACACGTAACTCTATGACCCTGCAGTGCGATTTTTTTGTTTCTTTTCTATCGTTTAGTTTGTTTAGCGAGTGCGTATTTTAGACACTTACTTATGATAGGAATATGACAACGTAAAAATTCGGTTAATGGGGTTTTTTTTATGTCTAGAGGTTTTGAAATCCTAGGCAAGAGATGCACAGCTGTTGGCAAGCCCTGTTGTTAGGAGGAGAACGAATCTTCTTAATGGACCGTGCAAGTAATGTAGGCCTACCACGGGGGAGACTGCCAATGTATTGGTTTTACACTATACTACGTACGATAGGGAGAGGTAGACCTGCAGCGTTGTGTGTGTGTGTGGTGGTGGGGGGGGTGTGTGTGTGTGTGTGTGTGTGTGTGTGTGGGTGTGTGTTGTGTTGTGTGTGTGTGTGTGTGTGTGTGTGTGTGTGTGTGTGTGTGTGTTGTGGTGTTGTGTGTTGTTGTGTGTGTGTGTGTGTGTGTGTATTTTGTGTGTGTGATGTGTTGTGTGTTGAGTGTGTGTGTTTGTGTGTGTTATGTTCTGTGTGTGTTCTGATAAGTCTGTGTGTTGTGTTCGTGTGTGTTTCTGTCTGTTGTCTGTGTGTGTTGTTGTGTGTCTGTGCGTGTGTTGTGCCCAGACCTAAACTGTGCTTTTTGACCGTTGTTCCTTAATCATATCGTAACGTAAACAGCTTTAATGGGTGGGGTGTGTGGGGGGGGGGGTGGGGGGGTGTCGGTGTGTGTGTGTGTCGGGTGGGGGGTGTGTGTGTGTGGTGTGGTGTGTGTGTGTGTTGTGTGTGTCGGTGTGTGTGTGTGTGTGTTGGTGGTGTGTGTGGTGTTGTGTGTGGTGTGTGTGCTTGGTGTGTGTGTCTGTGTGTGTGTTGGTGTGTGATTGTCGTGTGTGTTGTGTGTGTTGTGTGCCTGTGCTGCAGTGTGTGGGTTGTGTGTATTGATGTTTTGTAGTGTGTGCACTATTATATGGGTGAGGTATATATAATTTTATATATATATATATAATATATATTATATATATATATACTATATATAGTATATATATATTATATACACTGGCAAGAAGACACACATCGACTCCGGTGCGCGCGTGCGCACGCACACACACACACACAAACGCACACACAGCACACACAGCACACACACACAACACACACACACAGAGCGTACACAACACACACACACACACACACAACACACACACACACACAAAGAGTACACACACACACACACACACACACACACACACACACACACACACACCACACACACCACACAAAGAGGAACATACACGCAACCACACTCACATAGAGATCGGTGGCTGAAAACACAACTGTGGTGTTAAGATACCTCATGGTCTAAAAAAAAATTTTAAAGGACAGAAAAAAAGACAAGAAAGACGCTACCCCCCCCCCCACCACCACCACCACCACCACCGCTACCACCACCACCATCTCCAGATGGTTTCAACTTGAATGTTGAGCCTGCAGATTGTCTTTCTACACCAGTCTAAAGCTGTAAAACTTGACAACTGAAGACCAGGCTAAAGCAGAGTCTTTATTATGTTTTGACTTTGAATTATTATCCACAAGTACAGTTCAAATCGGTTTTTGTTTTGTTTTGTTTTGTTGTGCTGCCTCATCCTCTATGCTGTTTCCACTCCGCTCATTTCAATCTCTCCGCCACAGCCATACTCAGATTCGTTATGTCTCATCCTCAGGGTCGCAAGTTATGTCACATCCTCAGGGTCGCAAGTCCACAAGGGAGCCCATCGATATCAGGCCGCCGTAGGGCCACCAGTCAGAAGGGCCCTGCACTGCTGCTTCGTCACGTTGGTGGAGTTCAGTGGTGCCTGTTCTGATCGAACATACACAGGACATCACCTACTAAGCTCCCTACTAATGACAGTATTAGCTCAGTCACGGAGCCAGACTGAGTGAGTCGCCCGCTCAAGGTGGCGACAACCCCAGCGCCCCTCCAACGATCGTCCCCCGTGAACCTACCACTCCAAAGGCTTTGACACAAACTCACTACAGGCACAGAAGTGAATGAGGAAACCGAATCTGACATCAACATGAGACCCGAGCAACTGGGGCCACAGAATCAGACAATTTA
>CM060317.1:32469133-32484133 GCA_030674155.1 Stramonita haemastoma
ATTGCTTATTCTGTTATCCTCGATACAAAAGAATAAATAAATAAATAAATAGTGGGGGAAAATGGTCGCATACGCTAACTCTCACCATTGGTGAAACTCGGAGTCAAGGAACAGAGAAGAAGATTGAGCAATGTTATGTCATCAGGATTGACATCAGGATACATTTATCATAGGGTGGTGAAATGCACATCAACTTCATCTATGCAATGTCGTTTACACTGAACAATGTGGACGTCTGTGGCATTTTCTTCCTTCCTCTTTTATATCTGTTTCACCAGTTTGAAAAAAAAAAAGAGCGGAGAACATAGTGGCTTTTCGTACCCTTCCACTGACCTTTTAAAATCTTATTCTTTGTTCATGTCCATTCCAGGGTATTTCGCGTTTCAGCGCTGGCAACTTCATGAATGGGGTGGGGCTAGTCAGCCTGGTAAATCGCCTTGATGAAGCCACATCAGCATATATGTCTTGCAGATCAATGCAGAGAAAGCCCAGCTGATAACAAATAGTGCCAATGGCACATCAGCAATGACGTAATTATAGATGGTAAGAAAATCAGGATCCTGGGTAGCTTCAAATATCATAGTATCAGATGAAGGATCGAAATATAAAATTCTCTCCAGGATAGCCTAGACCAGCTGCAATGACCAAACTTAAAAGTCCTCTTGAATGATAGGAACATCACCATCAGCTTTAAGATCAGACTGATGCGTTCCCTAATCATGTCCATATTTTGTACGCATGTAAATCATGTGACCATCTGGACTGACCAAGACGGTCCTACAGGGAACAGCAAGGGGAGGGAGATGAAGAGGCAGACAGAGGAAACGATGGGAAGACAACATTAGAGAGTGGACAAGTCTTGGGTGGAGCGATCTGCTACGAAGAGCGGAGAACCGTGGGGAGTGCAGGAAGCTGGTTGCGAAATCTTCAGTGGTGCCCCCACGGTCCTCAGGACTACGGGACAGGTGAAGGTGAAGGGAAGGTAACTTGATGCCTTTCTCCTGCTGTGTTGTTGTCTGCTCATGTTGCAGGTAGATTGAATAAACAAAGTTCAAAGCAAAGTTGTTGCTGAGAGAAGGTAGTGGGGACGCACGTGTCTTTCCAAGGAGGGACAGGGCAAGCTGTGGAGTAGCTATAGACATTCTGAGTCCGGCAGTCCAGCTACAGGATTGAGCAAGTGTGAATAAAATATGCCTACATGCCTGCCTCGTGTTTGCTGCACCAAGGCCAGTTCTACTAAACCTCACAAAAGCGACAGCTGCTGTGCGGATCTCCTCTGGCAAGGGGCACTGGAGATGTTTTACACCCATTTCTCCTGTGACAGAATGAACCTGCAAAACGTTTTTTGCAAAGGTGTTTAGACAAAGTGCATCAACAATGCTGATAGCAATTAAATGACGAGCAGCATCATTACATCATCTTCCTTCTCATCAATAATAATACAATAAAAATGTGCAGGAGAATGGCAGTCAAATGACGAGCAGTGGCGGATGGAAGAAGGAAAAGTTGCAGAAAACAGACAGAAGCAAACAAGAAAGGGTTAAGGACATATTGAAACCAGAATGTAGGAAAAAACAGGCTATGTAAAAAGAAAACACACACCCACAACTAAAACAAACAAACAGCAACAACAACAACAGAAAGACTACTTAGATAAACATTTCCACATAGCATCCTGGCTTTGGCAGTCTGTGAGGCCATAAAGACAGCATGAATCAGCTAGATCTCTCTTTGTACAAATAACCATACACTTGTTTAATCAGTTCAGGAGAACGTTCATCACGTCATGTTACAAACTCCAGTGCTGCAGTTGATGTCACTTTTTTTTTCCTTCCTCGGCTAGGAATCTGAGGTTCACCAAAAGTGCGATTTTTGCGTATGCAACTGTTGGGGGGTTTTTGGCCCACCAATAAGGCAGTTGCTTTTCAACCTCGGGGATAATATCTCTTTCAAGAGGGATAATCTCCTGCACAATACACTTACCCGATGGGCAGGTTACTTGTAAACTTCTACTGGCTGTAAGCAGCATAAAAAGACATATAACAGAGACACATCTTATATGCACCAGCATTGACAATCAACATTTTGGAACAATAGTCTTTCACCTTTACTCATTGGGACCTTTTCTGTAAGGTAGTGTAGAACTCATAAAACAGATGCATATATAACATTTCTGCATAACAACTTCTGATTTAAAAGATAAGGCTAGATGGTTTAAAAAAAAAGTACTGAAAAATCAATTTTAAAAACTTACACATGCCTCAGATTTGTTCAGGTGCTCATAAATCTTTCTAATGCACAAAATTGCGTCATTCCCACTTTATTGTTCCCTACAGGTATAGGTTAGGGGATAGCTCAGTGGTCAGAGCACTCGCTTTTCCCAAGCTAAGGTTAAGGAGCATTGAGCGTAGTTACCAAGTGGATGGCTGACCATTAGTGCACCATGGCTTCAGTTTAATCCCCACAGCTCACCCAGCTATAAATGGGTCCCTGCCCTGTTTAGGGTCAGGGAAGGTAAATCAACGAGGGAGAGGAGATGGATGGGTGCCACCGTCAAAATGCTGGATCCTGGAGAAGCTGAGGTCTCTGACATCTCGCTCCCCAGCGAACTAATAGATTATTAAATCATCTTTACCTTTACCTTTTATCACTCACTCACTCACTCACTCAGTCCCATGTCCCAAAGGACGTAGGGGGGACATCAGTAAACTGCAAAAAAATCAAAAGTCCACTAATTTTTGCAAGTGTTCTGCTAGCATTCTCTCAAATGTTTTCATAAGAACAGACACTGAAGCAGCTGGGTGGAGACTGACACATGCACTTGACGGTGTTCGTACATTTAACTGGGGCTTTTCTTTGGAACACGAATACTGGATAATATTTTCCGTGGAGAACACATCTTACTTTGTACCAGAGACAGATGATATCTGATTTCTTTTTGTAGGTCTAACCTGCGCATTTTCAAAAATCAACAACATATAGTTGCAGGACTCTTGCTTTACCACCACAACAGGCCTCTGTGGGTCCTGGCGTCTCAGACCATCGGACTCTTCCAAGCAAGCTTGCATGCATCGTGTCACACAACACACACACACCTCTCTCTCTCTCTCTCTCTCTCTCTCTCTCTCTCTCTCTCTCTCTCTCTGTGTGTGTGTGTGTGTTGTCTCTCTCTTCTCTCTTCTCTCTCTCTCTCTCTCTCTCTCTCTCTCTCTCTCTCTCTCTCTCTCTCTCTCTCTCTCTCTCTCTCCCCCCCCTTACTATACCAAAGAACACACTCACCTTACTCTGCATTTCCCTCCCTTGCTTTATTTCGTACTAGTTAGCACAGAAATAGAATGGCTGGCACCAAGAGCCTACATGCAGGATGCCAGGGAACTTGATTGGCGATGACATCCCCAGTCCCAGCTGAGAAGCGTCTGTTGGCAGTGGAGGGGATTGGGGTGCAGGGGCAGGAGAATGTACCTCCATACCTCGCATCACTCATGACCAACATACATACATACCCCTGTGGCGTGTACAAGAGAGAGAGACAAGAAAAGTGTGTCGTGCTGATGATGACTGTCTGGTGATTTCGTGATTGGATACAACCCAGCTCCCGTGTTAGGGTGGAGTGGTGCATAGGGACAGGTAGCATACATGATGCACGAAGTGAGTGTGAGGATTTTTTTTTTAAATGGCTTCTGCCTGAAATCTGGTAGGTATTTTTTTTTAATTACGCAAAAATGCTTAGAAATTCTTGTGTTATTCCAATCTGAGTGATGTCAGGGTTTAGAAAGAGATAAAACAGTATCATGTCAAATATAGCGATGGAAGAAAAATATATTCAATGGGCAAGAAAACTGAAACAAAGAGGAGCACACAGGAGAAAAGGAACAAACAGGTTGGTTCCCCTCAAAGAGCAAGATTGGAACAGCAGTGAAACACATTACTGGACATATAATCTCCTGGCTCAAAACAGTCTGAAGCCATAGAGGCAGCATCAGTACGATGCCTGTGGTGACACATTATTCAACTTATGCCATGTGCACACTGTAACATATCCAGTAAAACTCTGTGAACAATAGGTTCTAGCATCACAAAATATGTTGTGCTGCGTGACTTATACATCAGGATTGCTTGAAAAGAAAAAAAAAAAGAGGAAATTTGACAGCCAATACCAAGACTCAACATAAACGATTTACTTGTAAGATGTCATATAGCATGCTCATAACAACCTTTTGAAACAATATAATTTTATAAGTTGTGAACCACTTAATCTCCTAATTCTGTGATTTAATAAAAACTCTTTCCTACACCAGGGACATGCAAATATCTGAGAGTTTTTTTTTGGGGGGAAAAGCCGTTATAGCCCAAATCAAATGGGATATGTACATTTTGCTCAAGCATAATAACCCAAATCATTACTTTACCCTTAATGACAATTTAAATACTTTCATCCCCTAATATTTGGAGAGTTCAGTATTGCCAAGTAAACAGTGGCTAAACTTACAAATGCTGAAGAAATAACCCCATGATTATTACACACACCACACACACACACACACACACACACACACACAACACACACACACACACACACACACACACACACACAGTGAGAGACAGGAAGATTAAGTAAAAAAAATAATAATAATAAATAAAATATTTAAAAATATATATATATATATATATATATATATATATATATATATATATATATATATATATATATATATATATATATATATATATATAAAGCTCTCTCTCCTAACAATGTCTGAATTAAATCTCTGTCCAAGAAAACCAAAGAAACAAGCCAAACAAAAAAACCTATAAAAAAAAAAAAACAACAACCCAACAACAATAACAAAAAAATCCCGCAACAACAATAAAACCCGACCACACGTTGTGAGGAAAAAGATGCAAACAGCATGGATTCTGTTTTTCATGAACACATCGTATGAACCCATGACTCCGATACTGTCAGCAGAGCAGCTCTGCTCATCTCCTGCCATCCATCGTGCCATTCCAGGGAAGCATGCATTGTGTCACACACTCTCCTGCCTGCCTGCCTGCCTGCCTCTAGCAAACACTCACCCATATCCCCCATCCTTGCTTCATTCCTGATGGGTTAGTACAGAAATAGAATGGTAGGCAGAAAACGCTGGGAGAAAACATGGCTAGTTAATTCATGATGACATCCCAAGTCCTTGCTGCTAAGAGGAAGGAAGGTTCACCAACATTTCCCATAGAATGACAAATTTACCACGCGATGGAGACAAGAGAAACGGATATGACATGGGGTAAATATTGCTGAGGCTGTGATTGGACGGAATCTAGCTCAGGTGAATTGTGTGGTACCTGAAAATCATGATGCACAAAAGTCTGAACGGGACTTTTTTTTAAAATACACAATCTCTGATGAGGGGACAGGATAGTTCAGTGGTCAGAGCACTCGCTTTCCTCACGCTAAGGATAAGCAGCATCCAGTGTGGTTACCAGTTGGATGGGTGACCGTTTGTGCACCTTGGCTTCAGTACAATCCCCCAGTTCATCCAACTGTAAACAACGAGTGAGCTATCCCATCCCAATGATGCTCTCCATGGGGCTGCTCTATGAAAGGCTGAAGACATAAGTCTACAGTTCACACACACACACACACACACACACACACACACACACACACACACACACACACACACACACACACACACATACACACACTCACACACATACACACACTCACACACAACACACACACACAAACACACACACACACACACATACACACACACACACAACACACACAAACACACACACACACACACACACACACACACACACACACACACACACACACACACACACACACACACACACACACACACACCCACACCACACACACACACATTCAGTCCGGATTTGGGGGCACACTTTCTCTCCTGACTTGGGCTGAATAAAGTGTCAGTCAAAGCAAACAAGATAAGGCAACACTTGAAACACACCAAACAAACATTACATGAGTTGTTTCCCACGGACACTTAATGCACGTGACCTGAGACATGTCAGCAAACCAGTTCCCTGCATCTCACACCATCAATCATGTCAGTCCAGCCAAGCTTGCATTGTGTCACACAATCTTCTGCAACCAACAAACACACTTCTCTGTATTTGCCATGCTGTCATCATTGCTGATGATTTGCAACAGAAATAGACTGGCTGGTAGAGAATGCCCAGAGAATGCAAGGTTAGCTGATTGGTGATGACATCCCGAGTCCCAGCTGAGGGCTGACTGCCTCCCAGAAGTGGAAGTGAAGGTGGTGAGGAAGGAAGGGAGGAAAAGAGAAGGGAAAGAAAGGAAGGAGAATGCACCTACATGCTCGTTTAATGGCTGCCTGTCAGGTGATGTGTACAAGAAAAATGGGTGTCATGATGAATAATTCTGGAGTTTTTTTTCTAAATTGATTAAATTTTTCTCAACTGACAAAATTGTGAATGGCGTGTTACAATGATAGACATAGGATTTTGAAGGATATATTTTGCATAATTTTTTTATGCATCTTTATTGTTTTGAAAAATAAGATAATCTGGTGCTGGCTGCTGAGTAAAGTGCATAATATGATATACCCCAAGGCATAAACAGTCTTTTTTAAAGGCAGCAAAGCTACACCATACCCAGTGATATACTTTTCCTATGGCATACTGTAGGGTGACAAATAGACCTCAAGGAAAAAAAACAGCTCTGCCATATCAAAGACATGAACTTTGTCATCTATACTTGGGAATTATTAACAATCATTCAAGATAAGATCCCAGCAACCACACCAAAGACAAACATTGTGTTTCAGACACACTGAAATGTTTGCAACCAACTTTGCAAAAGGTCTTTTAAGTAAAGAATACAATCAGTTATTAGTTATCTGACTTCATTTAACAAAAACCATCCTGGCATAATGCGAACTGACTTTTTTTAAGTCATGGTCAGCCATGTGATAACCAAAGTTTTAATGGAATAACAATTCTGCCAATTCCCTCACACCGTAAGTCCCAAAGAAACCTGTAGCAGAACACAATGACTCAGAAGCATCTCTCTGAGGCAAAATAACCAAAATGAGAGGGCATGAATATTTTTATTCAAAAAGGTAACAATATCAACAACTGCTAAAATTAGATAGTCTGCACCAAAATAAAAAGCTGAAAATATGAATCCACATTATTAAAAGCCTCACCTGTTTCTCCCCCCCCCCCCCTACCCACCCACACAAACTCCTCCATAGAGATTAATAATCATTCTAAGAATAATTCTGCCAATTCCCTCATGCCATAAGTCCCCAAAGAAACCTGTAGCAGGATAATCAATGTTGAAAAAATGATGAAAGAAATGTACAAAACAAGTTAAATGCACAACACTGGGTGTGTTTCCCATAAACTGGCCAAGGCATCTCATTCAAGCACAGCATTCCCATTTTTCCCCATGCCATTCTTCATATCATTCCAACCAAGCTTGTGTTGTGTCACATGCACTCCTGCCTGCCACCAGGTAATACAGCTCTGTATATTCCCCATCCTAACTTTATTCCTGATTAGCTGGTACAGAAATAGAATGGCTGGCAGAGGAGGCAAGGATGGTTGATTGAGGATGACATTCCAAGTCCCAGCTGAGATCTGCATCCCAGAATTGGAAGTAAATGAAGTGAGGAAGAAGAATGCCCTGGCATACCTCATGTAATGATACCTTTGTCATGTAACGTGTAACAGAGAATCCAAGCGTCATGAAGAGCACCCATGAAGCTGTAACTGGTAGAATTTAGCTCATGTGGTAGATGGTGTGGTGCATATAAATGGCATGATATGCAAAGTTATGCATGATTATTGCAAACATGCAGCCTTCGTTGCATTTTGTCAAGCTGTCTTTTCAGTAGTATGTGTAAGAAAATGATAAAAAATGTCTTTATGCTATTTCTGTTTGTGATACTGCAGACTTTGCTGTAAAATAAATCAGCATTAATGGAGCCAGGAAATGCATTTTTTTCCTCTTATTGGGTATATGGTAACTATAATTATTCATCGAAGGTCTTTGACAAAAATGCACATCTCTTCAGATGTAGAAATGCATTTATGATTGCTTATTTTAAGTTTTCTTATCTTTATCAGTTTTATCTCATTGTAAACTGTTTTAGAGATGCTATTCCCAATCATCCATGTTTTATAAGTGTGCATATTTTTTCTAGACTAAGCTATGCAACTCTCGGGGATTCCCCAACCAGTCCCAATCCTTGTTCATAAGGAGCAGAAATATATTGGACGTTAGAAAATATGCGAAATATTCGGACATGAAGGGAGTATAGTATAGAA
This sequence comes from Stramonita haemastoma, assembly GCA_030674155.1. Lineage (NCBI taxonomy): Eukaryota > Metazoa > Mollusca > Gastropoda > Neogastropoda > Muricidae > Stramonita > Stramonita haemastoma. Next base: position 32,477,468 of record CM060317.1, read on the forward strand.
GCAAATAAAATTCTCCCACAAAAATTCCAGAAAAAGAGATCTATTTTTGACTGGACAAGCTCATGACATTCCCATTAAAAAGTATGTTGAAATAATCACCCCACACACACACACACACACACACACACACACACACACACACACACACACACACACACACACCACACACACACAGATTATGTATGTATGTATGTATGTATGTATGTATGTATGTATGTATGTATGTATGTATGTATGTTATGTATATGTATGTATGTATTATTATATATATATTATATTATATATATACTATAACACTATATAATATATACATAAAAATATACAATATATACATATAATATATAACAGAGGAACTGTAATCTGCAAGTGGAAGAGATGAGGAAGGAGAATGCACTGACTCTCCAGGTACACTGATGAACACGTCGTGTGACATGCAGGTAAAGGGGAAGAGAGAGTCGAGCTGAATATTGCTGCTGAAGCTGTGAATGGATGGAATCTGGCTCACGTGGTCTGATGGTCTGATACGTAGCCATAGCGTGATGCACAAAAGTATGCATTGTTTTTGTTGTTGGTTTCTTTCTTCCTTCCTTTCTTTTATTCTTTCTTTGCTTCTTTCTTTGTGCGTTTTTTTTCAGAAACATGCCATCTCTGCTGACCTCTGTCTGACACTCAGTTGGTTTTGAATTCAACAATGTCGTAAAAGTGCCAGAAATTCTTACGCTATTCCAGGTGTACCGAATTCCGATTTCATAATGAAACGCAATGATATTAAATTAGTGAGACTGGAAAATGTTGCAAACCTTCAAAATATATAGCAAAACAGAAAACAGGCCTATCAGAGAAAAAAAACATGGCACAGGGGTTTAAAAAAAAAGTGAAGAGAGAGAGACGAGAGAGAGAGAGAGAGAGAGAGAGAGAGAGAGAGAGAGAGAGAGAGAGAGAGAATGAGAGAGGGAGAGAGAGAGGGGGGGTGGAGAGAGAGAGATAGAGAGACAGACAGACAGACAGCGACAGACAGACAGACAGACAGACAGAGGCACAGAGAGAGATTTTATTTTTTTTATTTTTATATTGAGGATAATGGAATAAGCACTCATGTGCTTTTTTTTCATTCAGTTCCTGCGTGTATGCAGTTTTGTTGAATATTGTCATTACCATGTAATCGAATGATATAATAGTCTTTTAATAAACCCAAGAACAGCATATACTTCAGTTTCCTATGTGTATATTAGTCTTTTAATAAACCCAAGAACAGCATATATTTCAGTTTCTATGTTCACTTGAAACACACCACACACACACACACCACACACACACACACACACACACCACACACACACACACCACACACACACACACACACACACACACACAAACACACCACACAACCACACACACACACCACACCACGCACACACACACACACACACACACACACACACACACACACACACACACACACACACACACACACACACCTTCAGACTTGACTCTGTCTGAAGATGTCAGCATGCACAGCAGTTTCCCTTCATCCCTTGTCATTTCTCAACCCATTCCAACCAGGTTTGCATCCACGTGCCGCCACCACCACCACGTCACCCAACTCACCCTGTTCACCAGCAGCAGGCACACTTCTCTGTATTTGCCATGCTGTCATCACTGCTGATGATTTGCAACAGAAATAGACTGGCTGGTAGAGAATGCCCAGAGAATGCAAGGTAGCTGATTGGTGATGACATCCCAGTCCCGCCTGAGGGCTCCCTGCCTCCCGGAAGTGGAAGTGAAGGTGGTGAGGAAGGAAGAAAAGAAGGATGGAAAGAGGGAAGGAAGGAAGGTAGGAGAATGCACCTACATGCCTCGTGTTTGTTGTTATGAACAAGCAGCGTAACATGGACAGCCAGGAGGGAAGCGAGTTATGGCCGATATTGCTAACGCTGTGATTGGATGGCATCTAGCTCACGTGATCCCATAGCGTGATGCTGAAGGAATGGGGTGATGCAGGAAAGCTGTATGTGGTATTTGACATGAGCTCTGAGGACTTGCATCTTTGTCTCCCCCTTGTTTTTTAACAGAAAGGAAAATAACCAAAGCCAAAAGAAATTGAAAACATGTTCATTATTGACTCCATTTCTGTGGAATTATAAGATCCTGTACATTGTGAAATGGTAAAAAAAAAGTATAATAAAAAAAAAAAAATGTCGTAGGGAGCAAGCAGTCACAGACCTCAGCTTTCTCTTGGGGCCAGCATGTTGAGGGCGGCGCCCATCTCCTCTCCCTCCTGCTTTACCTTCCCTGACCCTGAAAAGGGCAGGTACCCATTTACAGCTGGGTGAACTGGGAGAACTGTACTGTAGCCAAGGCGCAATAGGCAACCATGCTGAGGCTGCTTAACTTGGCTAGGGGAAAGCAGCACTCTGGCCCCTGAGCTATCCCATCGCCTGTGAAATGGTCCCATGTCAAATAACAAAACTAGAAGAGGTTTAATCTTTTAACTGCATTAGACTGACACATTACTGGGAATCTTGCTGACAAGAGAAGGAAGGAAAGAAAAAGATTCCTATCACCAATCATTCCACAGATATGCATTTGATAAAAGCTCTAAGAAGATGTATGGTATGGCTGAGTGGTTAAGACTCTTGGCTTTAGTCCCACGGGTCCATGAAGTCATGGGTTTGAATTTCCGCGCCATCTAGTGATTAAAGGGTGGGGAATTTTACGATTTTCCAGGTCAACTTTAAGTGCAGACCTACCAGTGCCTTAATTCCTTCGTTTATATATACACGTGCAGAAGATTCACGTTAAAGACCCCATGATATATGTCAGCATTCAGTAGGTTAAAAAAAGACGAACATATCCTATCCCCAAAAACAGAATGCCGCTACTTTCAAGGTAGGCAAAAATGGTCGTGTAAGCAAAACTCACCATAGGTGACCCTGGGAGCTCTAACCAAGGAACGAAAACATAACCATAAAAAGCTAGAAGAAAGAAGTCAACAAAGAAACAGGGTAGTTAGTCACACTGGCTGACAAATCATGATAAAGATGAGGCCCCGGCTCATGATGAGAAACATGTTCTTAATAATTACTGCTCTTTTTTTATTATTATCATCTTTTAAAATAATAAATGTTAAATTTCAGATTTCAACTGTGCCTAATTTTGAAAAAAAAAAAAGTTTATAAATGAATGCGCCTTTTCTCAAGTCAGCCAGTAATCTGTATTAGTTGTGTGTGTGTGTGTGTGTGTGTTGTGTGTGTGTGGTGTGTGTGTGTGTGTGTGTGTGTGTGTGTGTGTGTGTGTGTGTGTGTGTGTATGTATGTATGTGTGTGTGTGGTGTGTGGTGTGTGTGTGTGTGTGTGTGTGTGTGTGTGTGTGTGTGTGTGTGTGTGTGTGTGTACACGTGCACATGAACGGGTGCATGTGCATGAATAGACGAAGACTTTCTGCAACTTCTCGGAACAGATATAGGCGATTATTTTGATAGGTTGATGTAAGGGAAGGGGGTTTGGTGTTATTGGGTTTATTTGTTTTGTGGGGGAGGGGTGTGTGGTTTTTTTTATTGTTTGGGGGAGGTTTGGGAGGGGGGGCATTTTGGATTATTTATTTGTTTGTTTGTTTTTTATGGGTAAGGGGGTTTGGGGTGCAGTGTCTGAGGCCGAACTCACTCCCGAATGTGCCAAACTAGGGACTAATCAGAAAGCCTGCGCTACATCGCTAAATAAACCTCTATCTGTTACCTATCAAGCAGACGATCAAAATTGAATGTTGCAGCAAACAGTTCGCTATCGTTCCCCAAAAGAGATTCTGCTTCCTGTTTCACAACTCAAAATACACCGCCCTTTAATTTTGAACGTAGCAGCAACGTTCGCTTATCTATCTGCAGAACCAGTAAGGGAAAATGTGTTTCCACGAAATATTAAAGGAAGCCAAGGTGGTGGGTTTTTTTTTATTGGTTTGTTTTGTTGTTGGGGTTTTTTTTTGTTGTTGACGGGTTTTTTTTTGTTTGTTTCTTTTCTTTTCTGTCTGCCCGCCTTTTTTGGAGGGGGGGGGGGGGTATTTTAAAGGTAGACGTGTAGAAAAGTGCGTATGTAAATAGAACAAATATATTCAATGTGAATGATTTCTTTGTTGTTGCTAGACTGGTTGTCTGTTTCAGTATTATCATTATCATCATTATCACTTCTTTATCAGATAATAGCTTGTTTACCAAGCCTCAGATCATCATTTTTGTGTCATGTTTGGATATTGTAGTGTTGAACCAGAGGCAGTTAAAGGGGCGGCGCTCCCTCCCCCCTCCACCGTCAAAAAAGGTGGGGGCGGAGTATTTTGCCCTGTCTGATCTTTAACTTTGTTTTAAAAGATTTTTTTGTTGCGCAGCGCAGTTGTAATGTTCAAGATTTGTATTATTTTTCACTCCTCATCCTTTCAGCAGTCCAATATGCTCTGAAGGAGAAAGGGTTAAGAAAGGTGTGATATGCAGTAAAGATGTAGGTGTAAGTGTATTGCAGAGTATTGTAGTGTGGTCTGAAGTAAAGATGTAAAAGTGAAAAAAGAAAGGAAACACACACACACACACACACACACACACACACACACACACACAACATACACACACACCCCACACACACACACACACACACAACACACACACACACACACACACACACACACACACACACACACACACACACTTGTTCACCCACTTCCTCAACTTTGACATCTGTTGAAAAAAGCATGGCGGCTGTAAAACTCAAGGGCAAGAGGAGGGGGGGGGGGGGGTAGGACCAAGGATGGTGGTATCTAAGATGCTATAAAAGTAGGGCCTTCTTACCCGCCCCCTTCCCCCTGATCTTCTTTTTAAAAAAATTATGCAAGTTGGAAGATGGAAAGCAGAAATTATTTCAGATCATCCTGTTTACACAGAGCAAGATTTCAGGTTTAAAAAAAATCACCATTACTATGCTGAATCAAACTTTCGCTTTCTCCCGTGGGGGATTTCAGGGTCCTGTTAGTATAAACAGCATCTCCATCTTCTGGAAATTCTGTGCTAAGAATTCCTTTTTTTTCTTTATCCTCCTCTTTGTGTCTGCCTTGTTCCTTTACTTCCTGTCATCTCCTTGTCTGTTGTCTGCCTTCTTGGTTCATTTTCCTGCCTTTTTTTTCTAGAAAGACTGAACAATGCTCTCCCAAGCCGAAGTCGGATGCGCTGGGCCTGACTTGTCAGGCGCTTAACGACAGCCCAACGCATTTTCGCTCATAATATGGCAGGCAACAATAGTTGTTGTCTGAGTGTTCGACTGAAAGAAAAAAGAAGAAGAAGAAGAAGAAGAAGAAGAAGAAGAAGAAGAAGAAGAAGAAGAAGAAGAAGAAGAAGAAGAAGAAGGAGGAGGAGGAGGAGGAGAGGAGGAGGAGGAGGAGGAGGAGAGGAGGAGGAGGAGAAGAAGAAGAAGAAGAAGAAGAAGAAGAAGAAGAAGAAGAAGAAGAAGAAGAAGAAGAAGAAGAAGAAGAAGAAACGTCTGGTTTGGTCTTTTTGTTTGGTCCTGAAAGAATCGCACATTTTAAATCTGATAGATGTTTTATTGTTGTTTTTCTTTTTTACACTTCTACATCTGTGCTTCATACCACACTGCAATACACTTCTACATCTTTTACTTTATACACACTGCAACACACTTCTACATCTTTACTTTATACACACTGCAACACACTTCTACATCTTTACTTTATACACACTGCAACACACTTCTACATCTTTTACTTTATACACACTGCAACACACTTCTACATCTTTTACTTTATACACACTGCAACATACTTCTACATCTTTACTTTATACCACATTGCAACACACTTCTACATCTTTACTTTATACCACACTGCAATACACTTCTACATCTTTTACTTTATACCACTGCAACATACTTCTACATCTGACTTTATACACACTGCAACACACTTCTACACCTTTACTTTATACACACTGCAATACACGTCTATAAAATCTGATAGAAGTTAACATGTCACAGTTCTTTATTACAGTCACGGTTGTTTTTGAGGACTCGGGTATTGGTTTTATCCCATCTTGTGTGCCGTTTGAAATACGGTAGTGATAGCTACCTCTCACCTCCCTGAATACTCCTCCCTCTTTCCCCAACAGTACGAGCCATGTTCCTTCCTGAGGGTCCCAAAGAAACCAGAACTATGATAATATTTTCTTCTCTCCTCCATACACAGAAAGAGGACGATGCAACACTTACTACTAGCTAACAACCATCAGCATTCAGAGTATTACACAGACTAGATGTAACAGGAAGAAGAGCAGGTCTGCAACTGAATGCCAAAAAGACTATAAAAAAATAATAATAATAATACTGCATTTTGCCAACAGAAGCAGTTGCCAAACAACAGAGCATGGAATAAAGATTGAGAAAACTTCTGTAGAAAATATCAAAGACTTTGCATATCTTGGCTCAGTCAAAACAAATGATGGATCATGTACCAAAGACATAACAAACGAGAACAGGGCTTACAAGTTGAAGGATTCAACCAAACAACATCTGGAAAGATCGCAGCATTTCTTACCACCTGAAAATGACTATAAGGAAATGTTCACTGTGGCCCGCCATGCTATGATATCATTGTGAATCCTGGACGCAAAATAAAGACTAC
>CM060317.1:32486633-32506633 GCA_030674155.1 Stramonita haemastoma
CCTTTCTCGTTTTTGTTGAGTTCTAGGCCTGTCCATTCGCTGATGTCCTCCCATCTCTTCCTTGGTCTCCCTCCTTTTCTTCCTTCTTGGACAGTGCCTTGCAGTATTGTATTTCCAATTCCTTTTGATCTTGTGACATGCCCTACCATTTTAGTTTACACTTCTTTACGATTGTTAGAAGATTTTCACAGGCCAATGTGGTCTCTATAGGAGATGCAAGGAGTCTCTGGAAGCATCTCATCTCTACTGCCTGTATTCTTCTCTCCAAATCTGCAGTCAGGGTATAAGATTCACAGGCGTTCAGGAAATATGGATATGACAAGGAAGCGAATTAGTCTGATCTTGGAGTTGAGGGAGATTTTTTTTACCTCTCCAAATGGTGTTCAGTTTTGACAGTGCTGTTATTGTCTGTGCAATCCTGCATACTACTTCTGGCTTGGACCCCTGGTCTGATAAAAACGGCTTCATAAGAACTTGAAGTTTTAAACTGTTTCGAGCTTCTGGTAACTGACCCTGATATCAGTGCTGATGCCCTTGGCATTATTGGTCATCAGTTTAGTCTTCTCTGCACTTATTCCATGCCATATGTTTTGGAGGCCTTATTCACGTGTTCTGTTAGGCTGGCAAGCTCTTGTTCTGATCCTGCTAGTCCATTAATGTCATCTGCAAAGCGGAGGTTTGTAATTGTTCTGATACCAATGCTGACTGATTCTTCATGATATTCCAGTGCATCAGCCATGATTCTCTCAAGGAAGATGTTGAAAAATGTGGGTGAGAGTAGACAGCCATGCCTTACTCCAACTATTGTTCGAACCCACTCTCTAATGTTGCCGTTGTAGTACACTGTACTGGTGGCCTTGTTGTACAGCTTTTTGATGACTGATCAGGTTTGTATTGATGCTGTGCAAATTCATGGTTGCCCACAAAGCTGCATTCCACACCCTATCAAATGCCTTCTTAAAATCAATAAATATGTGGTAGAGGTCTTGATGGTGTTGAAGGTACCGCTTACAGGGTATTCGAATGTTAAATATCTGTTCAGTTGTGCTGCCCATGCTCTGAAATCTGCTTGTTCCTCAGCAACGATGGTCTCTGCTTGTGGCTTTAGTCTGTTCAATATTATCTTCAACATGACCTTGCTTAGGTGGCATATGAGGCTGATTGTGTGTAATTCTGGCACTGTTGTAGATTTCCTTTCTTGGGGAAGTTGATGATGAGTGACTGTATCCATGGTGTTGGCTGTTTTCTTGTCCTCCAGATCTTGTTGCAGATTTTTAGTAATGTGTTGATCATGGCTTCCCCTCCAGCTTGAATCTACTAAGCTGGAACGTTGTCAGCTCCTGCTGATTTCCCCTTTTTCAGCGATCTGACTGCTGTTTCCACTTCTTCTCGGAGGACAGGGTGACTATCTGTATCTGTGCTTGTGAGGACATCGAGTACTTTTGGATCTCTTGTGGTTTTGTAGTTGTACAGATCAGAGCAGTATTCTGTCAATCTGTTTTATTTTGAAATGACAGAGCAAAAGTGAAGGGCTTCAACATTATCTTGTTGTTGGTGTTGTTGTCATTGTTGCTGCTGTTGCTGTTGCTGTTATCCGGTGCTTATGTGCAGTGTGCAGATGATATCACTTTAAACCTCGTGGGATTTAAAGCCAGGCTTTTTGTTAAACCACCTACTCTCCAATAAGGGGGCGGGATAGCTAAATGGTCAGAGCACTCGCTTTCCCTCAGTCAAGCTAAGCAGCGTCGTGCTGGTTACCAGTTGGATGGGTGACCATTTGCACGCCTTGGCTTCAGTACAGTCCCCCCTGTTCACCCAGCTGTAAATGGGTACCTGCCCTCTTAGGGTCAGGGAAGTGTAAAGCAGCGAGGGAAAGGAGATGGGCGCCGCCCTCAATATCTGGCGCCTAGAGAAGCTGAGGTCTCTGACGCCTCACTCCAGTACGACCGCCTAGGTTATGGGACACCTTTACCTTTACCTTTTTACTCTTCAATAAAAGAGCATAAAATAAATCTGGATACAACTGGCACCAATTTTGGTATGATCTTACATTATAAGCGAGATTCCAAAGCCACATTGCATAAAACGAAGCAACAACAAACAAACAACAAAACAGAAAAGGAAAGTCATATCCCTTCCCCTCACCACCAAAAAGAAATGAATCGATAATGTGAAAATATTGAGCAATCATTGAGGTAAAAAAAAAAAAAAAAATAACTCATGCAGATATTAAATTGCATTAAACTGAATCCAATACAACTTTCTGTCACGGCAGATTTCTCTGCGTGAAATACGGGCTACTCTCCCTGGAGTAATTATGTCACCTTAAGAGCAGGGCTTTTTTTTTTATCCCTTTCAGAATGACTTTATTTCTACAACATTTTGCCACCAGAGAGAACCCTCTTGTTGCTGTGGGTTGTTTAACGTACGCTGAATGTGTGTTATACACGAGACCTCCGTATATCATCCATCTGAAAGACTAGAACCCGGACCATGTCTCAAGGCCTGGTGGGTGGGGAACGAAATCGGACTCAGACAGGGATCGAATCTGTACTTTTGGCTTTCTAAGTGGGCGCGTTACCACTAGACCACCGATGTTAATGTAGGTGAAACTCCTCCATCTCTTCATCCCTGGTATCTAACCAGTATTAACAGGCTGTGGTGATAGACGTCTTTGATGATCTAATGTATAGAATCATCAGTGCTATCTCATCATCTTTCCCATTACCAAGCTGACAAGGTTAATGAAGAATGATAGCAGCATGAAACTTATTGTTACCTTTATTTTTCTTTTTAAATTTGCAGACGTCGACATATTACTTGATAGCATCACTTGTCAAGGTTAATGAAGAAAGATAGCCGCATGAAACTTATTGTTGTTTGATTTTTTTTTTAATAAAAACTGCAGACGTCGGCACATCTGATAGCATCACTAACTTGTCAAAGCAGTACCGACACCCAGCGATCCAGTCTGGAACAAGTGTTGTCTGGAGGCAGTGTTTGAATTGATAACAAGGTGGGAGGGACTGTGACACACCACACAAGGCTGCCAGCTACACTGCCACTGTAGTCTAGTCCATAGGTATCTTCATGCCCCGTCAGTGTTATCAAGATTTAGGCAAGGTTAGGTGTTGCAGGTGACTTAATCTTGCACACTTAGAGGAAGGGGGGGAGGTCATATCTTGCCTTAGATTTATCCAGATTAATTAGCAAAAACAAAACATTTGTTAAGAAACTGTCCCACTAATCTAGGATTAGTGGGCACACTAAGTGTCCATCATTGTGTTATATCCCCAAGAACGTCAATGCCATGACAGAGAACCTATCAGTGTAAAGAATTGAATGTGTTGGAATACATTTCGTTGAGAACCTGTCAGTGTAAAGAATTGAATGTGTTGGAATACGTTTTGTTAGAACCTGTCAGTGTAAAGAATTGATATGTTGGAAAACGTCATGTTAAGAACCTGTCAGTGTAAAGAATTGAATATGTTGGAATACGTTTTGTTAGAACTGTCAGTGTAAAGAATTGAATATGTTGGAATACGTTTTGTTAAGAACCTGTCAGTGTAAAGAATTGAATATGTTGGAATACGTTTTGGTTAAGAACCTATCAGTGTAAAGAATTGAATATGTTGGAATACGTTTTGTTAAGAACCTTCAGTGTAAAGAATTGAATAGTTGGAGTACGTTTTGTTAAGAACCTGTCAGTGTAAAGAATTGAATATGTTGGAATACGTTTTGTTAAGAACCTGTCAGTGTAAAGAATTGAATATGTTGGAAAACGTTTTGGTTAAGAACCTATCAGTGTAAAGAATTGAATGTGTTGGATACGTTTCGTTCATCCACAGGGCATTAATTGACCAGGAGAGTTAAACTCATGATGGAAGCGTAAAGACAGAGGTTTGTTAAAATATAGAGTCTGTGGCTCAGTCACACAGGGAGAAGTTTACTGGGAAGACAACCTTACTTCTGTTTCTTTTCGACCTTCGGCCGACCAAGGCCAAAAGCTGTGTCAGTTCTAAATCTAAGCAAAGGGCCAAAGCTTCCATTAAAATGTTAGTATATCCGTGAAATCGGAGTGCGGCTATCTTCATGGCGGTCAAAAACAGTTGCATAGGCAAATCTCACTATGGGTTGAACCTGGGAGCTCTTGCTGAGAAATGAAAAAAAAAACAAATGTTGGTATGTTCTAAACTGTTAAGTTCATCTTTATCTATGACAAGCTCTTAGCATAACAGGCTGCACTCTCCACTACATGAGAGAAAAATCATCTGAAGTTAGAGTATGACTGCATACACACACACACACACACACACACACACACACACACACACACACACACACACACACACACACACAAAACATACATACATACATACATACATTCATTATATATTTATAATATTATATATATATATATATATATATATATATATATATATATTATATATATATATATATATATATATATATATATATATATATATATATATCAATGCATTTGCATACATACATACATACATACATACATACATACATACATACATACATACATACATACATACATACATACATCATACATACATACATACATACATACATACATACATACATACATACATACATATATCAATACATTTGCAGGTATGATGAGTGAGACAGAGTGCATATTCAGGGTGACCTGCCCCCCCCCCCCACCACCACCTCCTGGGGGGGACTGTTAAAGAGGAAAATATGCGACAGCAACAACAACTACAGCAATGATAACAACAACATCTTTTACCTTAATGGCCATAACTATGTTACCTCAAGTGTCAGGGTTTTTTTCTGAGCTGAGAGCACTTTGCAGTCTCCAGTTTGGAAGTCAAGTAAGGGTAAGTGTTTTCCATGGAAAGTTTTGAAGTTTCTAAGATTAAATTTCAAGATAACTTATTGATTATAGTGTGGTTGATTTTTGTCTATGTGCCAGGAAGCCTGTAAAAGAACCATTTTACAACCCCCTCACCTTCTTTCTAGACATTTTGTCCTTCTGATCACAGTCAGATACTGAAGACTATGTATTGGATGTTTGGGACAGAAAGTGGGATATTCTGTTATATTCAGAACCAGATTGAAATATTTCTTCTTTTCTTTCAAAATCCATGAATGTGACATTAAAAAAAACATTTTAAGCTTCTGCAAGACATGTTTTTAAAGATATTACTTTCCCCATTGTCTCCTTAGGGACAATATCAAAGATAGTGAAAATTGTGATTTGTTATTGGTAACCACATTAACCATCAACACATCTGTCTCTGTCTGTATCTCAGTCTCTGTCTGTCTGTCTGTCTGTCTGTGTCTCTGTCTCTGTCTTCTCTCTGTCTCTCTCTGTCTCTCTCTCTCTGTCTCTCTCTCTCTGTCTCTCTCTGTCTGTCTCTTCTCTGTCTCTGTCTCTGTCTTCTCTCTCTCTCTCTCTCTCTCTCTCTCTCTCTCTCTCTCTCTCTCTCTCTCTCTCTCTCTCTGGGTTTTGCACCCCTGAATTCATAAAACACATGTTGAAAAAAAAATTGGTGGTGGTGGTGGTAGGGGGGGGGGGGGCGCCCGAGGAATGGAAGGGAAGACCATGTGACCCCTCTGTAAAATTGTTTACACATGCAGACCCCAGTTCTCTCCAGTGCTGCAGACACCAGTGGGGTGAAAGTGATTACCTGCCTAGACACACCTCCAGAGGGGTTCAGGTGAGATAATGGGATCATTGTGCTGTGCACCCTTGGAGTGTTTGATGTGTGTACTGCTGGAGAGGAAACAAGCAGGTCATTAGACAGCTCAGGCCAACATAAACTGCCCCTAGCAACCACCCCTCTCCTTCCTATTGCACACACACACATTCACACACATGCACATACATGTATACACACACCACACACACATCACACACACATACACACACATACACAACATACATACATTATAAACACATCTTCAGATGCAAGCCACATTATGCTTTTCATCCCCAAGACAACAGTCCCTTAAGAGGAAGGCCTTTTCCTGCTTAGTTTTGAAAGTTGTTTAAGCTAAATCAGCATAACACACACACACACACACACACACACACACACACACACACACACACACACACACACACATACAACATGCACACACCAGCACACCACACACACACACACGCACACACCACACACACACACACACACACACATGCACATCCAAACACACATGCACATGTACATGCACACACAACAGACACACACACTCTCTCTCTCTTCCTCTCCTCTCTCTCTCTCTCTCTCTCTCATCTCTCTCTCTTCTCTCTCTATCTTCTATCTATTATCTCTATCTCTATCGTTCTCTCTCCCACCCTCTCATGATTATTTTTTGCTCTGCTGAGTCTATAAAGTGCTTTAAACATCAAAAACAAAAAGAAGTCATGCATAAAAACTAAAAAGAAAAAAGACCAAAAAAAAGCAAAAAGGCAAGGCGACCTCTCTGAAAAATTGTTTGCACCCAGGACCCCAGCTCTCTCCAGTGCTGCAGACACCAGAGGGGTGAAAGTGATTACCTGCCTGGAGCACATCTCCAGAGGGGTTCAGGTGAAATAATGGGATCACCTGCTGTGCACCCTTGGAGTGTTTGATGTGTGTACTGCTGGAGAGGAAACAAGCAGGTCATTAGACAGCACAGGCCAAAACAACTGTGGGGTACCCTACGCCCATTGTCCTTTCTCTGAAACACATGTAAACTTGCTGCTTCAAGGGTTTTGTTTTTTTTTAATGTAGTAGTGTTTTGTTGTTCTTCCATTCTGTTTTTTTTTTCAAATTGATACTGGTTTCATTTTATTCATTGATTTTTTTTAAAGGAATAATATGCTTAATAGCAGTGAGAGACAAGGGATAGGTGCCACCCTCAATATGCTGTCCACTGGAGAAGCTGAGATCTCTGACACCTTAATCACTAATAATTACATAGATCATGGGCATTCTTTTACCATTTTAAACTCAATAACTTTATTGGGAAACAATTTTAACTTAGCTACACCCAAACAGATGTGGAAAGAAACACATTATGTGAAAATGGCACAGCAATGAACAAACAGTAACTTAAATGAATAAGAAGCAAACACAGACTATAACTTTACACACACACACACACACACACACACACACACACACACACACACACACAGCACACACATACACACACACCCCACATACAACAACATACACACACATACACACACACAACATACACACACATACACACACATACATACACACACATATAAACACATATACACATACACATACACACACACAAACACAACACACACACACACACACACACACACACACACACACACACACACAACACAACACAACACAACACAACACAACACAACACACACACACACACACACACACACACACACACACCCCAACATACACACACACATACCCTCTTGCTCTCTTCCAGGGGAAGGAAGGCCAGAAGGGTGATAGTGATTACCTGAACATGGTACACACACACACAAGAGGAGCTCAGGTGATAATAGAGACCAGGTGCTACATTCTCAAGTGTGCTTGATGTCTGAACCCAGTGAGACAAAACAAAGGGGCCATTAAGACAGCACTGGCGATTAGGGTGAAGAGGCAGGAGTCTGTTGTTGGGGTTTTTTATATACTCTGTAAACTACTAACATATCCGTGTGTCTGTGTCTCCCTCGTGTTTTTGTCTGTCTGTCTGTCTGTCTGTCTGTCTACTATCTGTCTATCTGTCTGTCTGTCTGTCTGTCTGTCAACAATGGTATGATCATTTTTTGAAGGTTTTTAATGACTTTAACTGTGCAGAAACACGAGAGAATGTAGATGTGCTACAAGAAGATGAAATGTTTGAACCTTTATTTAACAATCCTATAACTCAGAATGAGATTTTTGATGCCATCAAACATTTAAAAACAGGAAAGAGTGCTGGTCCTGATAAAATAATTGGAGAAATGCTCAAATGCGCAAATTCCACTGTAATTTCTTTTCTTGTTCAGTTATTTAACCATCTGTTTGAAAGTGGTGCTTTCCCTTTAGAATGGGCAAAGTCAATAATAATTCTGATTCATAAAAAGGAGATATTAATAATGCTGATAACTATGGTGGAGTAGCTCTTACCAGTATATTAAGTAAACTTTATACTCACATTCTAAATAAGAGATTAACTCAATGGGCAGATAACGAAGAAAAATTAATTGAAGAGCAAGCGGGCTTTAGAGCAAAGTACAGCACTATAGATCATATATTTACTCTTTACTCTCTTGTTCAAAAACATTTGCTTTCCAGTAAAAAATTACATGCTGCTTTTGTAGACTTTAGAAAGGCCTTCGATTCTGTGAATAGAAATATATTGTGGCATGCACTACGAAAAAAAACGGGGTAAATGGTAAACTATATACGGCACTTAGAGCTATTTATAGCTCTGTTTTAGCGTGTGGGCAGGTGATGAATATTCTGATTTCTTTGAATGTCCCAAGGGAGTGAAACAGGGTTGTATTTTAAGCCCACAAATGTTTTCGTTTTTCATAAATGAACTAGCTATTGAGCTATCAAAAAAAGGAAAACACGGTATTCAAATAATTCCGGGAGCAATCGAAGTGTTTTTGTTACATTTTGCTGATGACATTATCCTTTTGTCTGAGACTGTTATCAGTTTACAACATCAGTTAAATATCTTAAAACAGGAGGCAGATCATTTTGATTTAACAGTGAATATGGATAAAACAAACATTACTGTTTTTCGAATGGGTGGACATCTATCAGTACACCAGAAATGGTTTTATGGAAATGTTGAAGTCAAAATAGTTAATACATATAAATATTTAGGAATGATGTTTTCAACAAGACTAAGTCTAAATTTTGCATGGCAGGAATCTTGTAGGAAGGGAAAAAAGGTGTAATGGAAATTCTAAAAACATTACAAAAGCTGAATTCGATAGACTGTTCCCTATTTAGGAAATAATTTGATACACAGATTGAACCTTTACTTACATACGCTGCAGAAATATGGGGATTATGTGTAAATATACTAATGGAAAAAGTTTATACATTTGCGATGATACGCTTTTTAAATGTGCCAATACATTCATCAAATATTTTACCTTCTGTTTTCATCTCCTATTTGTCCCTGCCTCCAACATTTGAAATTCCATTCACCCTGTCAAAATGTATAACCTCTATAGGTTGTGTGTGTGTGTGTGTGTGTGTGTGTGTGTGTGTGTGTGTGTGTGTGTGTGTGTGTGTGTGTGTGTGTGTGTCGCGCGCGCGCGCGCGGCGCGCGCGCGCGCGTGTGTGCTTTCGATTTTGCTGGAATTATTTATTGTCATTGGTTGTTTGTTGTGAGGGTCGAGTACAAGCGCTTTGATTTGTTTTTACAAGATATAGCGCTATATAAATTCCATGTATTATTATTATTATTATTATTATTATTATTATTATCAAATACCGTACTCTATGGGGAAACAGGAAGATATCCCTTATATATAAGAGCCTTTGTGAAATGTATTAAGTATTGGTTAAAGTTGTTGAAACTTACACAAACACGATTATGCAGACAGTCATACGATATGTTGATTACACAGATGGAGTTGGGTAAGGAGAACTGGGCTTATCAAGTTAAAAGAGCTTTGTCGGAACATGGCTTTGGGATTGTGTGGATGTCTCAGGAAGTAGGTAATGAGCGTCAGTTTCTTTCAGAATTTAAAGATAGGCTTATCTGCTCTTTTAAAGAAAACTGGCACTCAGATATGGAAAGTAAAAGTAAATGTAGCTGGTTCTTTTCCTTTAAATCTGTCTTTCAAACGGAAAAATATCTAAAAATAATCACTGATAAATGGCATAGGATTAATTATACTTGATTCAGGTTAAGAACATTGGGTTTCAATGCTAACAAAAGATGGTTCCAGACTGAGACATCCATACAATTACCATGCCCATCATGTGGTCATAATGTTGATGATGAAATTCACATTTTGTTTCAATGCAAAGCATATGAAACTGTACGAAGTAAACATAATTTTTTAAGTCTACAATCAGCAGAAATTCAAGATATTGTTTCTATTTTGTTGTCTGAAAATGAACATGTGATTAAAGCTGTAGCTAAGTTTATCGCAGAGGCACAAAATTTGAGACAAAGCCATGTCAATACCAATTGATTCAATATGTAATGATATATATAGTCAAATGAAAGAGCAATGTATTCTTAAGTAATCTTATTCAAAAGAAAAGGTTAATATCACATATCGTTCGAAAAGATGGTCAAATCGATAATTGTAATTGCATTTCAGTTTGATTTTTCTTTTCTTTTCTTTGTACGTTCTCGGTGATTTACAACTGTATAAACGTCAGTGTTAATGTTGCTTGATTATTAATGAATGAATCCTTTCTTTTTCCAAACTTAATTGTACTGATCATATAATTATTTCACTTTTTGTTTACTGTTTCATAAAAAAAGTATTGGTGTTACCTCCCTTGTCAAAAGGCCCATTTGGGCAATAGCATCTCTCTTCTTTAATGCTGAGCCTATATCATGTCTTTACATGTGGGTTCCTAAACTGACTGTGTGTGCATGGACAGATAGAGATAGATAGACAGACAGACAGACAGACAGGTAGGCGGGTTGGTAGGTAGGTAGACAGACAGACAGACAGAGATAGACAGACAGACAGACAGACAGATAGATAGATAGATAGATAGATAGATAGATAGATAGATAGATAGATAGATAGATAGATAGATAGATAGATAGATAGATAGATAGATAGATAGATAGATAGATAGATAGATAGATGGATGGACGGACGGACGGACGGACGGACGGACGGACGGACGGACGGACAGACAGACAGACAGACACACAGACAGATAGATAGATAGATAGATAGATAGACAGATAGATAGAAAGATCTCACCTGTCTCACCTGTCAGCATCACCAACTTTTGTTTGTGGTGCTGCTGCACCCAGTGATAATGACATGATCTTCCTTCTCCATTTGCTCTGTCTTCACTGAACCTGCTGACCCACTCTTCTTGTTACATCATGCTGTTCATGTTATCAGCAAGCAGTGCTGTTTCCTCAGCATAGTGTAGATTTGTTATGTTTCTGCCACCTATCTTAAGGCCCATGTCTTCAATATCAAAATCTCTCGTGACTTGTCTCTGTCAGGATCAGTAGTATAGTAGTAGTAGTAGTAGCAGTAGCAGTAGTAGAAGTAGTAGTAGTAGTAGTTAGTAGTAGTAGTAGTAGTAGTAGTAGTAGTAGTAGGCACCCATCAGTCTCGGAAGACTATGGAGTTGTGCTCTGGTCTTTGAGAGTGCAAAGCTTGGGTAAGTAAGTATGGAGGGCAAACTGTTATCCTGCCAGGATCAGTATGTTGAAAAAGGGAATGGTGTGTTTGATTCAGCAGCTCCTGCTGCTGCTCTGTCTTCGTTCACAGAGGCCACAGACTCAGGTTTGTGTCTCTGCTTCCATGCCTGTTGTGGGCTTGTGCCAAAGCCTCTGGGATCTGTGATGAGATGTTGAAGAAACATAATGAGCCACCACCAAAGTATTGGTATGTTGCTATCTCTTGTTCTTTGTGCTAAGCAAATTTGGTTGAAAGTAAAGGTCTTAATGCGTAGTGTCATGTCTATGATGGATCAGAACAGGTACCTGTGAACATCAGTAATTCTATCACAAGAGTAGGGACCTTTCTGGTTTATTTCCCCATGGCTGAATAATAGTAATTGCTCCCTGTGACCTCCAGATTCTGAGAACATGCAAGAACAAGTCTGGGATAGACTGTTGTGGAAAGATTAGAATAAGCAGCCTCAAACAAAAACACTTGCACCACACAGAACTCACAACTTTTTGAAAGTGTTTTTTTCATAAAAAGTGCCTGTACTCAAAGAGTGTTTGAATGTGCTTGTATAAGGGCACCTCCATACAGATCTACAGTTACTTAGGTGTTTATAAAACACACAGACACACACTCACACACATACATGCATGCACATGTGTGCACACACAAACACACACACACAAACACAACACAACACAACTCTACACAACACTCCACACCACTCCACTCCACTCCACTCCACTCCACTACCACTACACTATGCTACACTACAAAACAAAAAAATACAACATCAACGGAATTTTAACAAACCATGGCATAGTTTTCCATCAGGCAGTCTGTACCGCTCAGAACAGGATCTTGTTGAGTCTGTAAAGTCTGTGGTAATTTTGCAAAGGGTAAAAAACACAACACACAACAAAAAGGCCACCAGACAGCGTTATAGCCCCATGCCCTTGTACAATGTTTATACAAGTCTCCTGCTTTCTCCCAGTGGTAGGAAGGCCAGAGGGGTGAAAGTGATTACCTGAACATGGTACACACACACACACACACACACACACACACACACACACACACACACACACACACATATAATAATATATATATATATATATATATATATATATAATATATATATATATATAGGGACAGCACACACACACACACACACACACACACATTCACACACACCACACACACACACACACACACACCACACACACACACACACACACACACACACACACACACACACACACAACCCCACACACACACACAACACACACACACACACACACACAACACACACCACAACACACACACACACACACAACACACACACACACACACACACACACACACACACACACACAAGAGGAGCTCAGGTGATAATGAAGACCACGTGCTACTACGTACTCAAGCTGCTTGATGTCTGAACCCAGTGAGACAAAACAAAGCGGTCATTAAGACAGCACTGGTGATTAGGTCAAACAAGAAACCTGCTCCTCCTTCCCACAGCAGGAAACATTTACATTTTTTGGTGGGGTTTGTTTATGGAAAAAATGCTGTTGTTTATGTTGTTATTTATTCTTTTATTGCGAGGATAATGGAATAAGCGCTCATCTGCTTTTTACACCAGTCCCCGTGTGTATGCAGTGTTGTAAACTTTGTCAACCTTTCTCACTAGCACACAATGGCCTACTCCTCCGAACAGCAGAATGGGTTTTAACATGTACACAAGATGTTCTGCATGCGTTCACACATGGGACCTCGGTTTAAAGTCTCATCTGAAGGACTTTGGGGGAGGGACTTTTGGGGGGAGTTGAGACTCCAGAGAAAAAATCCTCTTGAACCAGATTCAAACCCAGTGCAACAGATCTTGAGTGCATCACTTTATCCCCTTTATTCTCTCTCTCTCTCTCTCTCTCTCTCTCTCTCTCTCTCTCTCTCTCTCTCTCTCTCTCTCTCTCTCTCTCTCTCTCTCTCTCTCTCCTCTCTCTCTCTCTCTCTCTCCTCTCTTCTCTCTCCTCCATCCCTCCCTCCCTCCCTCCCTCCCTTCCTCTTCTCCCCTCTCTGGCTCTACAGATTAATTATTCTGTCGACTCAATAGCTCCAGGCAGTGTGAGTGTCGATGGTAAGTGAAAATCCAACCTCCATCCATCTGGAAAACCTGCCCTGTTCTCCCCCTACCCTCCCCCCTCACCCCTTTTCCCTCATCCCCCCCCCCCCCTCTCTCATGCCCCATCTCCCCCAATCTCCTTTTAACCGGTCCCTCCCTCTTTTGTCTACCTTCCTACACAATCTGGCACCTGTAAAACCTTGTTCACACCTTGCAGTCACTGGCAGGACCTGAAGAGAAACTAGTGGGTGTGATCTTCTTATCATGAGCATTATGCACTTAATTAAAGGTAGAAGTCCATCTCGAAGGTAGGTAGGTGCCAATGTACATACGATGGTGCAATGCAGTGTGTTGTGTGTGTGTGTGTGTGTGTGTGTGTGTGTGTGGTGTGTGTGTGTGTGTGTGTGTGTGTGTGTGTGTGTGGTGTGTGTGATGTGATGAGTGAGTGAGTGATGTGGTGTGAGTGAGTGAGTGAGTGGTTGTGTGTGTTGTGTGTGTGTGTGTGTGTGTGTGTGTGTGTGTGTGTGTGTGTGTGTGTGTGTGTGTGTGCTAACATAAGTTTCCTCAATTAGAAATAGTTACAAACTTCTTCTAATGTTTTTCGTTTCTGGTTTTGGTCGTAAGATATGCATGGTATAAGGCAAAATGACACCAGGCAACATGAACAAGGTGAAAGACATAAAATAAAATGACACAGGGAAAAATGACACGAAATGACAAAAGGGGCCAAATGGCACAGACTAAACTGACACAGGACCACACGACATGGGACAAAGT
Source organism: Stramonita haemastoma (assembly GCA_030674155.1). Classification (NCBI taxonomy): domain Eukaryota; kingdom Metazoa; phylum Mollusca; class Gastropoda; order Neogastropoda; family Muricidae; genus Stramonita; species Stramonita haemastoma. Next base: position 32,500,904 of record CM060317.1, read on the forward strand.
TACTTTAGAGTGAAATTGCATATAGAAGTGTGATAGAGCTAAAGGACATGGGAAACACAGAAACGAGAAGATAAAATGACATGGAACGAAACAATACAGAACAAAATGACACAGTTCTAGATAACACAGGCTGTAATTGTAATAAGGTGAAAAGACACGTAATGAAATGACACAGTCTAAGATGATGCAGGACGGAATGTCAGGGGGTAAAATGACTCAGGCCAAATGAGAGAGGGTAAAATGACCCAGGCCAAAATGACAGAGGGTAAACTTACACAAGGTGAAATAGAACAGGGTAAAATGACACAGAGCCAAACAACAGAGGGTAAAATGACACAGGGTGAAATGGAACAGGGTAAAATGACACAGAGCCAAATAACAGAGGGTAAAATGATACACATTGCCCAAAGACAGAGGATAAAATAACACGTGGTGAAATGGCACTGGGTGAGATGATTCAGGGCCTAATTACAGAGGGTGAACTAAGTCTTGTCAGTGCCTTAAGTCTCTTCATATCTATACATACACCAGGAATCAAAATGCACGTTCATAAGCCCGTAATTCAAGTTCGGTGTGTTACGGAAATATGAACATACCTAGCATGCATTTGGTACTAAAATGAGCTGCTCTTAAGTCGGATTGTGTTGACTGAGATCTGCAGGCAGGCCCCCTGCAAAATTACAAGCACAGGGGAAGACCAGTAGCACAGCCGCCAAGGATTAAATTCTGACATGAAGAGTGACAGCAAGCCAGTCTGTATACAGATACCTACTATCACGGTGAACAATATTAGAGTGGGAAACAATGAATCTGTGCCCTCTGGGAGTTATAGTGAACAGTGAAGTTATGAAAGACTCCTGGAAATGGGCAATTTTGATACTTTAAATCCTCCATATCCCCATCCCACCTACCTACCCCCCCATTTACCTATCCCCCCCTACCTCTCCTCCCCCACCTATCCCCCAGCCCATCCCTCCCCCTCCTCCCCCTATCTACCCCCTACTCCCTATCCCCCCCCTCACCTACCCCCTACCTATCCCCCCCTTGATCCTCTCCCCCCCTCCTCCTATCCCCACCTACCTATCCCCCTCTCCTCCCCCAACCTATCCCCCTCCTTCTGCCTATCCCAGCTCCTCCCCTCTCTACTTCTCCCCTTCCTCCTCCCCTCCAAAAAAAAGCAAAAAAAAGCACAAACCTGGGAAGATAGACAACACATCTCCTCCAAAGCTTGGAGGATTACAAGTTAGGGGCGATCCCCGTAGAGATCTGCCATTCCTAGTTCAAAGCTTAAGTTGTTGCCTTCATAGTTTTGCAACATATTATTAACCCAACAATTCCACACTTTAAAGGTTCTTGTCCTCTGTCTGATCAGAAATTGGAAAAAGCTTAATCTTAAACATTTATTATCACCATGTACTTGTTTCAAACAGGTAAACAGCACAGTCTCCAATTTTATATTTAAAAATAGCTGCTTCATTTACATTAGATACAGATTTTCCTCTGGACTCCTGAGTAACTTCAAACAATAAAAAGGAACATAACTGTTATGACAGCCTTTGAAGGGGGGATGATATTGCCTTAAAATAAATTAACATTTTATCAGCATGTAGAATGTGTCAGAAATTCTAAATACATGCAGCATAAATTAACACAAGTAAAACAACTTACAGTTTAAAGACAGTTGCTATTGGCAAATTTGTTACCTGGGGGCAATGCAGGACAGATAAGAAATGAAACAGGAGGGAAAATTTCATGTTTTAAATAAGTATATCTTGAGACTGGATTGAAAACTCTCATAAGTAGGCTTTTAGCGAAGTGAGAGAGGGGGGTAATTCCAGACTGATGGACCAGAAATAGAGAAAGAGAAATACACACACACACACACACACACACACACACACACACACACACACACACACACACACACACACCACCACACACACACACACACACACAAACACACACACAACACACACCACACACACACACACACACTGTGTGTGCGCGCGTGCGCGCGATCAAGATTTAATTCCTTTCACCCCTTTTGGGCATGGAAAATAACAAACGAATTCAACAATACTAATATTAGTATTATCAATACTAACAGGAACTGAAAAGCAATGATTCATTGCAAAATGATAAACAAACAATATTAAAGACTCTAGACATTTTAAAGTATATCAATTTCTGTAAAAGACGCACTCTAGACTTGTGAAAGACAATGAAATTTCAAGAAAAACCTTCAAATGTTATGAGCTTTGAAGGAAACAGGAGAACTTTTCAAGATTTATATTTCCACAGACTGCAAAAATCATAACTGGACATGGGTTGAAAAAAATGCTGTGGAATAAAATCTTGTCGTAAACATTTAAAGTAGGAAACATTCCATGATAAGAATAAATTTTCCCCCTAAAACAGACATACTGCATTTTGAACATACTCTTTCTTCCCATGGTATGTTATGGAAACATCCAATCTCAATAGAAAGCTTGTGACAACTGCAACTAAATTTCATAAGAATGTAAACATCTGGCAGACAAGTTATATATTTTTCCATACTAAAATTGGTTCTATAGTTTTTGTACTAAAAGCATCCACTATTATCCCACAGATCAGCTCTCCATTCATTAACAAACTTTTCTATTAAGAAGGTTTTGATAATGACATGAACTGCTAGAATTGATAGTTGAACAAAACTGTCTCTCCCACAAAGTCAAATCTGCTGTGCACTAAAATGTTTTGTATCTTATTTAGCCATGCTGATTGAATCAGAGATTTTCATGTAAATCTTTCATCCTCGGTAAACATTTGAGGATAGTTTTCAAGGATGAAAGTCAAGGGCTACATCCAGAAACGAACCATTGAAACAGAAATAGACAAGGATTATCTGCCCCCTTCTCCATATACTAATGAATTTGACATCGTACGCTTTAAACGAAAAACATATTTTGAAAATTTAACTGGAACTTTTTAATTATTACTACGTTTTCATAACCCCAAATTTCACACCCATACAACAAAACAGGTAAAACAATTTTATTGAACAAATCAAGTGTCACATCTATAGGTAGTTCTTTTTGCCATACAGTCCTTATCAGACTAAATATGACTTAAGTAGCTTGATTAAGCATTTTCCTTACATTTTGCAAAACTGCCACTCTCACTAAAAATAATTCCTAAATATTTAAAATAGTCAACAACTTCCAAAGTTTTTCCACCGTATATAAACATGTTACAAGATCTTTTTTGGCAAAATATCATGATTTTCACCACACACACACACACACACACACACGCACACACACACACACACACACACACACACACACACACACACACACACACATATGCTGTGTGGCTATTTCATATCATTATTACTTCCCCTTCAGAGACTACCTTAAACAATTCAATCCCTTTTATTTGTTTAAAGTTGCTTAGTAGTCCAGATAAAAGTTGCCATATCATGGAAAAGAAGCAACAACTTTTATATGAATTTGTAGGAATTGCTGTTTAGCTGTCTTGAACAAGTACAAGATGAAGTAAATGATTGTAAATATATATATCTATTTTTTTATTTTTAAACTAATATAGGAAAACACCTTCAAAGTTTGAAATTGTTTGTTTGATAACATGTCATAAAAATTTCATTGCAGTAACTTAAGGTGAGCTAGTAATGGTAGAGATCTGTATGGGTATCTCCCCCCTAACTTCTAATCCTCTGAGCTTTGGAGGAGATGTGTTGTCTGTCTTCCTGTGTTTGTGCCTGGATGAGGGGAGGAGGAGAGCCCCCCCCCCCCCCCCACCTCCAGCAGGTAGATAGGACAGAGGGTGGGGGGGAGTGGAGAAGGGGGAGAGATAGGACAGGAGGGGGGGGGACAGGGGAGGGGGGGAGGAGATAGGACAGAGGCGGGGGAGGAGGAGATAGGACAGGAGAGGGGGGGAGGAGATAGGAGGGGGAAATAGGGCGGGGGGATAGGACAGGAGGGGGAGATAGGGGAGGAGGGGGGAGATAGGAGGGAGAGATAGGGCAGGAGGGGGGGAAATGGGAGGAGGGGGGAGATAGGACAGGAGGGGAGAGGTAGGGGGAGATAGGACAGGAGGGGGTGGAGGGGGGAGGGGGGGAGGGGAGTATATCAGGGAGAGGAAAAAGGAGGTTTAAGAGTGGAGGTTAGGGGATAGGATACTGGGGAAACTGGGCTTGTGATTAAGTTGGGAGGGAGAAGAAGGTTATGTTTGGTCTTATTGGTATTATTTTCTCAATCACCTTCTGACAAATAAACATTAATTAATAAACTAAGGAGAAAAAACAAGCAAGCAAACAAAGAAGGAACGCCTCTCTGGCTTTATATTCATGATCACTCAGAAGGCATGTCTGCATGATAGAAAAAAAAAGTATTTAAAAAGTGGAGAAACAGATGGACAACATGGTGTGTTTCTTATGCCAGTATTGTTCAGGAGTGTCCAAAGTGTGTGTATGCTGAGAAACATGCTGTCACTCTCATTTGCAGGTTTTGCCCAATATCCTTGCATTAACCACTGGACTACAGACACTACGCACCCCTCCCAATAAGGGAACGCAGAGAAGAGTGAAGTGAAGAGAATGTGCCTGAAACTACTTGACAGATTTATACTCTACGCTTACTATTGTAGTATATCCTGGTGTTAACTGAGCCCGATCGAGAGATACAGACACCTGCAGTGTTGGTCAGGTTTTGAGCAACAATCTCAAAATCGCATCCGCAAAGTGGATGAAGCTTGACTTGTGTGATACTAGCCTTTCCCAAATGAGCCCACGGCATATTCAGTTTAGGTAAAAGCCAGCCAGAGCACCCAAAACGCTATGACTCTTATGGGATTCGAACCCGCGACTTTCCATTCTATAACCCAAGAGGCTAGCTAACCACTGCTCCATGGGGGCTGGAGTAGATTACATTGTTTAATGGAGGGAATAGCTTTGAAGTGGGAAGGGAAGGGTGGTGGTGAGAAACTTCTTGTTGAAGGTTCACCGTTATCTATCAATAGTAATTCTACTCTGCCATTTCAAGAAGTATGGAACCATTTGTCCTGTGTGCTCCTCAGGAGGTGTCCTGTTTCATTGCAGTGAGGTGATGAAGAGATCAGCTCCGAGATTATCCTTCTTTGGCTATTTTTTTTAACCAGCACCCACCCACCCCCCACCCCCTAATAAAACATAGCAAACAAAAAAAAACAATACGGTTGAGATTACTGCCAGATTGACAAGATAGTATTTTGTGTCTTGGTCTTGTCTGAAGCGACTAGTGTGAAAGACTCACACTAGTCGCCTCAGACAAGACCAAGACACAGACACAGAGACACAGACAGATATACACAGACGAACAGCGACGCAGACACACAGGCACACTCATAACCCCATACAACCCCACCCCCCCCAACACACACACACACACACACACACACACACACACACACCACACACACACACACGCACGCACCACGCACGCACGCACGCACGCACGCGTGCGCGTGTTGTTGCTTGTATTATCTATAGGCATATTTTATTTTTAAGGCAGTTGAAAGCATTCTAGTTGATTAATGTTGTTGAATTGTTTTGTTCCCTTTTTTGTGCTTGTTTGTTTGTTAGTTTTTTTCTGCATTTTAATTTCTTTTTTTTTAGAAATAGATGGCTTGTTGGAAAAAAAAGCAAATTAATGCTTATTCAATGTACCATCTGGAAATAAAAATTTGATT
>CM060317.1:32511633-32514133 GCA_030674155.1 Stramonita haemastoma
GCAGGCAGGCAGGTAAACAGGTAAGCAAACAGGCAGGTAAGCAGGCAGGTAAGCAGGCAGGTAAGCAGACAGGTAGGTAGGTAATCAGACAGGCAAGCAGGTAAGCAGGCAGGTAAGCAGGCAGGTAAGCAGGCAGGTAGGCAGGCAGGTAGGCAGGCAGGTAGGTAGGCAGGAAAGCAGGCAGGTAAGCAGGCAGGCAGGCAGGTAAGCAGGCAGGCAGGCAGGTAAGCAGGCAGGTAAGCAGGCAGGTAAGCAGGCAGGCGGGTAAGCGGGAAGGCAGGTAAGTAGGCAGACATGTAAGTAAGCAGGCAGGTAAGCAGGCAGGTAAGCAGGCAGGTAAGCAGGCCCCTCGCCTTCCAGTTTTCTCCTCATGGGCGTAGGTTCCAACTTCTTGAAGTTATGTAAATGGGACTTCACCCACCATGCATAGTGTAGGGACAGGATATAATATAGAGCGATCAGAAATGGTCACGGCGCTGGTTTTTCTTCCCCAAGCAGGGTTCTCTCCCCACCCCACCCCACCCCACCCCCACCGCCCTCTCGTGGGGATCTCAGGGGCCTGTCAGTATCAATAGGCTCTACACCTTCTAGAAATTCTGTGCTTAGAGTTCCCTCTTTTCTATCTCTCTGTTTGTTTCTGCATTCCTTGTTCCGTTTCTGTTTCTTCCAGTCACTCACTACTTTCTTGTCTGTTTTCTGCCTTCTTGGTCCACTCTCCTGCCATTTTTATCAAGAAAGACTTGAAATAATTCAAACATTTCCCTCCCACGCCGAAGTCAGATGTGCTGAGTCTGACTTGTCAGTCGTTTGACGGCAGCGCATCGCATTTTTGCTCGCGTGCGAGACAATGAAAGTTGCTGTCTGAGCGTTCGAAGAGAAGAAGAAGAAGAAGAAGAAGAAGAAGAAGAAGAAGAAGAAGAAGACGAAGAGAAGAAGAAGAAGAAAACAACAACAACAACTACTGCTATTAATTGTGGTTGCCTCGCGACGGGTGACTGCTCTTGAGCCTTGGCTTCAGTACACTTCCCCAGTTCACCCAGCTGTAAATGGGCACCTGCTCTCTTTAGGGACAGGAATGGTTTAAGCAGCGAGGGAGAGGATATGGGCGCCACCCTCAAGATGCTGGCACCGAGAGAAGATGAGGTCTCTGACTCCTCGCTCCTCAACGACTGCATGGGGAAAACCTTTTCTTTTCTTTTTTTTTAACCTAAAATACTGACATCCCCCCTCCCCACTCCCCTGGGTTATGGGACACCCTTTATTCATCTACAATATTTATATTCCCCTTCCCGCCTTCTCACTGCCTAGTTTCATGCAAAACAAATGTTACTCACTGTTGATATTGAGAAGGAAAAAATGTCGAGTTTATCAGTTTATAAGTCATCTTTCTCTTTTCTGGGTGGAAGGGAGAAAATTAATGGTAGACATTTTACCCGGTTAAAGGTGGTGGTGGCAGTGAGGATAAAGGTGGTGGTGGGAGTGAGGATAAAGGTGGGAGTGAGGATAAAGGTGGTGGTGGGAGTGAGGATAAAGGTGGTGGTGAGAGTGAGGATAAAGGTGGTGGTGGGAGTGAGGATAAAGGTGGTGGTGAGGATAAAGGTGGTGGTGGGAGTGAGGATAAAGGTGGTGGTGGGAGTGAGGATAAAGGTGGTGGTAGTGGGGATAAAGGTGGTGGTGAGGATAAAGGTGGTGGTGGGAGTGAGGATAAAGGTGGTGGTGAGGATAAAGGTGGTGGTGGAGTGAGGATAAAGGTGGTGGTGAGGATAAAGGTGGTGGTGGTAGTGGGGATAAAGGTGGTGGTGAGGATAAAGGTGGTGTGGGGAGTGAGGATAAAGGTGGTGGTGAGGATAAAGGTGGTGGTGGGAGTGAGGACAGAGGTGGTGGTGGGAGAGAGGATAAAGGTGGTGGTGGGAGTGAGGATAAAGGTGGTGGTGAGGATAAAGGTGGTGGTGAGGATAAAGGTGGTGGTGGTAGTGAGGATAAAGGTGGTGGTGAGGATAAAGGTGGTGGTGAGGATAAAGGTGGTGGTGGGAGTGAGGATAAAGGTGATGGTGAGGATAAAGGTGGTGGTGGGAGTGACGACAGAGGTGGTGGTGGTAGTGGGGATAAAGGTGGTGGTGAGGATAAAGGTGGTGGGAGTCAGGATAAAGGTGGTGGTGGGAGTGAGGATAAAGGTAGTGGTGGGAGTGAGGATAAAGGTTGTGGTGGGAGTGAGGATAAAGGTGGTGCTGGGAGTCAGGATAAAGGTGGTGGTGGGAGTGAGGATAAAGGTGGTGGTGGGAGTGGGAATAAAGGTGGTGGTGGGAGTGAGGATAAAGGTGGTGGTGGGAGTGAGGATAAAGGTGGTGGTGGGAGTGAGGATAAAGGTGGTGGTGGGAGTGAGGATAAAGGTGGTGGTGGGAGTGAGGATAAAGGTGGTGGTGGAATAAAGGTGGTGGTGGTAGTGAGGATAAAGGTGGTGGTGGGAGTGAGGATAAAGGTGGTGGTGGTAGTGGGAATA
>CM060317.1:32519133-32521633 GCA_030674155.1 Stramonita haemastoma
TACAAAACTGCATACACACGGGGACTGGATGAAAAGAAGCACAAGAGTGCTTATCCCATTATCCTCGATATAGAAGAATAAATCAAATCAAATCAAATCAATCAATCAAATCTCTCTGTTTTGCAACTCAATGTACGTATAATTATAGTGAACGACATCAAAATAAAGACCGTCCATTTTGTAAACCAACAGTTGAAAAGAAACAGCATTTCCTTTATGAATGCTTAATGTATAATGATTTGAAAATCAAATTTGTAAGTGATTGTGTTGATACACCTTTACACGATCTGCTTAAAGCAGAAAAACAGAAACAGTTAGTCACTGTCAAGATATATCTTTCAAGCCATCAATTATAAGAGAAAGAAATTGTATTAGGATAGTTACGTCACAAACGGAGACAAGGGTCATCATTTTGGTATAATTTTAAGTAGCTACATGTTTATTAATTTTTTTCCAGATATAAGAAAGGTAAACATAGAATTATTGATATTGTGGTGTTGGTTTGATACAAATGTCCTTTTTTTGTATATGTGCATTGTCTTCATAATTTCTGTGAGAGAAATTGAGCTTGATATCATGTATTTTCTTTGAGATTTTTGCCTAGTGTGTGACATTGTCAACTTATCCCGCGCCAACCTTTTTTTTATCATGGCCCAAGGACGAGGTAAATTACATTTTTGAGTTCTGAGTTCTGAGTTCTGAGTTCTGAGTTCTCTCTCTCTCTCCTCTCTTCTCTCTCTCTCTCTCCTCTCTCTCTCTCTCTCTCTCTCTCTCTCTCTCTCTCCTCCTCTCTCTCTCTCTCTCTCTCTCTCTCTCTCCCTCAACATCAACAACAAGGGGAGACAGCACATCACAACAGGCAACACAATAATGGCCCCAGAACTCTCAGAATGTAGTTCTGATGATTCTGCCATCTTCACCACCATTACCCTCACCCTCCCTCCCCTCTATCACCATCCTCTTCCTTCCCTCCCCCTTCCTCCCTCTCCCCCTTTCTCCCTGTTAGTTCTTTCTCCAATATCCAGTACACACATACTTCTGTCTAGTATCACTTTTACTGGATAGACATTAAAACGAACACACACACATACACACACACAGCACACAACACAACACACACACACACAACAAAAACAACACACACAAAAAAAACACAACACAACACAACACACACAACACAACACAACACAACACAACACAACCAACACACACACACACACACACACACACACACACACACACACACACAACACACACACACAACACACAACACAACACAACACAACACAACACAACACAACAACACACAACACAACACAACACAACACAACACCACACACACACACACACACACACACACACACACCACCACCACCACCACCACCACACCACCACACCACACCACACCACACCACACCAACAACACATAACAAACAACACAACACGACAAACACACAGAGAGAGACAGAGAGACAGAGAGACAGAGAGAGACAGAGAGAGTTCATGGCAATCTAGGGGACAGGCAGACAGTGAGGTAAAAAGATGATATAATGGCCCCTACTACAGGGGGCCTGTCTAATGCCTTTGATCCTCTGGCTGCTTAACTTTGAACCCATGGAGAGGATGACCCATTGCCTGAGGCATCGGACCCACAGGATGACTGACCCATTGAACAGATGACATTTACAAAACTGCATACAGACGGGGACTGGATGTAAAAAAAAAAAAAAAGCATATGACTGCTTTTTTCTATTATCCTCGATATAAAAGAATAAATAAATAAATAAATAAATAATTTTTTTAAAAAAATTGCCTGAGGCATCGGACCACAGCATGACCCATTGACATGGGGCATGACCCACAGCATGACCCATTGATGAGGCATGGGACCCACAGCAGGACCCATTGACTGAGGCATGGGACCCAGCATGACCAGCATGACTCATTAACTGAGGCATGGGACCCACAGCATGACCCATTACTGAGGCATGGGACCCACAGCATGACCCATTGAATGAGGCATCAGACCCACAGCATGACCCATTGACTGAGGCATCAGACCCACAGCATGACCCATTGACTGGGCATCAGACCCACAGCATGACCCATTGCATGAGGCATGGGACCCACAGCATGACCCATTGACTGAGGCATGGGACCCAAACATGACCCAATGACCATTAACTGAGGCATGGGACCCACAGCATGACCCATTAACTGAGGCATGGCAGACCCACAGCATGACCCATTGAATGAGGCATCAGACCCACAGCATGACCCATTGACTGAGGCATCAGACCCACAGCATGACCCATTGACTGAGGCATCAGACCCACAGCATGACCCATTGACTGAGGCATCAGACCCACAGCATGACCCATTGACTGAGGCATCAGACCCACAGCATGACCCATTGACTGAGGCATCAGACCCACAGCATGACCCATTAACTGAGGCATCAGACCCACAGCATGACCATTAACTGGGCATCAGACCCACA
>CM060317.1:32526633-32529133 GCA_030674155.1 Stramonita haemastoma
TTGAACGGGAATTGAACCCAGATCGTCAGATTGCGAGCGCATTGTTCTAACCACTAGGCTACCCTGTCCCCCATCGAATAAGGCCACCTATCAATTTTTTCGGCGACACTGATTAGTCTCTTATACGTTGGATGACTACACTTCCTGGAGCAAAATGCACTTATTCTTCTTTTAATCTGTTTTAAAAGTTTGCATGTATATTTTTTTTATTTCAAGGATAACGGAATAATATAAGCATCCATTTGCTTTTTTTTTTTAACATCTTGTCCCCGTGGGTATGCAGTTCTGTAAATGTTATCTGTTCCTACCGTCACACAATGGCCTACTCTTCCGAAAAGCGGACAGGTTTTAATGTGTGCGCAAGATGTTCATGTGTGTAAGGTGCGCGTGTATGAGGGCACGCGTCTGCGTATTTGCCTGTATGCAGACGTGCAGGTGTGTGTGTGTGTGTGTGTGTTTATGTGTGTGTGTGCATGCGCACCTGCATGTATCCCCGCTGTCTGCGTGTGTTTCCATATGTGAGCGCATCAGATGTGTGCGTGGGTGGGTGGGTAGTTTGTTGACGTGGGCGTATGTGCGTGTGTTAGGTAGACGTGACGAAAGTAGAATGACATCACTTCAAACGCGTCTGATGGCCGTGTAATTTGAGACTTGACTGCTTTGACAGAAAGAGAGTTATCATGCCACCATCTCTCCACCACCACCACCACCACCCTCTCTCTCTCTCTCTCTCTCTCTCTCTCTCTCTCTCTCTCTCTCTCTCTCTGGTCCTTGGAAAGTGCGTGGGTCATTTTTAATAACCGATCAGTATCGACAACTGATACACAAAATAGGCCATTGTTGCCAAACTGGGCACAAACAGCCTCTCAGCCAGACGAGATAAAACTAATGACAAAATGGTCGGCCGCCGGCCCGAATGTCACGCAGATCGAATGCTGAAATGCATGTCTTTGTTTTCAAAGGTAGCCTGCCTGCCTGCCTGCCTGCCTGCCTGCCTGTCTGTCTGTCTGCCTGCCCCGAGGCCCCCCAGCAAAGTAGGTCTATCCCTGTCATTAGTTTTGTTTGGTTATGATTGACATCTGCATCCGCAATAAAAAGACCTTGAAGAGTGAATGAATGAATGAATGAATGAATGGATGGATGGATGGATGGATGGATGGATGGATGGATGGATGGATGGATGGATGGATGGATGGGTGGATGGATGGTGGATGGATGGATGAGATGGATGGATGGATGAATGAATGAATGAATGAATGAATGAATGAATGAATATCGAATATGAAACACAGTGACCAAATTCAAAATCTGCTCACTCTTGGTATTTTTCAGAATTTGAAAATATCTCTCCCGAACGCAAAAATTGAAAATGAAGATGCTTATCAGACAATCATGAATGGAGTCCACTAACGGCATATTATAGTTAATTAAGTTACTACGGCACGTTAGTCAGTCAATCGAGTCCACTTAGTCATATATAGTCAGTCAATCGAGTCCACTTACGTCATAGTATAGTCAGTCAGTCGAGTCCACTTACGTCATAGTATAGTCAGTCAATCGAGTCCACTTACGTCATAGTATAGTCAGTCAATCGAGTCCACTAACACCATAGTAAGTCAATCAATCGAGTCCACTAACACCATAGTATAGTCAATCAATCGAGTCACTAACACATAGTATAGTCAATCAAACGAGTCCACTTACGTCATAGTATAGTCAATCAATCGTCACTAACCCATAGTATAGTCAATCAATCGAGTCCACTAACACCATAGTATAGTCAATCAATCGAGTCCACTAACACCATAGTATAGTCAATCAATCGAGTCCACTTACGTCATAGTATAGTCAGTCAATCGAGTCCCTAACGTCATAGTATAGTCAGTCAATCGAGTCCACAACGGCATAATATTTTTTTTTAATATAATACCACTTTATGTCAAAGCAGATTTCTCTGCGTGAAATTCGGGCTGCTCTCCCCAGGAAGAGCGCGACACCACAAGTGCAGCGCCACCCATTTTTCTTCTTTTTCCTGTCTGCAACTGTATTTGTTTCCCTATCAGAGTGGCTTTTTTCTACAGAATTTTGTCAGGGACAACCCCCTTGTTGCCGTGGGTTACGTGCGCTAAATAATGATGTGTAACACACGGGACCTTGGTTCATAGTCTCATCCGAAAGATTAGCACCCAGACCACCACTCATGGTCTAATGTATGGGGGGAAAGTTTTGGGCTGAAACGGGATTCCAACCACCGCACACTCCGACCTGGCCTTATCACTTTCTAGTTAAAAGTTAAAGTCTGTCCCGAGCCTAAGGCTCATCAGGCCGGTGCTTATCCCGGTTTCTGTGGCTTAAGCGACTGAGAGTCATAGACTCCCCCCTGGATAGGACGCCAGTCTATCGCAGGGTTAACCCCCAACACAAGGTTGGTACCCCTTTTACACCTGGGTGGGGTGAGAAAATAGCCGTAAAGTGCCTTTTCCAAGGACACAACGCCATA
>CM060317.1:32536633-32539133 GCA_030674155.1 Stramonita haemastoma
GACACAAAACAGAGAGAGGTAGAAATGCAAAATAAATTACACGTTGCATAGCTCTTTCTTTTTTTATATATAGATATGTACAAATGAGACCTCAAACTGTGGGATGTTTTTATTTCATGACGTCAAAGAAATCGACACCTGACCTTGCAGTTGTGCATGCATGCGTGCACGAGCTCGCGTGTTGTATGTATGCATGTATGTATGTGTGAAAGTGTATGTGTGCATGCATGCATGCATACTTTTTGTTTTTTGCCTCTTTAATTTGTTTCCATAAAATCTTCTTCCATTTTTTTGTCAGTTTTGTTGTGTCTACACCATGTCTGCAACAACGCTAGCATTTTCAATCTTCACGCCAAGAGTAAAGAAAAAGCAACCACAAAAAAAAAACCGAAACCAACCAAAAAAAAGGGGGGGTAAAAGTGCAATATTTCACCCAGAAAATAACTAAAGGAAAAAACAGGTCCTGACTTGCCCCAGACAGCATCGTGGCTTTTCACACCTCAGTCGGCACGTCAGCACCGAGAAGGGAGGTAATTCCCGTGGCCTAACTGAGAGTGATCTCCCTTGCCTGCCAAATCTATGGCAGACACTGTGAAGCTTGACGTGTTAGCGGCACTGGTTTTTTGGAAGAGGTCTTTCAGTACGGAACTTTCCGCAGCTTTTCTTGAAGTAAAAAGACCAAAGTGAAGGAAGGAAGATCTTTCAAGTTGGCGGTGACAGAATGAAAGGTGAACAAAAGCAAAAAATCTGAACTTTCAATCTTTGTGACTGGAGGATATTTCCTCCCAGCCAATAGATATGGCAAGTGAAATCATGATGGCCATTTCCCCCGTCTCATTGTTGCTTTAAGTGTAGACTTAATGAAAGATTTCTTTTTCAGAGAGAGAGAGAGAGAGAGAGAGAGAGAGAGAGAGAGAGAGAGTTGTGCATTTCTCATGGTGTTTGTAAACACTGCATAACAGTAGTTATTACAAAAATTAATTTCGTTTGTTTTTTTTGCTGCCTCATCTTCTGTGACGTTCCTATCCCTGCTGTCCCAATCCGCTCGTTTCAATCTCCCCGCCACAGCCATACCCCAGATTTGCTATGTCTCATCCTCAGGATCGGCAGCCCACAGGGAGCCCATCAGTATTAGGTCGCCGTGGTGCCACCAGCCAAAGGGGCCCTGCACTACTGCTGGGTCACTTTGGTGGTGTTCAGTGGTGCCTGCACTGAGCTAACATACGCAGGACACTACCTACTAAGCCCCCTACTAACGACAGTATTAGCTTAGTCGCTGAGCCAGACTGAGTGAAACGCCCACCCGAGGTGGCGACCACCACAACGTCCCTCCAAAGACCGCCCCCTCGAACTTCCAACCCCAAAGGCTTTGACACAAACTCACTATAGGTACAGAGGTGTATGGGCAAACCGAACCTGAGGTCACCATGAGACCAGAGCAACCGGAGCCACGGAATCAGAGGTAATTTTTTCATTGCATGAAGATCGATGAGAATGAGGATGATGTAACGATGCTGCTATGGAAGGTTAAGCTTTGAGACTACTTGACAGGGTTGTACTCTACGCTTACTATCATGATATATCCCAGTGTCAACCGGGCCTGAGAGATGCAGACACCTCCAGTGCTGGTCAGGTGATTTGAGCAACACTCTCAAACTCGCATCCGTAAAGTGGATGAAGTTCGACTGTGTGGTCCCAGTCTCCCCACTAAGCCCACAGCACACTCACCCTGGGTAGGAGCCAACCGGAGCCGGAAAAATCGCTATGACTCAAAAGGGAATCAAACCCGCGACCTTCCAGTCCGGAATCCAAGGCGCTAACCACTGAGCCATGGCGGCTGGTACAAAAATTATGTCTTGTCTTCGTTACAGTGATTGTTGTTTTTTTTAAATCAATAAAGTTCCCTGTCCTAGGTGGGGTAAACATCTAATTGTTACTGAACATGCCAAAAATGAAAACAAAAATTAGTAATCATGCAAATATGTGTGTACGATCTGTGAACACAGAATTCTCAAAAATATTGCATCCTGATAATGACTTTCTTACACATAGCATATCAACAGCCAATGGCCCACATTGGGTGACCCAGGAGGAGGTTAAGCCCTTAAATGTCTCAATTGCTTTCTTATGTCCTGGTCAGTAGTTGACCTTGGATTTTTCTACAGTATCCGCTATAGAAAACTTGCGAAAAAATTAGTTCTATAGCTTAATCTGAATCGCTCACAGCCGCTTGACTAATTCATTGACTGTGCTATTCACAGGCAACGTTATTCATTTATTTATTTATTTTATTTTAATTATTTATTCTTTTATATCGAGGATAACAGAATAAGCAGTCATTGGGAAGTGCACATGAGCAAATTAAACTGAAAATGTTTGTATCATATTATGTGTCATTCTTACATTTTTCTCGTGTTCAGATATCAATCCAAAAGAGGTTTTCTTTTAGTGGAGCACAATATTTTTAAGGGATTTAGTTCGATTTGATTTTTATTTGAAG
>CM060317.1:32541633-32546633 GCA_030674155.1 Stramonita haemastoma
CCGCCTGCCTCTTCATTCTGGAGTCCAGTGGGTCCAGTCACACCCACCCAACGATTCCATCATTGTTCCTTGGTCTCAGCTAATGCACCCGATCTGTCTCGGGCTATACACTGTTCATGGTGATACACAGCAGTCAGTTTCCTCCCCACATTCAGCTCCTCTCAGTGGCTAATTATTTCATCCCATCCCAGCCCCTAAAGGGGCCAGCTGATGTTATTTATAAGCAGGAACTGACCACACTTAGACATGGTTAAAAGGAAGGGGCGTGCTGAATTGAGCACTCTGGACTGATTAATGTTGGATAATTATGCGTGCTGTGGATGGTGTCTCTTTGTGGCTTTTCACTGCATCTGGCAAGCAGTTTTGGTGGGAAAATGCATTTTGGTTAGTAAGTTTTTTGGTGGAGCATGCTTTATAGTTAAAAAGTATTGGTGGAGGAGTATGGCTTTATGGTTATTAAAGTTTTGGTGGAGATGCTTAATAGTTATTAAGTTTGGTGAATATGATTTATAGTTAGTAAGTTTTGGTGAATATGATTTACGGTTATTAAAGTTTGTGGAATAATGCTTTATGGTTATTAAGTTTTGGTGGAGTATGCTTACGTAGTTATTAAGTTTTGAAAACGCTTTGTTTGTTTGGTGGGTAGCTTGGGTGGAATAAGTTCTATGCTGTTTGGCTTTCAAGGTGCTCATTTCGGGTGGACTGTGTCTGTTGCTGTTTGTCTGGTGCGCTCTGTTCTGTCTTGTCTGTCTGTCTGTCTGTCTGTCTGTCTGTCTGTCTGTCTGTCTGTCTGTCTGTCTGTCTGTCTGTCTGTCTGTCTGTCTTCTCTCTCTTCTCTTCTTCTCTCTCTCTCTCTCTCTCTCTCTCTCTCTCTCTCTCTCTCTCTCTCTCTCTCTCTCTCTCTCTCTCTCTCTCTCTCTCTCCCCCTGTTTTTGCGTGCATGCATGCGTGTCTGCGCACAATATCCCTGCAACACTATCATCCAGCCTGAGATCCCCAAAACACGATATGCCACATCAACACATACACACACAACACACAACACACAACACACAACACACAAAAACACACAAAAACACACACACACTACACACACACACACACACCCACACACACACACACAAACACCAACACAACCACCAACACACACAAACAACACAACACACACGCCAAACTGGCACACACTCAAACTCACAACAACCAACCACACACAACACACACCAACCCACACACACCACACCCCAACTACAACACCAACACACACAACAACCACCAACACAACACAACAACACACACACACAACAAACACACACACACAACACAACACCCACACACCACACCACACACAACCACACCACACCCACCACACCACCAACACTACCACCAACACCAACACCACAACACACACACAACACAACACACACAACACACAACACTCAACACCAACACACCAACCCACCAACACCAACACCAACAACACACACCAACACCAACACCAACACCAACACACACCAACAACACCACAACACACACAACACACCAACACACAACACCACACAAACACCAACACCACACACCAACACCAACACAACACCAACACCACCAACACCAAAAACACCAACAACACCAACACAACCAACAATAACCACCACCAACACCAACACACACACACCAACACACAACAACCAACACCAAACACAACACCAACACCAACACCAACACCACCCAACACCAACACCAACCAACACCACACCAAACACCACAACACCACCAACCAACACCAACACCAACACACCAACACTACCAACACCAACACCAACAACACCAACAACAACCCAACACCACCAACAAACCACCAACACACAACAAACCTACACCAACACCACAACACCACCAACACCAACACCAACACCACAACACCAACACCACCAACACCAACACACCAACACCACCAACACCACCAACAAACACACACACCAACACCAACACACACCAACACCAACACCACCAACACCACCAACACCACCAACACCACCAACACCAACACACCAACAACACACACCAACACTACCAACACTCACAACACCAACCAACACAACCACACAACAACACAAACACCACACACAACACACCAACACCAACAACCAACACCACCAACACCAACACACTAACACCACAACACCAACACCTACAACACCAACACCACCAACACCAACACCAACCAACACCAACCACACCAACACCAACACCACCAACACTACCAACACCAACACAACACCAACCACCAACACCAACCAACACCACCCACCACCAACACCAACACCACCAACACCACCAACACCACACACCACCAACACCACCAACACCACCAACACCACAACACCACCAACACTACCACACCAACACCACCAACACCAACACTACCAACAACCAACACCACCAAACCAACTACCAACACCAACACCACCAACACTACCAACCCCAAACCACACCAACACCACCAACACCAACACACACCAACACCAACACCACCAACCCACCAACACCACCAACACCACCAACACCAACACCACCAACACCACCAACACCAACACCACCAACACTACCAACACCACCAACACCACCAACACCAACACCAACACTACCAACACCAACAACACCAACAACACCAACACCAACAACAACACTACCAACACCAACACCACCAACAACAACAACACCAACAACAACACCAACACTACCAACACCACCAACACCAACACCACCAACACCAACACCACCAACACCACCAACACCAACAACACCAACACCAACACTACCAACAACAACACCAACACCAACAACACCAACACCAACAACACCAACACCAACAACACCAACACCAACACCAACACAGAAAAAAGGGAGCAAAAAAAGGGAAGAATCCCATAAACCAGGTCGACCAGCGTGGGTGTTGGTGTGGTGTGGCGTATCGTGGCGTGGGCAGCAGCTAAGCTAAGCTAGCCTAGCTGAGAGAGATAGGGGTGGATAGAATGATATCATCATCACAGCTGATGGCTGTCTGGACGGGCACTTTGGGCCCCCCCATTAGCGGCTTGAGCAGGCCTCCCCCGCTCCTCGTTACGGCAATCTCCCTAGGTCTCTTTAGGGGGGATCTGGCACACGCTTCCCTTCCTGGACCTGATAGGATGCAGTCCGCTGCCGCCCGCCTACCTACCTCCAGCTCCCCCCCCTCCCCCCCATCAGCGTGGGAGCTTTTGCAAAAAGTGACCAGATTTGTGGTGGGCAGCGTGGTGCAGCGATGGCGGGCCATTCTGCTGCGTGTCTTGTTGGCCTTGTAAATCTGCCTGCATCTTCCTTTCTCTTCCTTCTTCTCCTTCTCTTTCTCTCTCTTCTCTTGTCTTCCCCTCTCTTCCTTCTCTTCCTTCTCTTCTCTTCCTTCTTTCTCCTTCTTCTTCCCTCTCTTTCTCTTTCTCTTCTCTTCTCTCTTCTCTTCCTTCCTTCCCCTTTCTTCCTTCTCCTCTCTTCTCTTCTCTTCTCTCCTCTCTTCCCTTTCTTCCTCTCTCTCTTCCCTTCTCTTCTCTTCTTTCTTCTCTCCTCTCTTCCTTCTCTTCTCTTCTCTTCTCTCTTCTCTTCTCTTCTCTTTTCTTCTCTTCCTCTTCTTCCTCTTCTCTCCTCTTCCCTTCCTTCCCCTCTTTCCCTTCTCTTCTCTTCCCTTCTTTCTCTCCTTTCCTTCTCTTCTCTTCTCTTCCCTTCTCTTCTCTCCTCTTCTCTTCTCTTCTCTTCTCTTCCTTCTCTCTTCTCTTCCTTCTCTTCTTTCCCTTACTCTCTTCTCTTCTCTTCAGTCTCTCGTCTCTTCTCTTCTCTCTCTTCTCTCCTCTCCGCTTCTCTTGTCTTCCCCAGGGTAAGTCTGGAACAGACGGGTGAGATCATCCTTCTGTTTTTGGAGGCTGAGGCTGCTTGCAGAGGCGGGGTGAGGGTGGGGGCGGGTGGGTGGTTTGGAAATGTGGGGGGGGGCGGGGGGGAGTGGGGGGGAGTAAATAAAAACAAAACAAAAGGGTGGAAGGGAAGTAAGCAAGATGAGGTAAAAAGGATCAGCAACACCATACCAAAAAAACTCGTTTCTTTTTTTTTAATCTAATGTTTATCATGTGTTTTGCATGTTGTGAGACCTTTTTTTGTCTTTTGTATTATATTACATCGCATTGTATGATATTGTATGGCTCATCCTTGTCAGTTCTCAGGTCGATCTTCCAATGATATTTCTCATCTTTTACCGTCGTTATGTTTTTCATGTTCATCCTCAGCATCTTTTACTTTTTGTTACGTCGGCGTAAACTCCAAGGAGCAGTCGTGTGAATCCACGACTATATTTAAGATTTTTTGCTCCAAAGTGCAGATTTTATTTTGCCAAGGGTAGTTGACATGTCATACTGAAACTTGATAAAGTTTGGATAAGTGTCCAATCCAGTCTAATCTTGTTGTTGTTTATAACCCCACTGACCAGAATCCGTACCGGGGATGTCATTTCGTAAAAATTATCAATCTCAGATGAAAACTGTACAACTATATTATACAGATTAAAACAGGGTATAAAATCAACTGTACTCCCCTTTCTTACAGTATCAATGCCCTGGCCAAACATAAGAATCATGTCAGGACGGTCAACATGTTGTGTCGTTGGTATCACGTGCCTTCTGAAGACAGAAACTACAGAATCAATCAATATCAAAAGTCTTAACCTCTGCGCAAATTGCCTCGAGAGAGGGGCTGACATTTCTTAGTGAGCAGAAATTGCCTTGAGAGAGGGGCTGACATTTCTTAGTGAGCAGAAATTGCCTTGAGAGAGGGGCTGACATTTCCTAGTGAGCAGAAATTCCCTTGAGAGAGGGGCTGACATTTCTTAGTGTGCTGAAATTGCCCTGTGAGAGGGGCTGAAATTTCCTAGTGAGCAGAAATTGCCTTGAGAGGGGTGGTTGACATTTCCTAGTCAGCAAACA
>CM060317.1:32551633-32566633 GCA_030674155.1 Stramonita haemastoma
GGTGGGTGGTGGGGGTGGGGGTGGGGGGATTGAAGGATGGAGACAAGACTTGATGAGGGGGACAGGGGAGGGAAGGATGAGGGAGGGGGAGGGGGGAGGGTAAGGAACCGGATAGACGAAGAAGGGGGGAGGTGTATTTTGTCGGATGGTAAAAGAGAGCGGAATGGGGGGGGGAAGGAAGAAAGGTGTAAGAATGTATGTATGAAAGGGGGGTATGAAGTTTATAGGGAATGATCGGGACCACACAAGTCTGTGGGAGGTTTTTTTTTTTTTTTTTTTTTTTGATAATTTCTTTTTATGTTGATATACAGTTGACGGCCTCCTCCAAACTGGCTTGACTGACTGACACCGCAGGTGACTGTTTGTCCCTGACCTGTTTTTTTTTGGCAAGGATGCTTTATGGTGTCTGTGTATGTATGTTTGCTTCTTTTTTTTTCAAAGTCAGCGGGGTAATAAAGTGGAGTCATGTAATACAGTGACAGAGAAGAAACAGATGATAAGATATTCACGCGTGAAAATTCAGCACTTAGCGTACACTATCTCTATCAAATATAACCATGTTATAGCAAAGAAACAATGAAAAGATTTTTGTAATGTTTTTGTTTTCGGTGTTATTACAGGTGTCCCATACCCTGAGCAGTTGTTGGGGAGCGAGGTTTCAAATACCTCAGCTTCTCTTAGGGGCCAGCATGTTGAGGTCGGCACCATTCTCCTCTCCCTCGCTGCTGTTACCTTCCCTGACCCAAAAGAGGTCAGGTACCTATTTGCAGCTTGGTGAACTGAAGGAGACTGTACTGAAAGCCAAGATACACGAGCGGTGGGTCACCGTCTGCAAGGCAACCACGCTCAACACTGTGAACCCTTAGCATATTATGTAGAGAGTGTGGCCCCGCCCCCTCAACATTATTATTGTGTTCATTATCAGTGTGAATTCCTGGACGCTGTATGAACGGTTCCTAGTCCTCGGCGATCGTACCTGTTCAGGTGTGTCTATATCTACTGGCCTCAGCCAACACATTCCCACTTCAGAGCAGCTCATTTTTAGTACAGGATGCATGCTGGGTATGTTCGTGTTTCCGTAAAACACCAATAGTTGACATGAGTTAAAGTAGTTTTAACATGAAGAAATTATCTTCTGCATGTGTGTGTATGCGAAGAGGAATCAAGGCATCGGCAGGTCTGCAACTTTCAGTTGATAGTGGAGATCGTAAAAGTTCCACCCTTAAATTCATCAGACGCTGCTATCGATATTCGCACCCACGACTTGATGGGCCCAGTGGTTTGAAGTCCAACAGTCTTAACCCCTAGGCCATGGCGTCCTTTAGTGAAGACAGACGATTGTGGTCTGTCGTTTCATGGTCTAGAAAAGCAGGAATGCAAGGGGGTCCGGTTGAATCTCATCTGAAGCCAGCTTTTTGCCCTATAGACTGTAGGTCATGAATGGTGCTACTTTTTCTGGATGAGACGAAAGAGTCTATGTTCTGCATGCAACATGATTTTAGTGCACGTAAGAGAACCTACAGCAACAAGAGGATTGTCCCTGGGGAAATTCCTTAGATGAGAGTGTCACGCTCCTTAAGGGAGTGTGAAGAAAACCCCACCCGTACCCACTCTATCTAACTTCCCGACAACAACAAACGCAGAACACAGAGAAGAAATTTCCAACCTTTACTATTCAATTTTTGATGATAATGAAAATCAACAATCGAAAAATAACAAGGCAAAACCAACGCACCAAAAATACACTTCCTCACGCTCACAAAAATCTTATATAGTAAACAACAACAAAAATATAATAACAATACAAAAAATCGCACGCAAAAAATGTACAAGTTTTCACACCCACAAACAACCGCACTCTAATCTAAATATTATACATCAACTCTAATTTAAGGTCCTGTATTTCTCACAAAACAGTTTTTTGAGTCCAAAAATGAATTAAAAAGAAACACGCAAAAACCACACACCAAAAGAATCACTTTCCTGACAACACGATGAAGAAGACGAAGCAGACGAAGACGACGTGCTGAAGACAAGGTACAAAGAAGGACTTGATGACTGGAGGTCGACAGGAACTGGTGATGAACAGGAACTGGTGGTAACGGAAACCTGTAAAAGGCGATACTTAATAATCCTCCCCATACACTGGTAACTAAAGTTATTTCTTGGTTCTTTTTAGTTTGGCAAAATACCTGTCTCTCCACATTCAAGGATTCCACCTGGTACTCGGGAAAAATATATATATCTATGTACCTTAATCTAATCCACATTCAACACCTCATAATAGCTATTAACATCCAAATAGGTTTAATTCAAAAACATTCGAAAGACTCTGTCATGAAGCATATTTATAACAAAACAATATCAATCCATACTTACCATCAAACACACTCAATTGCACTATCTCTCACATAACTCAAAAATTTCCATATCAATTCCAACGTAAAACAATGCTGAGTATTACAAAACACAATGAAAACCCTTTCCCCACGAACCATTGATGTTTAAAAAACAAAACCAAACAACAACACATAACTAAGGATAAATACCCCTACGTTCGCTATACACCAATACTACTAGTGTTACTTCACGAAAGATAAATATAATTCGGAACAAAACGCTCACGATGTGCTTATATTTCTTCAGTCCAGATGTTTAATTAACAACAAGAACCAATGCCCATTATCAGAGCCAAAACAACAACACACCAAAACCACGCGGAACCAGACATAACTACGACAAGTACAAACTCTCACCTGTCACTGGAACTAATATGGCGCACTCCTGCACCCCAACCGACGTGACTAGACGAACAAGCGACAAACAGTGACGAAGAACGAAGAACAAAGGCAGGAACTGGAGAGCGAAACCTCCTACGAGGCGTAGGCTCTCTCCTGCCTCTCGAACGGAGCCAAAAACTGACTCTACGTGGCGCCCAACAGTAAAAACTGGAACGGCGACCACGTCCCCCTGCTTAGCATAAGCCCGCAGCCGCTCCGCTAATCTAACCGTTAGATCTACTCTCGCTGCGGAACTTCTCGAGAGATCTCGCCTAAGCCTAGATCTATACGAAGAGAAAGGAAATGAACGTAGACAGCTATACACACAGAAGTAAGTGCAAAAATGCACGCACTGGACAACTAGCCACTATACACGTAAAACGATCTATTTAAAATATGCGAACCGTGACAATACCCCCCCTTAAATTCAAACCACCCGGTTTGAACTGTAACCAAGACACGGTGCGCATAAGAAATAACGCACCACCATGTACAACACCAACAATCCAGTGGCAAGTGCCACAGCAACAAAGTTTTAACACTGGTGACAAGTGACTTGTTGTCAACCAGACCCAATGAATCTCGATTCCAGTGACAGGTTCCTCAACCTACTTCTGGCCTCCAAGTTAAACAAAGTCCCTACGAGAATAAACCATTCACAATACCAACCTACCAAAAATAAATGGGTTCAACTATATCAAGAAAAACAATGGTAATAATTTAGTAACACAGATATATCCACACACGCACACAAGGGAGCCACTTAAAAATCTGGTTCACTTACAAAAATACTTAAATTCCCAAACAAAAACAACATCTAAGTACACTTTTTCTAAAACGTCCATGTCACCAACACATTCTACCACTACCTTGGGAAAATGGCCAAGGACATCTGCCCCAACACTTTCTCCCCCGGGAATGGGTTGCATTGCGTCTTTCAACAGTCGCACTTGCAGTGCCCTTCCTGTCAGTTCTCCACTGCTGGACTCGCCGCTTCTGGGAGGGTGGAGAATTGCGAGATTCCTTTGAATAATGGAATCTTTCCCCAGAAGGAACCCCAATGACTCTTCCCTTCATCTTTTGGCACATTTCACAAGATCGCACAAATTTTCTTATATCAGCGCACATCCCGGCCAATAAAATTGGTGAAAAATTCTTTCACGCGTCTGGCTGACCCCCAGATGACCCGACATAGGAGCATCATGCCCAAGCTGCAGTACTGAAGAGCGAAGGTCCTTCGGTACGCAGATCTGGGTGGAAGAGCCGCAGTGACTTTTGAAGGCTCGAACCAATATCCCTTGCTCATGCCGGTACTCTACCTCGCCAGACCCTGTACTTTGGGTTATGCCTTTTCCGGCCAACTCCCTTGCCTTCTGCAAGCTGGGATCCTGGCTTTGTTTGCTTGCCAACACCTCATGAGTCACTTGCAATTCTAAGCCTGGGACAGCCAAAGGCGAATGAGGTTTACGTTTCTGAGCAGCCTGGGCCTTGGTTTCCACTGCTTCGACAATCTGGGGATTTGCGTACACAGGCACTCTTGTGATCGTGCCATCAACTCCCCATGCTGAATTGCCAATGAGGACATCCATGACCGGTGCCTCCATTACGGCTACATCAAATTGGCCACAGATGAATGGGGACTGGAAGTCGACCCTGGCAATGGGTAGTACAGACGAGCATTTGGACTCTGCCAGCACGACCCGTACAGTAGCTCCGGTGAATGAGTGAGGGGAGACCAAATGACGAGCAACCACAATCATGTGAGCTCCAGTGTCTCGCAGTCCTTGCACAACCTGACCATTCACCTTTGCTTCGCAACGGGGAGTGTATGTTTTGGCTGCGCATGGAATGCACAAGGTAGGGGGAAGCCTCGAAGGTTGTTCCTCAGAATACTCTGGCCTAATCACTGCAGAGACTACTTTCAAGTGCCTGCACTCCTTAGCGACATGGCCCGTCTTCCCACATCCGTAACAAAAAAGTGGCTGACGGCCCTCACCTCTGCTTGATCGCACTTTGGAATGACCCTCTCGGGTAGAACTACCTGCAGCCCCAGAAGTTGGCTGTGACTTAGTCTGGCCTGGCCTCAACTCGGAACTATCCTGAGTAGGTACCCTCTCGCCAATCACTGAATCGAATTGACCCTGCTCAATTCTCCTGTCTGAACCTCTTGAGGCCTTGAGCTCTGCCTCAGCTAACCTGCCCGCTCTTTTTGCATTGGCAACTTTCGTTGCAATGCGAGCAACATCTTCAGCTCTACGAGGTTCCTCCTTCTGGACCTCAACAACTAGCTCAGGTGTCAGAGTTGATAGGAGCTGTTCTTGCAGGAATAGGTCTTTAATGTCGTGGATACTGTTTTCATCTCGGCTACTCGCCAGACACCAGCGAGAGAGACATGTCTTCAAACGGGATAGAAATTGTTCGAATGTCTCTTCACTAGTCTTGCGCATGGATCGGAACTTTTTCCGATACGTATCCGCATCTAGGCGAAACACCCGCAAGAGAGTAGCCTTCAGGACATCATACATCTGCACATCTTGGGGAGAGAGACTCAGACACACATCTCTAGCTCGACCCTGCAGTAATGTAAGCAGATGGGCTGCCCAAGTGTCCTGCTTCCACTTATTCAGTCCTGCAATTCTTTCGAAATGGGTCAGAAATGAATCAAGGTCATCTTTCCCATCGAAAGGTTGGATATTAAATTGCTGGGCGTTGCGGACTGAAATTTCTTCTTGCTTAAGCTCCAGCTTCCTTTCAAATCTTTGTCTTTCCTCCTCTTTGTCTGCCTCCCTGTAACTCCTCTCTTCTTCTCTGATGCGCCTCGCCTCCTCCCTATCCTCAATCCACCTGCGTCTAGCTTCTTCTCTTTCTTCTTCTCTCAAGCGTCTAGCCTCTTCTTTTTCTTCTTCTCTCAAGCGTCTAGTCTCTTCTTTGTCTACCGAATCCACAATGAACCGAGCGAGTACTTCCCCCGACAAGCCTAACTCCGAACCCAACCTGCGGAACTTGGCATAAGGATCCTCAGAAAAAAACAACTCACCTTTGGCCTCACTCGCAGGGGAGTCAGAGAAATCACCCTCCAGTTGCTCCTTTACCCAACCTGACAGCCTTTCTTTCTCAAAAGCTCCAGGAAAGGAGACACCTCGTCCCTTTTCGAGCCTCGGGTCTTTGGCCCTGGAGTGGCTGGCATACTTGCATTTCTGCGGGTCGACATTTTTTAGAACTTGGGGGGAAGACAAACACAATCACTCAGTTGGGATTAGCTGGCTTATAACTTGCTAGGTTAATAATCACAGAAGGAAGTAGTAACCAAAAAATAAGGTTTTACATCACAGGGTTTAAATCTCAAAGGCACTGATTTTTAAAAGATTAACCACTGTGACTGACTACACCCCATCAGAGGAAAAATAAATAAATAAACCAATGACTTTGGGTTTAGAACAAACCAAGACGCACGAGACAAAACACCCACCCCACAACCAACCTAACTATCCTAACATTTACCCCGCATCTCCACCATTGTCACGCTCCTTAAGGGAGTGTGAAGAAAACCCCACCCATACCCACTCTATCTAACTTCCCGACAACAACAAACGCAGAACACAGAGGAGAAATTTCCAACCTTTACTATTCAATTTTTTGATGATAATGAAAATCAACAATCGAAAAATAACAAGGCAAAACCAACGCACCAAAAATACACTTCCTCACGCTCACAAAAATCTTATATAGTAAACAACAACAAAAATATAATAACAATACAAAAAATTGCACGCAAAAAATGTACAAGTTTTCACACCCACAAACAACCGCACTCTAATCTAAATATTATACATCAACTCTAATTTAAGGTCCTGTATTTCTCACAAAACAGTTTTTTGAGTCCAAAAATGAATTAAAAAGAAACACGCAAAAACCACACACCAAAAGAATCACTTTCCTGACAACACGATGAAGAAGACGAAGCAGACGAAGACGACGTGCTGAAGACAAGGTACAAAGAAGGACTTGATGACTGGAGGTCGACAGGAACTGGTGATGAACAGGAACTGGTGGTAACGGAAACCTGTAAAAGGCGATACTTAATAATCCTCCCCATACACTGGTAACTAAAGTTATTTCTTGGTTCTTTTTAGTTTGGCAAAATACCTGTCTCTCCACATTCAAGGATTCCACCTGGTACTCGGGAAAAATATATATATCTATGTACCTTAATCTAATCCACATTCAACACCTCATAATAGCTATTAACATCCAAATAGGTTTAATTCAAAAACATTCGAAAGACTCTGTCATGAAGCATATTTATAACAAAACAATATCAATCCATACTTACCATCAAACACACTCAATTGCACTATCTCTCACATAACTCAAAAATTTCCATATCAATTCCAACGTAAAACAATGCTGAGTATTACAAAACACAATGAAAACCCTTTCCCCACGAACCATTGATGTTTAAAAAACAAAACCAAACAACAACACATAACTAAGGATAAATACCCCTACGTTCGCTATACACCAATACTACTAGTGTTACTTCACAAAGATAAATATAATTCCGAACAAAACGCTCACGATGTGCTTATATTTCTTCAGTCCAGATGTTTAATTAACAACAAGAACCAATGCCCATTATCAGAGCCAAAACAACAACACACCAAAACCACGCGGAACCAGACATAACTACGACAAGTACAAACTCTCACCTGTCACTGGAACTAATATGGCGCACTCCTGCACCCCAACCGACGTGACTAGACGAACAAGCGACAAACAGTGACGAAGAACGAAGAACAAAGGCAGGAACTGGAGAGCGAAACCTCCTACGAGGCGTAGGCTCTCTCCTGCCTCTCGAACGGAGCCAAAAACTGACTCTACGTGGCGCCCAACAGTAAAAACTGGAACGGCGACCACGTCCCCCTGCTTAGCATAAGCCCGCAGCCGCTCCGCTAATCTAACCGTTAGATCTACTCTCGCTGCGGAACTTCTCGAGAGATCTCGCCTAAGCCTAGATCTATACGAAGAGAAAGGAAATGAACGTAGACAGCTATACACACAGAAGTAAGTGCAAAAATGCACGCACTGGACAACTAGCCACTATACACGTAAAACGATCTATTTAAAATATGCGAACCGTGACAGAGAGTTTATTTAAGGCACATATACACACACGCACGCATGCGCGTGCGAACATGCATACACACACACACACACACACACACACACACACACACACACACACACACACACACACACACACACACACACACACACACACACCACAAGCATATACACACATCCACATTGGTTACAGTTTTGTTTAGGTGTGTTTATGTGCGTGCGCGTGTGCTCGCGCGCGTGCATGCGTGTGTGTGCGTATGTGTGTGTGCGCGTGCGTGCGTGCGTGCGTGTGTGTGTGTGTGTGTGCGTACATGCGTACATGCATGCGTGTGTGAGCGCGTACGTACGTGCGTGCGTGTATGCGTGTACGTGCGTGTGTGCGTGCGTGCGCGTGTATGTATGTGTGTGTGTTTCAACTTTCATTGATATCCATCCTCGTACACTTGATATCAAATTACCCCCCCACCCACCCCCTTCTTCATCCCATTTGAAATCAAAGCCTAACTCACTACCTTCAGCAGACGACATACAATACAAGTCACGCTGTAATAGTATACCAGACACCGGTAGCTAGAGAAAAGCTATGGCCAGTGCAAGAACGTTATCATTAGAGGACCACTACCCCCACTCCCCCACGCCTGTCAACCCATCTCCTCGTGGCCATGTCTGCCTTGTTATGTGGTCTTCCCTGTCCAGTCTAGCCAAAGATTCTAGACTTTCTTCCATAGCTGCAGCAGCAGCAGCAGCACTGCTAGGCTATTCAGGTTTGCTTGATAGTAACGGCGGCGGCGGCAGCAGCAGCAGCAGCAAGAGATTGGGTCAGCAGGGATGGACAAGAGTTTGGGAACAGAAGAGAGAGAGAGAGAGAGAGAGAGAGAGAGAGAGAGAGAGAGAGAGAGAGAGAGAGAGAGAGAGAGAGACAGACAGACAGACAGACAGACAGACAGACAGACAGACAGACAGACAGACAGACAGAATGAATGAATGAATGAATGAATGAATGAATGAATGAATGAATGAATGAATGATCTTTATTTTTTTTTCAAGGGTTACAGAGTAAGCATTACATACTTTTTTTCATCCGGCCCTTGCCCTGATCAGGGAATAAAGCTAAGAACCCCCCTCCCTACCCCTACATACCAGCATCACCACCAACAGCAGTTCAACCAATATTTTAAAAGAAGAAAAATGGGATACATTCAACAAAACGCGTCATCCTAACTGGATACACTAATAACTATTTAAACAAACGTGTGTGTGTGTGTGTGTGTGTGTGTGTGTGTGTGTGTGTGTGTGTGTGTGTGTGTGTGTGTGTGTGTGTGTGTGTGTGTGTGTAAGCGGGAAAACAAGCAAAGTAGGCATAAAAGGTAAAAGACAGATTAAAAAAAAACCCAAAACATAAAAAAAAACTTTAAATACAAAAAGCTACGTGAAAACACATCTCTATATTCCAATGGTAACATAATTTGAATCCAACATAAAAACCAAAAAACTCCTCTCCATAACAAGTCTAGGATAGAATATGTGAAGGTGGAAGTTGGAAGGGAAAGGAAAGGAAATGAAAGGAAAGAGAGAGAGAGAGAGAGATAGACTGAAAGACTGAAAGACTGAAAGAAAGACTGAAATGATTTAATGACGTAAGCCTACAGCTCTTATCAGAGAGAGAGAGAGAGAGAGAGAGGAGAGAGAGAGAGAGAGAGAGCATCTTCAAGTTACATCGTCATCAAAACAAACCAGTCAACAAAATATGTCAGAAGACTCACACTTCTATTTATAAAAAAAAAATAATAATAATAAAAAAATAAAAAAAATTTTTTAATCAAAAAAAAATCAATGAAACCTAGATCTATAAGCTCACAATGTGGCCAAACCTAACAAGGAATAGAAAACCCCGAAAAGCAACACACACAAAAAAACCCAAAAACAAAACAAAACAAACAAAAAACCAGAGACAGACAGAGAGACAGACAGAGAGAGACAGACAGAGACAGAGACAGAGATACAGACAGACAGACTGACAGACAGACAGACAGACAGACAGACAGACACAGGCAGATAACACAGACAGACAGACAGACAGACAGACAGACAGGGACAGAGAGACAAAGAGAGAGACAAGGATCAAATTCAATCAAATCAAGTCAAATTCTTTTTGTTTCGAGGATAATGAATAAGCACTCATGTGCTGTTTACATTTTAGTCCCCACTCTTATCAAGGAGAGAGACAGACAGACACAGACAGACAGACAGAGACAGACAGATAGACACAGACAGACAGACAGAAAGAGACAGACAGACAGACAAATAAGACGAATGGAAGTGGGAAGGAAAGCGGCAGGAACATTGGCCAAGTAGAGTAGAGGAGAATGGAAAGAAAGGTAAGACAGGAAAGTGAGGACACAAGTCAAGAAACTCTGCGTCTTCCTCCTCCTCTCTGGTCTGTGAAGGAAGCGATGGTGGGGGGGGGGGGGGGTAGGGGGGTAATCAGGGTGGGGTTGTGAAGGTTGGGGACGGCTGCAGAAGGGCCAACAGGAGGGGTAAAAAGTGGAAGGGGTACGTACGGAGGGGGGGTTATTTTGAGATCGATGCTAGCTGCTGACTCATTTGATCTTCAAGAACCCTGCTAAAAAATATAAATAAATAAATAAAATGAAAAAAAAAAATTTTAAACAAGAAAAAAAAGCGAGTTCTGTTAGACTACCTCAATAAGAAGCCCGCATCTATTATGAAAGGAACGGTTTTTTTAGTTGTTATTGCTGTTTACGTTGATGATGATGATGATGATGATGATGATGATGATGATGATGATGATGATGATGACGACGACGACGACTACGACGACGATGACGACGACGATGACACCGACAATGACAATGATGACGACGATGACAATGACGATGGTGACGACGACGACGACGACGACGACGATGACACCGACAATGACAATGATGACGACGATGACAATGACGATGATGACGATACCTTTTTTAGAACTGGACTGTGCTCAGTTAAGTGATGGCAAGAATAGAACTGACACTGGCATAGCGTGTTGGCTTTTAGAGGTGTCTGTCAGTACGTCTGTCTGTCTGTCTGTCTGTCTGTCTGTTTTTATCAAGAGAGAAAGGGTCAGAATGTAAGTACACACACACGCACGCACACACACACGCACACACACACGCACACACACACACACACACACACACACACACACACACACACACACACACACACACACACACACTTCAAGATTCAAGTTTCAAAATCTAATTAGCCTTGGACCCTTCTTGAGGCGTGGGGGATTTCAGTAAACAAAATTAAGCCTTACGTGTATAATTTGCATTAAAATAAATATTTACAAAACAGCATGTGACAGAAATAGAAATGTAGTCAACATTTTCATCAATGTCAGGCAACTTTACTCATGGCTATAAATTTGTTCAGTTTTATTAACCGTCTTTTTTTTTGTCGAAGGAGAAATTATAAAACGTGACTATAGATCAAGCACAAAAAGCAAATTTTTGTTTTGTGCAGATGAGCAGAAATCAGAATATTCCTGTTGATATTGTCCTTGATATGTGAAATTTGGGGTTATGAAAATATTGCTGTTTGGGAGAAATTGCAACATGAATTTTCGAAACAGCTCTTCAGACTTAAAAGAAGCACAATGACTGATATAATATATGGTGAAACTGCACTATACCCCTTCGGTTAGACTTGATGCAAGATTAATCAGGTCTTGGTCTCCTCTGAAGTCAGAGTATGGCTGCCTGTATGGCGAGGTACTTGAAAACAGTCATGCATGCCAACTTCTCATCCAGTGTATTTTCTATCTGACAGGGATTCCCAGGTGGGATGAGTGAGTCAAGAGAGCATATCCTCAGTGACCCCCCAGGGTGTTAAGCTGGGGAACGCAACAACAACAACAACAACAGCAGCAACAACAGATATTGGTCTTTTCTCCTTACTGGCAATTCTGACAAATTTTAATTTAAAAAATGGTATAGTGTGTTGTATGATCTATGTACGAAGAAAGCACACTGCGCAGATTGGATCAAGAATGTTTATAGAATTTTAATACAGACAGGGGTCTGACAGTGTTTGAGAAACACAATATCAACAGGAATATTCTGATTTCTGCTCATCTGCACAAAACAAAAAACTGCTTTTTGTGCTTGTTCATTTATTGTTTTCTTACTTTTGCAAACTAAGGTTTTAACAAATCACACACACACACACACACACACACACACACACACACACACACACACACACACACACACACACACACACATCTTTTTTCCAGTGTTTGGAATATATCTCATATCAAATAATTATATGTATATTTTTTATCTGTTGTAGTCACAATGGTTGTACGGTTATTTCCTTCATCGTATCATAGTTACAGTAGACAGTTCCTTAACTTTTTTCCTGAATTGTTTGCCTTTTAATGTCTAATATCAGTTTACATGAACAGACGTTAAAGTCAAGAACAACACACACACGCACGCACGCACGCACGCACGCACGCACGCACCCACCCACACACACACACACACACACACACACACACACACACACACACACACACACACACACACACACACACACACACACACACACACACACACACACACACACACACACATCCTTCGGATGAGACTATAAACCGAGGCCCCGTGTGCGAACGCACGCAGAGCATCTTGCGCACACGTTAAACCCTGTTCCGCTTTTCGTAAGAGTAGGCCGTTGTGTGCCCGGTGGGAACAGATGACAATATTAACAAAACTGCATACACTCGGGGATAGGATTAAAAAAGCACATGAGTGCTTATTCCATAATCGATATAAAACAATACATAAAAATAAATGAATAAAACACACACACGACACCTGCTGCCCACATACATAACGATCCACCACATAATGACTCCATTTGCATAACAGGTCAATTTTAAGTTATTGACATGTCATTAAACAGCAATAAAATGGCTATACAATACAAAAAAACAGATTGAAAATCGGAAAATTCTATGAAAAGTTATTACAAGTTGAAATGATAGGCTGCAACCAATGACAAAATCAGAAACGAAATGATAGACTGCAGCAAATGACAAAATCAGAAACGAAATGATAGACTGCAGCAAATGACAAAATCAGAAACGAAATGATAGACTGCAGCAAATGACAAAATCAGAAACGAAATGATAGACTGCAGCAAATGACAAAATCAGAAACGAAATGATAGACTGCAGCAAATGACAAAATCAAAAACGAAATAATAGACTGCAGCAAATGACAAAATCAGAAACGAAATGATAGACTGCAGCAAATGACAAAATCAGAAACGAAATGATAGACTGCAGCAAATGACAAAATCAGAAACGAAATGATAGACTGCAGCAAATGACAAAATCAGAAACGAAATGATAGACTGCAGCAAATGACAAAATCAGAAACGAAATGATAGACTGCAGCAAATGACAAAATCAGAAACGAAATGATAGACTGCAGCAAATGACAAAATCAGAAACGAAATGATAGACTGCAGCAAATGACAAAATCAGAAACGAAATGATAGACTGCAGCAAATGACAAAATCAGAAACGAAATGATAGACTGCAGCAAATGACAAAATCAGAAACGAAATGATAGACTGCAGCAAATGACAAAATCAGAAACGAAATGATCATGGCTTGGCTTCGCGAACGAAGATTAAGGGCACTGTCCACGTCTGGTGCAGGCTCGCTGGTGGCTGTTCAGTCCAATGCGTGACAAACAAACCCGGCCGCAGCGGCTGCAGGGGAAAGTCGATTCTGGGGTTGATGTAGAGGGGACGCGGTTTCTTCCTCCTCATTCGCCTCTCCTCAAGGGCCGCTCTGCGATTGTCCTCAAAGGAGGAGACCGACTGATGCACAGTGTGTCGCCAGGCCTGCCGGTCAGCAGCAAGGACTGACCACTGGTTATGGTCTATGAGGCAGGCTGACAGAGATTTCTTCAGAGAGTCTTTAAATCTCTTCTTTGGTGCGCCTCTGTAGCGGTGTCCGGTGGAAAGTTCACCGTAGACAACCATCTTCGGTAGGCGATGGTCCTCCATTCTAGAGACATGCCCTGCCCAGCGTAGCTGCGTTTTCAGCAACATGGCCTCAATGCTGGTGATCCCTGCTTGCTCCAGCACCTCAGCATTCGTGGTGAAGTCGCTCCAGTGGATGTCGAGGATGGAGCGGAGACAGCGTTGGTGGAAGCGTTCCAGAATTCGCAGGTGGTGTCTGTATGTGACCCATGACTCAGAGCCGTACAGGAGGGTGGTCAGTACCACGGCTCTGTAGACACTGATCTTGGTGTCTTTCTTCAGGTGTTTGTTTTTCCAGACACGGTGGTAGAGTCTGCCAAAAGCACTGTTTGCCTTTGCCAGTCTGTTGTCTACATCTTTATCAATCTTTGCATCAGAGGAGATTGTGCATCCCAGGTAGGTAAACTGCTGGACTGTCTTCAGTTCTGTCTCACCAATTGTAATGTGAGGTGGGTGGTACGCTACCTGAGGTGCGGGCTGGTAGAGAACCTCTGTCTTCTTCAGGCTGACTTCGAGTCCGAAGAGCTGGGCTGCCTCTGCAAAACAGGATGTTACATGCTGCAGGGCGGTTTCTGAGTGGGCTACAAGGGCAGCATCATCAGCAAAAAGTAGCTCTCGAATTTGTTGCTCCAGGGTTTTGGTGCGGGCCTGAAGACGCCGCAGGTTGAATAGGCTGCCATCTGTGCGGTAGCGTATGAAAACTCCGTCTTCGTCATCAAGATCTTCTGTGGCCCGCTGAAGCATCATGCTGAAGAAGATAGTGAAGAGGGTTGGTGCAAGAACGCAGCCCTGCTTCACCCCGTTTGTGATTGAGAAAGGCTCTGAGAGGTCGTTGCTGTTTCTGACCTGGCCACGCTGGTCTTCATGTAGCTGGATCACCATGTTGAGAAACTTTGGGGGACAGCCAAGACGCTCCATGATCTGCCACAGGCCCTTCCTGCTCACAGTGTCAAATGCCTTGGTTAAATCAACGAAGGTGATGTACAGTCCCTTGTTCTGTTCGCGGCACTTTTCTTGAAGTTGTCTG
>CM060317.1:32571633-32574133 GCA_030674155.1 Stramonita haemastoma
CTCTCTCTCTCTTCTCTCCTCTCTCTCTCTCTCTCTCTCTCTCCTCTCTCTCTCCTCTCTCCCTCCCCCCCCTCTCTCTCTCTCTCCTCCCCCCTCTCTCCCCCCCTCTCTCTCTCTCTCTCTCTCTCCCTCCCTCATTGAGAAACCCCCAAGTCTTCTGACTTGTAAGGCCTACTATAGATACCCAGGTCAGACCTTGTGCACTTGTCATCTCCATGTCCTGGCTCACATCACATCTGAGATTCCACAACTGATGGATAGATAGCTAGTTAGCCTAGCCTACAACAGCATCTACACTGTGCTGGTCTGTGTGTGGCCCTTAACGATGAGAAGGCTGATAAGAAAAAAGATGGCAGGTGCCTTTTGTTTTCTTCTTTCTTTTTTTTTTACCTTGGAATGACATGTCAAAAGCTGCTGCAATATGAGTTGAAGACTCACCAAGGCCGGGGGGGGGGGGGGGGAGAGAAAAATAATATTTCAAAGGACCGTCTATTCAAACTCACATACAAGAAACTTCAGAAGTCACGCATGCACATTCTTTGAAAGAAACAGATGACTTTTTTTTTTATTCCTTCTTCCTCGCCAAGAGCTCTGGGTGTTCACCAATGGTATGATTTTTTGCGTGTGTGACTGGGGTTGTTGTTTTTTTTTCTCCCCACCATGAAGGTAGCCGCATTCCGACTTCAGGGATAAAAGGACATAAGTATAAAGGGACAACAAATACAGAGACAAACAGAAGGATGGGTAAGGGAAGAGGTATAAGACTGCATGGGGGAAAAAAAAGGACGAGAGTTTTTTTGTGTGTATGCTGGCCAACAGCCCACACACGGGAATATGAGGATGTAATACTAAACAGACAATTGTAAGCAATATCTTAAAAAGAAGCTTGGATGAAATTACCTAGAACAAAGTGAACTTTACATTGACAAACTTCTCTCTCTGTGTCTGTGGTCTGTGTGTCTTGTCTCTGTCTATCTGTCTATCTGTCTGTCTGTCTCTCTCTCTGTCTGTCTGTCTGTCTGTCTCTCTGTGTGTCTCTCTCTGTCTCTCTGTCTCTGTCTCTGTCTCTCTCTCTGTCTGTCTGTCTGTCTGTCTCTGTGTGTGTGTCTCTCTCTCTGTCTCTCTCTCTGTCCACTGTCTCTGTCTCTCTCACACACACACATACACACGCACGCGCGCGCGCGCACACACACAACAACACACACACAAACACACACACACAAACACACAAACACACACACACACACACACAGAACACAGACACACAGACACACAACACACACACACACACACACACACACACACACACACACACAACATACACACACATAGGAAGGGGACAGGATAGACTTGTGGTTAAAGTGCTGCGCTTGTGATCTGGCGGCTCCGGAATCAAGCCATCACCAAGGCACCTGTTTTACAGAATTTTAGTACTGACCCCACTTCCCCAAAAATCCAGATGAAACTGTGAACCTGTCGTGTAATGTGGTGTAGTGATAATTGTGTGTTTTCACTTTCTAACACGGATTTACACAAGACTCAAAACACAGGGAAGACGCCATTACAGATTCCAACTCAAGTGATTATTACCGGAATCGTTCGGATACATCGCGAACATGCATTATGCCACAGAACCAAGGCCCTGTGTACACGTGAATGCACGCAGAACATCTTGCACACACATTAAAAATCGGTTCCGCCTTTCAGAAGACATGGCCATTTCATGCTGTAATAATGAATGGCAACATTTTAAAAACCCATGCACATAGGTGTCGTGTTTAGATACCACCACCTAAGAGGTCGAAATGCATCCACCTTAATGGTGGGCAAAGTCGGTCACATACGCAAAATCTCACCATTGATGAATCTTGGAGCTCTAGCCGAGAATCAACACACACTAACACATACACACACACATACGCACGCACGCACGCACACGCAACACACACACATACACACACATAATTATGTACCATCTGGAAATAAAAGTTTGACGTGACCTGACACACACTCACCACACACACACACACACACACAAAACACACACACACACACACACACACACACACACACACACACACACACACACACACACACACACACACACACACACACACACACACACACACACACACACACACACACCAAGAGTTAAAATGTTAGTTAAAAACCCTAATGGCACGTTGTTTTGTAATGGGTTCTTGTTTCTGTTTTGCGTTTTTAAAGCGCCTGTGTATGGGTAATTTGGGGTTTATGAGGGACAAAGGAGATATATGAGCAGAACGTTTAAATGATATACTGCACACACACACACACACACACACACACACACACACACACACACACACACACACACACCACACACACACACACACACACAAAAGCATGCACGAACGCACACACACACATACACATATACAAGCACACACACGCACGCGCGCGCGAGCGCAGCACACACACACGCGCGCACGCGCGCGCACACACACACACACACACACAC
>CM060317.1:32576633-32604133 GCA_030674155.1 Stramonita haemastoma
AAAATCGTTATCTCAAAGAGGACGAGATGTGGAGCGTTCTCGAAAGCATAAACAGAAGCGGCAAGTGTTGTGTGTGAAAGTGACTGTGTCCTCAGTGCCTCGAGTCTGCCTGACAGTGGAGTAGAACAGGGGAATACAGCATGTGTAGATACACATGGAATAGACCTACCAACAACACACTCACAGGACATCAACACAAAAACATCAGTTAAGTTGCCATCATCCTTTGATTTAGAACCTCCCTGTATGTCTGATTGTAGTGACTGTGCTGATCTGTGTGCTGATATGTGTGTTTTGCAGCCCGAGGTGAACTATATGTTGGTGCATTCGACACAGGAAATGTCAAACAGTACGTGGCTACTCTAACTGATAGATCCCGACAGAAAAGGCTAAGAGACAGACAAAGAAATACACACTTTAGAAAATCCGTGCTACATCATTCAGACCGTGAAGATATTGTGACGTGTGAGTCAGACTGACATTGTGATCCAGAATGCATGCCAACCAGACACTGAGCCAGTATGTGTGTATTGGTTTGTCAAACAGCAAGAGAAAAACATGTTAAAAGAGGAACGTGTCAAACTTGCCAGTTTGCGGAATGGGAAGCGAATCCAGAACACACTACACACGGAGACCCTATCGTGTGCTTCAAGGGACTTAGCGACACTTAGAGAACTACTACA
The DNA here is from genome assembly GCA_030674155.1 of Stramonita haemastoma. Lineage (NCBI taxonomy): Eukaryota > Metazoa > Mollusca > Gastropoda > Neogastropoda > Muricidae > Stramonita > Stramonita haemastoma. The sequence goes on from CM060317.1 coordinate 32,577,317, forward strand.
ACGCTTTCTTGGCTAGCCTAGACCTAAGGGTGTGTGACAAAGACTGGACGAAAGAAAAGCTCGAATGCCGTAACATATCCGGACAGTAAAGAGTTTCGTGTTCGATGTACATACTAATAATCGTTGTGTTTCCATCGCTTAGTAGCATGCGTTGTAGCTTAAATGCAATAATTATTCGGCACCCTTCAGTATGGGCCATGCCTTTTTTCATGAATAAACCTTTCGAGTTCGAGTTCGATTTTCTCTCTCCTCTCTCTCTCTCTCTCTCTCTCTCTCTCTCTCTCTCTCTCTCTCTCTCTCTCTCTCTCTCTCTCTCTCTCCTCCTCTCCTCTCTGTGTATCCCTGAAAGGGGCGGGGACTGGATGTAAAAAAGCACATGAGTGCTTATCTATTATCCTCGAATAAAAGAATTTTGCCTTGCCTTGCCTTGCCTTGCTTGCCTTCTCTCTCTCTCTCTTTCTCTCCTCTCTCTCTCTCTCTCTCTCTCTCTCTCTCTCTCTCTCTCTCTCTTCTCTCTCTCTCTCTGTCTCTCTCTCTTCTTCTGTCCTCTGTCTGTCTGTCTGTCTGCGTCTCTCTCTGTCTCTCTCTCTCTCTCTTCTTCTCTCTCTTCTTCTCTCTCTCTCTCTCTCTCTCCTCTCCATCCCAATACATACACTACATCTACTCATACATACACTACACATACATACACATCATCTACATCATACATCTACATCTACAGCAACAACAACATACAAACAGACATACATACATACATACATACATACATACATACATACATACATCAACATACATACATACATACATACATACATACATACATACTACAACACATACATACACACACACACACAACATACAACACAATACACACAACACACACACACACACACACACACAACACACACACCACACACACACACACACACACACACACACCACAACACACACACACACACACACACACACACCACAATAAACACAAACACAAACACAAACACAAAGTTAAGGTTTGTTAACCAGTCTCTTCGTAAAGGTTTATTAATGGACAAAAGGGAGAGGATGGGGAGACACCAAGGGGAAGATGGAGAGAGAGAGAGAGAGAGAGAGAGAGAGAGAGAGAGAGAGAGAGAGAGAGAGAGAGAGAGAGAGAGAGAGAGAGAGAGAGAGAGAGAGAAGAGAGAGAGAGAGAGAGATTTATCCTTTTATATCGAGGATAACGGAATAAGCAATCATGTGCTTTTTTTCATCCGGTCCCCGTGTGTATGCAGTTTTGTAAATATTGCATCTTTCCACCGCACACGATGGCCTACTCTACGAAAGCGGAACAGATTTAACGTGTGCGCAAGATGTCTGCGTGCGTTCGCACACGGGCCTCGTTAAAGTCTCATCGAAGACTTATGGGGAGAGTGGAGAGAGAGAGAGAGAGAGAGAGAGAGAGAGAAGAGAGAGAGAGAGAGAGAGAGAGAGAGAGAGAGAGAGAGAGAGATGACATTGATTGATTGATTGATGATTGATGATTGATTGTTGTTGGTTGGTTGGTTGGTTGGTTTTGGTTGGTTGGTTGGTTGGTTGATGATTGATTGATTCCTTATACGAGGATAAGGGAATAAGCACTCTTGTGATTTTTACATTCAGTCCCCGTGTGTATGCAGTTTTGTAAATTCCATGTGTTCCCACCGACACACGATGGCCTACTCTTACGAAGAGAGAGAGAGAGAGAGAGAGAGACAGACAGACAGACAGACAGACAGACAGACAGACAGACAGACAGACAGACAGACAGACAGACAGACAGACAGACAGACAGACAACAGACAGAGAGTGTCACAGATGAATCAACACACCGAATCCGAATCACTCATTCTAGTGACGTTGTCAGCTTAGCTCACTGTAATCTCTGCTAAATCTTTATGCCAAGGTACTGTATTGTATTATATACCACTTTATATTAAATCACGGCAGATTTCTCTACGCAAAGTCGGGGCTGCTCTCCCTGGTAAGAGCACGTCGCCACAAGAGCAGCGCCACCCATATTTTCCTTTTCCTGTTTGCAACCGTGTTTCCCTACCAGAGTGGCTTTTTTTTTTTTTTTTTTACAGAATTTCGCCAGGGACAACTCTCTTGTTGCTGTGGGCTCTTTTGAGTTTGCTAAATATGTATAACACACGGAACCTCGGTTTATCGTATCATCCGAAAGACTAGGACCCAGACCACCACTCATGGTCTAATGGCTGAAAAAAAGTTTTGGGCCCAACGGGATCGAACCACCACACTCTTTGAACCCAGACTTTTCGCTTTCTAGGCAAGTGCGTTACCTCTAGACCACCGGTCACATTTGCATTTTTCGTATTCCACATTTTCCAAACAAGCACGTTCGCCTTTTCCTCGTTTCTACATCTGTTTTGCATCATACTTAGTCTCTGTAGTTTTTTTCATTAATGGCGCTGTCTTTGCTTTATTGAACCGTTCGTTCTAAACGAAGCAAAACAACAAGACTGCAATAGGTGGTTGAGAGAGTGAGAGAGAGAGAGGGGGGGGGGGGGGTGGGAGAGAGAGAGACAAACAGACACAGACAGAGAGAGGGGGGAAGGGGGAGAGAGAGACAGACACAGACACAGACACAGAGAGAGACAGAGACAGAGAGACAGAGAGAGATAGAGAGAGAGAGAGATCAACAACAAAAAACAAAAAAAACAGTGCTTGAAAAAGAAAAATCAACGACAGACAGAAGACGAGTAGACAGACTAGACGTAGACAAACATAGTCGTAGACAGCAAAGAGGACGGGAAATGGGGGGGTTAATGTAGAGAGATAGGGAGGGGGAGGGGGAATAAATATATTTCTGTTTTTAGTGCCTGCCAGCCAGCCATCCCTTACCTTACCTTACCTTACCTAAGCCCACCCAAGTGTGGAAGTAAAGCCTCCCACCCCCACCCCCCCACCCCTCACCCCCTCCTCACCCCCAGACTTCTTCATACATAAATAAATCAGGACAGTACAGGGGAGGGAAAAGATTTCACACGTTCAGGAAAACCATGCTGGAATAAATGCATGTGTATTTCAACACATCTGACGCCAAAACCGATAAGGTTTCCTCCAGTCTCTATGTGCTGTTCTAGAAAATGGGGCGAGACTGTCGAGGGAGGAGGAGGAGGAAGGAGGTGGGGGGGTGGGGGGTGAGGTGGTGGTGGTGGTGGTGGTAGAGGGGGTGAGGTGAGAGAAAGAGAGGAGAGGAGGGGGGTAGGGATGAAAACTACATTGCTGTAAGCTCTCTATAGTATAGGAAAGTAACGTGTGCGGGAAAACACAGACAGGCAGGCAAAGATATGGATGGACAGATTTAAACTCGGACAGACAAAATAATACAGACAGACTGACAAACAAACAGAGAGAGAGAGAGAGAGAGAGAGAGAGAGAGAGAGAGAGAGAGAGAGAGAGAGAGAGAGAGAGAGAGAGAGAGAGAGAGAAACACTGAACACTGAACACATTGAACACACTGAACACTGAAATGTTTTAATACACTTCGGCCATAGGCCACAAGACAAGCAACAAAAATAAAGAGGGTGGGTGGTGGTGGTGTGGTGATGACACATTATCCTCATAATAACTGTCAGCATTTACAAATACAAATAGTAGCGCACATAATAACATCATCATCATCATTATCATCATTGACCCAGTTGTCATCTCCATTTTCTCATCATTGTTACAATTATGCGCGCGCACGCACGCACGCACACACACACACACACCATTCACACACACTCCCCACAAACGTACGCCCCCCCCCCCCCCCCCCCCCCCGTCCCCTTCCCCCTCCTCTCTTTCCTTCAGATTTCCTCTTGATAATCACCCAGAACTCCCAATACAACGAACAGAACAAAAAAATATTCCGTGTATAAGAAAAGGAACCACGACCATAACCTGAGTTCCTAATTTATCACTTTGTAACACCTTTCCAAACCACCCCCCCCCCCCCCCCCCCCCCCCCCCCCCCCCCCCCTCTAGAGTGCTTTACCCGGATGCTGAAAGTGGGTACATCAGCGGGGAGTCTTGGCTTTTGCAGTATGGGGATCTTGAAGATACATGTCAATGAAAACGGCTCTGAATGGATCAAAAGCGACCAAAAAAAAAAAACCAACAACAACAACAACAACATCAACAAAAAAACCCCAGCATGGTTAGGTAGGTAGGTTGCAGAGTGCTTCTTTGGGACTTTGCGAGTCGAGTATTTTTTAGTGAAGGAAGTCGTGCGAGAGTGGGGGGTCGTTTTTTTATGTCCACTCTTGTGGTTTATTAAAGGTCAATCGACCTTAAGGCTTTTGAGGAGCACGTGTGTGGGGGGATGGGGAGGGGGAGGAGGAGCTGTATAGGAGAAACTAGCATCTGTATAGGAACAGAGGAACAGGTGGCAGACACAGACAGACAGACAGACAGACAGACAGACAGACAGACAGACAGACAGAGATACTTGTTCTTTTAATTCGAAAATAATGGAATAAGCAGTCATGTGCTTTTTTATTTTTTTTACATCCATTCCCCTTGTGCATGCAGTTTTGTAATTTTAGTCATCCATTCCCACCAGCACACAATAGACTACTCTTCCGAAAGGTGGAATAGGTTTTAATAACATGTACGCAAGGTGTTCTTTTAAGAGAGAAGGAGAGAAATTAAGAGGGGGGAGAAGACAGACAGACAGACAGACAGACAGACAACACACAACAACACACACACACACACACACACACACACACACACACACACACACACAACACACACACACACACACACACACACACACAGAACATTCGCCAAAAAATTGCGACGTAAGGTCAAGAACCCCCTCGCTCACCCAGTCATGAGAAAGATCAACATCAAAATGCAAACAAATGACGATAGGCTTATCTGGCTGTGCACATGAACACATCATTTATTATGTAATTATGTAAGCACCACTCTTTTGGAACCACACCCATGAGCAAAAACATCCACTTAGATACAGTTGGACAACAACTGGACATGTTTACGCTTCAGTCGATCAGACAGCCTTCAGAGAATGAACACAGCCAGTAGTACAGTCTTGCTGACAGCTAGGATCCTCACAGCCACACGTGTCTTTTTGGTGACTGTGTGACCGTCTTCTCGGTGGGTTTTGCAGATGTGTAGGAGTCCCAGAGCGGCTCGGGGCTGTAGGTATATGGCAGCGTTCTGGTGGCTCCTGCGACGGTACTGGAACCATTCGTATCGGTCAAGGCCCTTCCAATGGATCATTCCAGTGCCGTGGAGAGGGGGGGCCTGCTGCATGGGTAACAGCTTGCCCTCCATACATACTTGCCCAGGCTTTGCGCTCTAAAGACTAGAGCGCAACTCCACAGTCTTCCGAGACTGATGGGTGCCTACTAGGAGTACCATGTGAACGACAAGAACATCGCCATCAGCTTCACGGTCAAGACCTATGCGCTCCCTGATTATGTCCATTATTATTTCTGTACGCAAAGTGAAACATGGACTATAACAGTAGACGTTGAAAGAAGGATTACAGGTCATGGAGATGAGATGCTTATTAGCAAAAACGCCTTGGTATCTCTCTCATACAGAGAGCGCATCACTAACAGTGATAAGGAAGTGAAAACCAGAATTGAGAAACGCCATCTGAACACATGAAGGGCTCCTGACTTAAGTGAAAAAAACGGAGACTAAAGTGGTACAGGCACATCACACCAACTCCTGGACTGGCCAAGACTGTCCGACAGGGAGCAGTACAAGGAGGGAGACTGAAGAGGCAGAGACAGAGAAAACGATGGGAAGATAGCATCAGAGAGTGGACTGGGCTTGAGTGGAACGATTTACTCCCAAAAGCAGAGGACCGCAGGGAGTGGAGGAAGCTGGTTGCAAAACCTTCAGTGGTGCTCCCAGGGTGTACGGAACTACAGAATAGGTGAAAGTGAAGGAAGGAGTACATTGTGGATGTGGCAGTGTTCTGGGCACAGTTAAGTTAAAGTTTTTAAGTTAAAGTCTGTCCCGAGCCTAAGGCTCATCAGGCCGGTGCTTATCCCGGTTTCTGTGGCGTTAAGCGACTGAGAGTCATAGCCTCCCCCCTGGATAGGACGCCAGTCTATCGCGGGGTTAACCCCCAACACAAGGTTGGTACCCCTTTTACACCTGGGTGGGGTGAGCAAATAGCCGTAAAGTGCCTTTTCCAAGGCACAACGCCATAGCCGAAAGCTGGGATCGAACCCGCAACCTTTAGATTACGAGTCCAACGCCCTAACCACTAGACTACATCGGCGGCTGTTCTGGCACAGCTGGCTGCTTTTTTCTTCAATGTAGGCCTAGTAGTGTATAAGTGTAACTATGACCTGTTGTTCTTTTTTTTCTTGAGTGTGACATGTCTTTTGTTTCCCTAACGCCTATCATTTACTTGTTCTATATTGCAGAAATCTGGTCGCAAAATGTTCAACGGTGCCCCTGAAAGTCTACTAGACTTTGGGATGTGTGCAGGTGAAAGTGAATTGTAGGCAGTATAAACGTCCAAATCTTGATGAATGCGCTTGTGTGTAATTTGGAAAAGTAAGTTTTGCCTTATTGCATGGTGTGAATTTTGAATCCTGTCCTCATGTCTCTTTGAATTAATTGAATGTCTTCCTGGGTCTACAATTTAAAGTTCTTTTTGTGATGATTTGCTGTTTTGTTTTGTTTCGCTTTGTTTTGTGTTTTTCTTTTTTTTTCTTTTTTTTCTTTTTTTTTTTATTGTTTTGTTTGCTTTCTGGCATATTCAAGTTCGAAAGGCGGTCAAGATTTGAAATAAAAGCAAGCCTGTATAATTTTGCTGATGTGAAGGAGAGTGCAAGTTGTTATGACAAGAGCCTATCATGACTGAAGACAATCTTAACTCCCATAGACAGACAGAGAAGAGAGGTGGAGAGAACACACACACACACACACACACACACACACACACACACACACACACACACACACACACACACACACACACACACACACACACACACACACACTAAGTTTTCTGTACAGTGTGGGAAGAATCTTTAGTTGTAAGAAAAACTGAAAGCAATGCAGCAAGGCAGGGAAGTGACAGAAAGACAGACAGACAGACAGACAGACAGACAGACAGATAGACAGACAGAAACAGACAAAGAAAGACCAATGAGAAAGACACTCAGACAGAGTGACTAAAGCTAAAGCAACAGGTCATTCAGTCCAAACCATCACTGCAGTAAACTAAAAACAACAACAGTGAGGCAGAGGTTTGTGTTTTGCCCCTTACAACACTGTATGACGTTGATCCACCCTTCCTGGATAACAAACCCCCTCTGTGAAGAAACACAGTAGTCTGCTTTCTGCTGGACAGCTTCACGCTTCAGTGCACTGGCCACCATTCACAGTGTGACCATGGACAGACGGTCAGCAGTGAGAAGTTGCTGTGTCCCCACAATGGCCATGGTCGTGCATGGTTACCCCTTGACCAATTACATTGGTGTTTAGGGGGATGAGGATGAATTCACTGAGGGTGGGGCTAACCATCCTCTGCAGGATGTTTATTGAAAAAAAGGGGGGAGGGGTGTTGTTAGTTAGGGGTAGATATACATTATGGCAGCCCTGGTTCTGTCTCTTTTCTCATCATTCTTTCACTGGGTGGGGTGCCTAGTTCCTGATCTCTTTCTATGTTGGTAACTTTGCATGGTGTCTTGCCCTCTGGCCTCAGCTCACACATTCCAGACTTCAAACCAACATGTTTTTTTGTTGTTTTTTTAATAAATAGTATGCTGAGTATGTTTGTGTTTCCATAACCCACCCACACTCTGACATGAGTTACAGGATCTTTCACATTCATATTTTATCTAATGCATGCTGTGTATGTGTGTGTGTATATATATATATATATATATATATATATATATATATATATATATATATATATATATATATATATATATATATATATATATATATATATATATACAAAAGGGGATTAAGGCAGGTCTGTTCTTTAAATTGACCTCGGAAATTGTAAACATTCACTGTTAATTATTCACTAGCTGCCTCTGCTGCCATGATTCAACCCCTGACTTCTGACTCGTAGTCCTGATTGAAGGAAAATGGTCTATACCATGGTCCATTGTTGACTCATATCTTTACAGTGTTTGGAGTTTTGCAAAGCACAAACTTCTTCGGATGTCTTCTATTTACCCCCATATTTTACTTTCACGTGGCTGACTTCATTTCAAAGAGAATGAATTGTGTATTGCCAGTGTGTTATATATTATTATTATTATTTGCTTCACATTCCTTTGCTAAAGATGGTGTAGGAAAGTACAAGGACAGAACCAGAGCATAGCCTGTGGCTAGGTACCCTGTTTGGACAGTACTGTCGAGACACAGGAGACAGAACATTCAGGTTTGTTGAGATTTGATAAAAACGATACAGTTAAACTATTCTTTTCATATGCTTTAACTTTTTTGTTAGAAAAGTTTGTTTGTTTTTTTAAAGCGTGTGGTGTGTTGTTTTTTTATAGCAAAGTGAGAGAGAGAGGACCACATAAGGGATGGACCATCTGGAAATAAAAATTTAATTGATTGATTGATTGATTGATTGATTGATTGATTGATTGATTGATTGATTGATTGATTGATTGATTGATTGATTGATTGAACCTCAAACCAAAGAAGAGAAAACAGGAAAGGGTCGTAGAAGTCATATGCTAGCGAGCTGGCAACATCAGATTGATGGGCATTGTTTTGAAAGATGGATTGTCATACAGCATCTTTTTTTTTCCTTCCCCCTTGGGGTAGAGCTTGGAGGTCTACCAATGGTGAGATTTTTGCATGTGTGACTGCTTTTGCCCGCCACCATGGTATCCACATTCTTACGTGGATATGTCTGATTATATGGCACCAGAGCATGCGCTTTTCTTTGTTCGTAACTGTTTTCATCCTATTCTTACTGGTACGAATGGACTATTCTTCCAAAAGGCATAACGTGTTCTAGGCATATGCACAAGGTGTTATGCCTACGTTTGCACACAGACCTTGGTTTATAATCTCATCCTAAAAACTTTCAGGGGTGTGGAGTCAGTGCTAATGTTAACCCAGGGGGAAAATCCTCTCTGGCTTGGACCCTGGCTGTCAGACTATGAATCCAATGTCCTAACTTCTAGGCTATTCCAACCCCTTGAAAAAGAGATAAATGAAGGGGAGGTACATTGTCAGCATTCTATTTTACACACATATATACACCAAAAATCACTTACTTTCTCTCTCTCTCTCACACACACACACAGACAGACACACAGACACATACACACACACACACGCACGCACGCACATACACACACAGCCCAGATAGATAGATAGATAGATAGATAGATAGATAGATAGATAAGATAGATAGATAGATAGATAGATAGATAATAGATAGATAGTAGGTAGGTAGGTAGGTAGTAGGTAGGTAGGTAGGTAGGTAATAGGTACATACATACATACATACAACATACATACATACATACATACATACATACATACATACATACATACACACACATACATACATACATACATACATACATACATACATACATACATACATACATACATACATACACACATACACAATACACACATACACACATACACACATACAAAATGATGGGAGGCAGGAGTGAAAAGGCAAGTTGAATGATGCCACACAATAGAAACAACACACCCTTATTACTTCCTCTTCCTCCTCAAATTCAATTCAAATTCAAAATACTTTATTATCTCTAAAACAGAGAAATTCCAGTTCGAAGGGATAAACACCCAGCGAACAACTCCTTGCTGTTAGCCATAATATGAGCAAAAATGCAGTCACACTACCATTACCATCAGACCCAAGGCATGGACTTTGTGGCGTGGGGGGAGAAATATTATATTAATTAATTTTAGTTATTTAGAATGGAAAATACCACCCTTTTGGCTATATATAGGGAACTAAAGCAATAGCCAGTGTCTGTGGATATGTGTCATGTAACAACGCAGTAAGGACTGAAGAAAAAGTCATGTATGAAATAGGTGTTTAGTTAGTGTTGGGTACGATCTGTCCTTAAGTGAGTTGGCGATATCTCCACAGCGAGTTACTGAGCCCCGTAAAGATGATTTATGGGACTGTTAATAAAGACTAAGAGAGGCTGAAGCATAGGCGGGGAATTATAGACATGGTACCTTTGGCATAAGAAAGGATACATAAAAGATGAAAAGACTCTCTCTCTCTCTCTCTCTCTCTCTCTCTCTCTCTCTCTCTCTCTCTCTCTCTCTCTCTCTCTCTCTCTCTCTCTCTACTCCTCTCTCTCTCTCTCTCCTCTCTCTCTCTCTCGCTCTCTCTCTCGTCTCCGTAAGTCTCTCTACATCTCTCATCTCTCTCATTCTCTCTCTCTTCCCTCTAGTCTGTAAGGGAAGGATAAAGTGTGTGTGAGTGTGTCTGTGTCTGTCTGTCTGTCTGTCTGTGATCGTATGCCTAGTCAAAGGCCCTTTTCAAAAGAAGATATTTCAATGTGTGACACCCCTGCAGATGTTTTCAAACCCTTGCATTTATCACTAGTTGCTTCCCTCTTTAAAGTGTGGAATTTTCTCTTGTCTGAATTTAGTTTCATTTCTCAGCTAGAGCTTGAAGGGTTTCCCACAGGTGAGATTGTCCCTATGCTACCGGTTTTTTTTTCTCACCTTTAAGGTAGCCACATTCCAACTTTGGGCACGATCTCTGAACACCACATCAGTCTGTACACAGTTTGTTTGGGGTTAGAGGTTTTTTTTCCTCATTTTGTCATCCTTTTCCACTGGCTTGAATAGCTAAACTCTCCTCCTGAAAAACACAAACAGCTTCTAACCAGTGTTCAAGATGTTCTACAAGTGTTCTGCACATGGGGCCTTGTTTTATAGACTCAAAGGGCTTTCCGGGGAGTTGAGTTGGTACAGATGTTAACTCCAGGGGAATAATCCCTTCGAACAATGTGTGCATGGATAAAAATGGCTTGAACCCAGGCTTACTATCAGGAGCATAATCCCCTAACCAGTAAGCTTGAAAAACATACAAAATGTGTTTAGAAGAGATGATTTTTAAATTTTAGTAACTATCAAAAGCGTTTCAGCTTAAAAGTGTCATTGTTCATGTCTTACAGCGTCTAATATTAAAAAATAAAAAGCTGAACATACAATTCATGTCCTGTCGAGCACACTAAAAAAAAAAAAACCTTTTGGCTTGTTGATGTTTCTCTGTTGTGTATATGAATATGCATGACTCTCTGATTTTAAAAAAAAATCATTTTGACCAAATGGAAGTTATAGAACATGGCAAAAGAGGGGGGGGGGGGCTGGAGTGTGTAGCAGCAGCCTGCAGGCTATGATTCATTTCCTGGTAGCAGCAACAGGTCTCTGAAGCATCCTTTCCAAATGATAAATTGTCATACAGCCTCCAAGACGTCAGAAAGGAGGTTGATCAATATCGGCAATGGAAACCTGATCAGGGCAGAGGCAGTACATGCTGCCAACAGTCTGTGCAGCACGTGCTAACTTTAGGAGGTCACAGTAACCGTCCAGTCAATGAATGGAGTCTGCTGCCGAAAAGGTCATATAGCCATGACTGACTTTTCCTGCAGTTGCCAGAACTCTCCAGACTTCCCTTTCTGCTTGTTCATCTTCAGAGAGGAATGGCTGGCTTTTTTCTTCGTCTTCTTTTTCATAGAGAGGTTAGAATTCTGGGATCTCCATCAAATTTGCAAGGAAGGAATTGGGTTACTTTTATTTATTTTCTTATTTTCTTTACTTTCTTTCTGTCTGTCTGTCTGTCTGTTCTGCCAATACACTGGCAACATTCAAAAACTTTTTAAACAATATTTGACTTCAGTACAGCAAGGAAAACTCAAAGCAAGACTGCCATCAAACATGTAACAGAGAAGGATGGAAAGACAATGGACAGACAGTGACAGAAAAAGTGCTAGGAATAAAGACAAAGAGAGATTTACAGTTAAATATATATAGCTAGGAAATCAGGCTTTGGGCTCTTATCCAGACTATGACAAAGGTAAACTAAAAACAATAGTGAGGCAGAGGTTTGTGTTTTGCCCCTTACAACACGTATGACGTTGATCCACCCTTCCTGGATAACAAACCCCCCTGTGAAGAAACACAGTAGTCTGCTTTCTGCTGGACAGCTTCACGCTTCAGTGCACTAGCCACCATTCACAGTATGACCATGGACAGATGGTCAGCAGTGAGAAGTTGCTGTGTCCCCACAATGGCCAGGTCGTGCATGGCTACCCCTTGACCAATTACATTGGCCTTTAGGGGGATAAGGATGAATTCACTGAGGGTGGGGCTAACCATGCTCTACTGTGGTGTTATTTAAGGGAGGGGGGGTTATTCAATGGAAGTATCTCACCCTGGCCTTTGCCTTATTCTTTCTTCTTTTTGTTCAAGTGGCAAAATTTACAGACACAGAAAATATCTAAAACTTTTTGTATCCACTTCCTTTCTTCTTGCATTTTTATGCTATTAGCTTCGTGAGTTCAAAGAACCTGTGTAACTGGTTTCAGATTGTTTTTTTGGCTATCTGTGGTGTTTTTGTTTTTTAACCTCTCTTTTTCTAAAGATGGTGTGGTGAAAGTGCAGGGATAGGGCAGGAAGAATCATGGCCTGTGGCAATACACTTAGCAGGACATTGGCTGATTCAGGCAGGGGATCTATCCTTCATTGTATTCGGGACGTAACACTGTGTTCTCTTTGTGAACATGGAGGTTTTAAGTACTGGCTGATTTAGCCTTGTTTTCATAACCTTGGGACAGTGTTCCTCGTTGACAGGACTACAATACAGGACAGGCTGCTGCTGTTTCAGGAATGGGAATTCCAAAACATAGGAAAAGCGATATCTGAACCCACGTTAAGCTTTGGCTCACAAGACGCTGACCATTCAACACACCTTGCTGTCTATGAGTTACTTGTCAGTCATGGGTCTTTTGTGCATAGCCCATGCTCAGTTTGACAGTGCCTACCTTTAAGGTGGGCAAAAATGATGGCATATACACAAAATTTCACCATTGGTGAACCTTGGAGCTCTAGTGGAGGAATGGAAAAAGGGCATTTATATGGTCTAAAAAAAAAAATTTTTAAAACGACCCACAAACAGATCATTTTGATAAGTAGCAAAAGTAACAATTGCCATAGTTCAATGATGCTATTCTGTGTAAATTCCAAAATGCATGTTGTTGGTTTTTTTGGTTTGTTTTGTTATGGGGGGTTTTTTGGGGGGAGGAGGGTTTGCTTGTTGTTTTGTTTTTGGGGTGGTGGTTGTTATCTTGGTTTGTTTGTTTGTTTTGTTTTTGTTTGTTTGGTTTTTTGCTTATTTTGTTGTTTGTTTGTTTGTTGTTATTGTTGCTTGTTGTTTGTTGTTTTTTTGTTGGGGGGGGGGGTTAGTGTGCAAATCTGGCCTTGTAAAAAGAGGGGGAAAAAAGAAGCAGGCTTTGTCCCCATTTGCCAAATGACGACGCAGTAAGTTCAATGAGTAAGTCACAGGGGATTCCATGTTTTGTCAGTGCTCAGTACGATCTGTCCTGAAGTGAGTTGGCGATATCTCTACAGCCAGTAAGCGAGCCCATCTAGATAATTTATGGTGACGGTTGAAAGCAGAGAGAGGCGAAGGCTAGGTGAGGTGAGGTGATGGTTTTATAGTAAACATGGCATACAGAGTTGTTTGTACAAAAGAAAAAGACTACATGTAGGTTAGAGGGTGATCCTCTCCTCTCTCTCTCTCTCTCTCTCTCCTCCTCTCTCTCTCTCTCTCTCTCTCTCCTTCTTCTCTCTCTCTCAATTATTCTGCCTGCCTACCTACCTACCTACCTACCTATAAATATATATATATTATATATATATATATAAAATATATATATATATATATATATATATATATATATATATATAACTGTAAACTAAGTCAAAATGCCTATATTAAAATCCTGTTAAGTAGTAAAATGCTTTGTTGGGATTGCCTTCAGCCAATCACCAGCTCTCAACACTCGTATGCTTATTTTACATCCAGTCCCTGTGTAATACAATTTTGTAATTTTTTTTCATCTGTTCCCACCAGCACACAATGACCAACACTTTCAAAAAGCTGAACAGGTTTTAACGTGTGCGGGAGATGTTCTGCGTGCGTTCGCACACACGGTTTTGATTTATAGTCTCATTCGAAAGATTTTCAAGAGGAATGGAGTCTGTACTGATGTTAACTCCAGGGAGAAAAAAATCCCTTTGAACGGGATTCGAACCCGGGTCGGCAGATTTCGAGCGCAATGGGCAACATTCTAACCACTAGGCTATCCTGTCCCCCTCTGACAAAATGAGTTAGGGTAGAATTAAATTTAATGTCTTGTTACACTGGGCGAAGGAGGACATTTCAACAACAAAAAGACCTTCTCACATAGAAAAGTTGTCATTACAGGAGAGACAGGGACAAACAAAGACAGACAGACAAACAGTGAGGGGGGAAAGAGAGGGGAGGGGAGTTAGTAAAGGATGAAATACCAGTGGCAAGAGGAGAAAGGGGGGGAAAGAAGACGGAGGAAACAAGTGTAATTGATTTCTTGGCCACGCTGATGAGTTCTGTGCATATCTTTTCCCAACAGATAGTCTCATTCAGCAAGGAAGGTATATATATATATATATATATATATATATATATATATATATATATATATATATATATATATATATATATATATATATATATATAATCTACTCACAAGAAAGGAAGTTGATCAATGTCTGTGATGAAGACGTGGCCATAGCGGAACCGGAAACATGCTCCCAGCAGCGCTGACAGTGCGCACTGACCTTCAGGGGTCAGGATAACCGTCCAGCCAATGAATGACGTCTGGCGCCAGAGGGCCCATCTCCTCACTACTCTCTCTGTCTCTGTCTCTCTCTGTCTCTGTCTCTCTCTGTCTCTGCCTCTGCCTCTTCTCTGTCTCTGTCTCTGTCTCTGTCTCTCTCTCTGTCTCTCTCTGCCTCTCTGTCTCTCTCTGCCTCTCTGTCTCTGTCTCTCTCTGTCTCTCTGTCTGTGTGTGTGTATGTGTGTGTGTGTGTTCTCTCTCTCTCTGTCTCTCTCTCTCTGTCTCTGTCTCTCTCTGTCTCTGTCTCTCTCTGTCTCTGTCTGTCTGTCTGTCTGTCTGTCTGTCTGTCTGTCTGTCTCTGTCTGTCTCTCTCTCTCTCTCTCTCTCTCTCTCTCTCTCTCTCTCTCTCTCTCTCTCTCTCTCTCTCTCTCTCTCTCTGTAGACTGCTGCTGAAACTCATCACAAGACTGTTTCATTCCTTCCTTTCTTTCGTCTTCGGCCTTCAGTCAGCAGATCGTATCCTTCCTTCCTCCTGCCTTCTTCTTCTTCCTTCTCCTGCATCTAGTGGACTGGACGGACGTCTGAGTTCAGGATTTCCATCATACTTGTATTGAATAATAAACTTCTGCCCCCACCCCCATCCCCACCCCTGCAGCCTTGATTGTCCATTACTTTGCTTTAGACTGGTTATTTTTGTTCTACTTTGTTTTGTTTCTTTTTCTTTTGTTTGTTTGTTTGTTGCATTGGTGTTGTGGGGTTTTTTTTTTTGTCTTGTCTTGTCTTTTTAGCCTAAAAGAAGGTTTTGAATCAACCGAAAATTTGCTCTGCCAGACACTTGAGTGTTGTGTCCTTTACTTGTCTGCTTGTATATTGTTGTCTTTTTTACTGGAGAGGGGGGGGAGCAGTGTCTCTTCTTTCACCTTTTTTTTTTTTTTAGTTCATTCATGCTACTGGTGTGTGTGTGCACGAATACACATCAGCAGCGCATAATGCTTTTTAGGAACGAATAACATACAAGCTAACACACCCTTGGTAGAGAGAGAGAGAGACGATGCATGGATTAGAGTGAGTCTATGAAAAAAAAAAAAAGGAAGGATTGAGAGAAATCAAGTGTTAAAGAGACATCAGTTTTATTTTTTCCTTCTTTTTTCATTCTTCTGCTGCGTAAACCCCCAAAAGTTCACCAAAGGTGAAGGGGGTTTTTTGCATAATTATGTGACCGTTTTTTTGCCCACCATGAAAAGTAAAAGTTAAAGTCTGTCCCGACCTAAGGCTCATCAGGCCGGTGCTTATCCCGGTTTCTATGGCGTTAAGCGACTGAGAGTCATAGACTCCCCCCTGGATAGGACGCCAGTCTATCGCAGGGTTAACCCCCAACACAACGTTGGTACCCCTTTTACACCTGGGCGGGGTGAGAAAATAGCCGTAAAGTGCCTTTTCCAAGGGCACAAGGCCATAGCCGAAAGCTGGGATCGAACCCGCAACCTTTAGATTACGAGTCCAACGCCCTAACCACTAGACTACAGCGGCGGCTACATGAAAAGTAGCCGTATATATACTGTAGAGATATTGTCATAACATGACACCAGTTTGCGTACGTGTTTACTTTCACATTTTTTTTTATATCACCAATTCCTACCAAACACAAATGGTCTACTCCCCGAAAAGCAGAACCGGGTTTTTAACGTGTGTGCGCAAGATGTTCTTCCCCGTTTTTACACACACGCAGGGGCCTCGCTTTATAATTATTCTCATCTAAAAAGACTTGTAGGCTTAATCGTAGGGAATGTTGTCAACTGTTTAGAAATAGGAACGATGGTGGTGGATATGTCACCGCTCAGAGTGTTTGGTTTATTTTATTATTATTTATTTTTTTTATATCGAGGATGACAGAATAAGCAATCATGTGCTTTTTTTCATCCGGTCCCCGTGTGTGTGCAGTTTTGTAAATATTGTCATGTGTTCCCACCGGCACACGATGGCCTACTCTTACGAAAAGCGGAACAGGATTTAACGTGTGCGCAAGATGTTCTGCGTGCGTTCGCACACGGGGCGTTTGGCAGACACAGTGTGTTGCAAAGTAAGATAGACCGGTGGGGGGGGGGGGATATCTCTGTAGTGAGCGGCTTAAGCCCACACTGATAATTTATGATGACAACTGAAGACAGTAAGAGTCTGTGCATGGGGTTAGACGGGGGCAAGTGGTTTGTTTCATAGTCAACATTTTGCAAACAGGATATATAAAATAATACTAACTTTGTGCAGATTAAAGAACTTTCTATTTCTTTCTCTCTGTCCTCTCTGTCTTGTATGTATGTATGTATGATGTATGTTTATTAGTTGTATGTTGTTGTTGTATTATGTATGTATGTATGTTGTATGTTGTATGTTGTAGTATGCATGTAGTGTCTGGTGTGTGTGTGTGTATCAAGTGAAGTCAAGTCAGTCAAAATGATCTTTATTGAGGGTAAAAGATTAAGTTTATACAACTTATTTTCGTCCTGCCCTCTCAAAAAAAAAAAAAGAAAATTGACTTCTAAAACATTCGAAGACAAATATCACTTTGTGAAAAAACTATCAAAACGAGGTCCCGCGTGTGCACGCAGAACATCTTGCGCACAGGTTATTTCCTGTTCCGCTTTTCGAAAGAGTAGGCCCTCATGTGCCGGTGGGAACAGATTACAAAATTGGCAAAACTGCATACACACGGGGATTGGATGTAAAAAGGACACACGATTGCTTATTCCATTATCCTCGATATAAAAGAATAAATAAATAAATGCACACACACGCACACACACACACACCACACACACACCCACACACACCACCAACCCACACAACGCCGCGCGCGCGCGCGTGCGCGCGCGACAAAAACCTAACACTCTCCAAATCACCAGACATTTGAGTCATCCTTGTAAAAAAAAAAAAAAAAAAAAAAAGCAGACGAAGAGAGAGAAGTGGCAAGGGAACACAAAGTAAGAACATCATGATCAGAGAGGAGAGGAGAGGAGAGAGGGGGAGGAGGGAGGGAGGGAGTGCAGGGAGGGAGAGAGGGAAGGGGGGGGGGAGGGGTCGCAACAAGGAAACGGGGTATAAGAGTAAGGGAAGTGGGGGGTAGGGTTAGAAGATGGACACACAAATACGTAATTGAAAGACGGAGGAAATGTGAAAGAGAGAGGGATAGAAATCTAGAGACGGGGCAAGAAGAAGGTTATGTTTTGGATTATAAAAAAAAAGAAAAAAAAGCTGAGGGGAAGGAGGTAGGAGCTGGAGAGGTGGTTGTGGTGGGAATGATATGGGGGAAGGTGGGGAGAGGAGGAGGGGCATTTGGAGGGAGGGGGAGGGTAGTTGGAGGTGGGGGGGGGGAGAGAGGGAGGGGTTTGAAGATATGTGTGCCATCGATTCTGACCAGATAGACATCTGACCCAGACGACGTCAGATTTCTCTGGCGGCCGGCCACACACTTTGAGCACGTAAACACTTGTCTCCCTTGACGAACTGGCAAAAGGGTGTAAGTCCATAATCTTTGCGAGAAAGAGAAAAAAAAAATGTTGAAACAGAATTAAATTGAGGGGGGGAAAATACAGAAGAAGAGAGGATGGAGAGAGAGAAAGAAGAGAAGAGGAGAATAGTAAGAGAGGAAGAAGAATGAAAAAGAAAGAAAGAAGAAAGAAAGAAAGAAAGAAAGAAAAGAAAGAAAGAAAGAAAGAAAGAAGAAAGAAAGAGAAAAGGAAGGAAGGTAGGAACAAAGAAAGATGGAAGGAAGGAAGAGAGAGAGGGGGGAGACGGGACAGACAAAAGGAAGAAGAAAAGAGGAAGAAAAGGAGAATAGAAAGAAAGAGAGGGAAAAAAGACAGACGGTCAGACAAAAAGTACATGACAATGTGATAAACAATATAGAATTCGAAAAACTAAATAGACATCAACTAAATTACAGCAGGCCTGAACTAAAGACAGCATTAAACCACGAAATCAACACAAGTGAAAAAAATATGTATTCACTCTCTCAAATCAAATCAAACGAAACAAAATAACACACTGAGTAAAATACACCATGTCCATTTTAGGGGAGGGGGGGGGGGGTTGGGTTGGGTTTGGGGTTGGTTTGTTTGGGGGGTTTTTTTGTTGTTGTTTGTTTTTTTTTGGGGGGGCAATTCAAAAAAAAAAGTAAATCCCAAAAATGCTCAAATCAAATTGAATTACTTCAAGAGGAGAACAAAATCTAACACAAAGTAGACACTTTCGACAGGAATAAAAACAAAGATAGGATTTTAGACAAGAAAAAAATACCTGCACCTATTTTTACTTCACAACTTTTTCACACCACACACACACAGCACACACACACACCACACACACACACACACACACACACACACACACACACACACACACACACACACACACATGACTACGGAACGCATCAGTCTGATCCTGGAGCTACCTTAATGGCGGACAAACACAGTCGCATACGCAAATTTCCACGGTTGGTAAACATCGAACTTTAGCTGAGGAACAAAAGAACAAAAAAAATACCCAAAACCCAAACCTTTCTCTTGTTCGAGTTTGTCAAATGGTCTTTTTTTTCCCCTAAATGTATTTTGATTTCAGATTCCGTTTCAATCTCAGGCCAATTTCTGGTACCTTTGGTCCAGTTCTGGCCATCTTATGGTATATCAGGAATGTTCAGGCGATTAACGTAGTGGAGGGGGGATAGCCTAGTGGTTAGAGCGTTGTGTTCATGACCTAAGGGCCCGGATCGAACCCCACCGAGGCACCCGTTTTAGAGGAGTTTGCCTTGGAGCTAACATCACTACAGTGGTTAGGGTGTTGGACTCGTAATCTAAAGGTTGCGGGTTCGATCCCAGCTTTCGGCTATGGTGTTGTGCCCTTGGAAAAGGCACTTTACGGCTATTTTCTCACCCCACCCAGGTGTAAAAGGGGTACCAACCTTGTGTTGGGGGTTAACCCTGCGATAGACTGGCGTCCTATGCAGGGGGGAGTCTATGACTCTCAGTCGCTTAACGCCACAGAAACCGGGATAAGCACCGCCTGATGAGCCTTAGGCTCGGGACAGACTTTAACTCACATCACTACTGACTGACTCCACCTCCCCCAAAAGTCCTTCGAATGAGACTGTGAACCAAGGCCCCGTGTACGAAAAGCACGGAGAACATCTTGCGAATACGTTAAACAACCCGTTCTGCCTTTTGGAAGAGCAAGCCATTACGTACCGGTAGGAACAGATGACTTTTTTTTTTTTCTAACCCGCATGCTTATAGGTGTCGTGCTTAGACACTATCCCCGAAGTCGGAATGCAGCTACCTTAATTAATGGTGGATAAAAACGGTCACACACACAAAAATTCACCATTGGTGAACTTTCAGTTCTAAGCCGAAGGATAACCAAAAAAAAAAGTAAAACTAGATACTTGTCAATACTTTTCTTCTTGTCGTTTTTTTTTTTTTTTTTTTTTTTAAACTTGTTAGAGAATAAACAAGCTGTATGATACATTCTGCGTGTCGGATCTGTATTTTGGTTTGTTTTAGATGACTTACCTTTTGAATAAGTATGATGGTTGCCACAATATTAGTAAGCTTTGTTGTTGTTGTTGTCGTTGCTGTGTTGTTGTTGTTGTTGTTGCTGTTGTTGTTGTTGTTGTTGTCATTGTTTTTCTCCTAGAGCTTTCCCGTCAGTCTTTATTTTCTGTTTTAGTTTGTTTTTTTCTCCGTGACCAAAAAAATAGCAAACAACAAGGAGAATACACCCTGAAATAGAATAACTATGCCAACAGAATTTAAGTATAGGAAAACATGAAAAACAGAGGGATCTGGGATAGCCTGGGGGTGAGAGTGATGCGCTCGTGATCTGCTGACCCGGGTTCGAATCTCGTTCAAGAGGATTTTTCCTTTGGAGTTTACACCAGTGCGGACTCTACTTCCCCCAAAAGTCATTTGGATGACTGTAAACCGAATTCCCATGTGCGAACGGACGCAGAACATCTTGCATACATATTAAACACGTTCCTCTTTTCCAAATAGTAGGCCATTGTGTGCCGGTGGGAGCGGATGACACAATTGACAAAACTACATACACACGGGGACTGGATGTAAAAAGAAAAAAAGCGCATGAGGGCTCATTTCATTATCCTCGAAATAAAAGAAAAAAAGGAATAAATAACACACACGCGCGCGCCCACAAGGAGGGAGGGAGGGGGAGGGGGGAAGGAAGGAGGAGAAGGAGGAGGAGGGTGGCGAGAGGCAAAGAAAACCTTCAGAAATATTTCTCACCGTGATTAGATTTACTACCTTTTGCCACAGAAGGGTTACACCCGTGACCGAAGCAACGTACGTCATTCCAAGGACAAATGACGTTAATTCATTACTCCGCTGGTCAATCTACGAAGCGAAAACTCCCAAAGGCCGCCAGGAAATTTGTGTCCAAGATCTAGGAGGAGTCTTTTCGATCGCTCTGTGCAGACGATGTTGATTCCGTTTGGCAATGAAAGAGTCGTCGTGACTAGGATGAGGAAAAAGGGGGTAAGTGTATGTATGAGGGTAGAGTGGTGTGGTGTGGTGGGATGGAGGGTGGTACTAAAAGTGTGTGTGAGTTTTGAGAGAGAGAGAGAGAGAGAGAGAGAGAGAGAGAGGAGGTTGGTGTGTGTGTGTGTGTGTGTGTGTGTGTGTGTGTGTGTGTGTGTGTGTGTGTGTAGTTGTGTGTTGTGTGTGTGTTTGTAGTGTGTGTGTGTGTGTGTGTGTGTGTGTGTGTGTGTGTGTGTGTGTGTGTGTGTTAGTTTGTTTTTAGTGTGTGTGTTTTGAGTGGTGGTGGTGTGTGTGTGTGTGTGTGTGTGTTGTGTGTGTGGTGTGTGTGTGTTGTGTGTGTGTGTGTGTGTGTGTGTGTGTGTGTGTGTGTCGTGCGTGTCGTGCGTGCGTGCGTGCGTGTGTGTGTGTGTGTGTGTGTGTGTGTGTGTTTGTGTGTTGTGTGTGTCGTGTGCGTGTGCTGTGTGTGTGCGCGTCTCTGTGTGTGTGTGCGCGTCTGTGTGTGTGTGTGTTGTGTGTGTGTGTGCGCGCGCGCGCGCGGGGTGTGTCTGTGTTGTGTTTGTAAAAGAGTGAGAGCGAGAGAGTCTGGCAAATTTCCTCCGAACCCTAGACATTAAATGGTCCTGAATTGTATTGAAATTAATTGCATCTCCATCAGAGCATGAACGAATGTCCGCGAGGAATCATTTTCCCCTCAGTAAACAAACAAACAGATAAACGGATAACTAGTTACACTTCATTCCGCAAGATAGCCCGTCTATATGCGTCACTAGCTAGATAACGCCCTCAGCTCAACGGGGGAAAAAAAAAAGAAAAGAAAAAAAGATTGTTTTCGGAATAACTCAGACGGCAAAATAAATAAACAAAAATAATCCTGTAGATAAACACGCAGGGCTAAATAACTAGATAATAGAAAGATAAGAGAAGAAAAGAAAAAAAACAGGAAAGAAAAGAAAAAGAAAACAGAAGAAAAAAAATCCCGAGATCAGATAATTAACTTTTTTGGTGCATTTCAGATTGATACTTGGACGGAAGTGTAGGAATAAAAAAGTGTAGATAAATGATAGATAGATAGATAGATAGATAGATAGATAGATAGATAGATAGATTAGATAGATAGATAGATAGATAGATAGATAATAGATAGAGATAGAGAGAGAGAGAGATAGAGTAGATAGTAGATAGATAGATAGAGATAAGAGATAGTAGATAGATAGAGAGATAGAGAGAGGTAGAGAGATAGAGAGAGAGGATAGAGAGATAGAGAGAGTAGATAGAAGATAGATGGGTGGTGGGAGAGGTAGATAGATAGATAATAGTAGATAGAGATAGTGGTGGTGGGTGGGTGGGTGACGGATGGATACATACATACATACATACATACATACATACATACATACATACATACATACATACAATGATACATACATACATACATACATACATAGCAGAACCACCGACCCCCCCCCCCCCCCCCCCCCCCACACACACACACACACACACACTTTATCCTTTCCCCCTTACAAGAGAGAGAGAGAAGAAGAGAGAGAGAGAGAGAAGAGAGAAGGCAAGCAGACGAAGAGAAGAGACAGATAAACAGACAGATGAACGCTGCAGTTAGTTTTATATGAATAGTTGTGAAGTAAGTGATCAGAAATGAGAACAATGAGAGATTATGATGCGGGAAAGATGGAGAGAGATCGATTGAGTGTGCGAAACGAGACAGCACCAGACTCTGTGTCTACCGACATAACAGACCGGACGATAATCACAGTACTTGATAAACAGACAGCAAGCGACACTGTAGCAGTTAGTTTTGATGATAACCAAAGTTGTGAAGTAATTGGCTTATTCATGGAAAACAACAAGATCAATTATGTTCTCGGGGAAAGATGGTACAGCAGGTTACT
Organism: Stramonita haemastoma; assembly: GCA_030674155.1. Lineage (NCBI taxonomy): Eukaryota > Metazoa > Mollusca > Gastropoda > Neogastropoda > Muricidae > Stramonita > Stramonita haemastoma. Next base: position 32,600,651 of record CM060317.1, read on the forward strand.
CTGCACCTTTTTTCGCGGTTGTCGAACCCGAGACAGCACCTAGACTTGCTGTTTGGTCTACTCTAGTCTTAATATGCCCGGGCTTTATCACAGTTCTTGATTAAAAATCGTTGATACTGGGGGCAACAACAAAGTCAGAGGCTGTATGATCCGTGGTGTTCCCACTTATGGAATTCCTCTATACAGTTTAGTCGTTAGTGATCGATTATGACTCTGACTAGAAGGCTTGACTTGCACAGTCCTTGTGTGCTGCAACCCTGGGGGCTAGTTGGCCTTTGGAGAACACCTCCAACACTGACTGTCCGTATGCCCTCTTGGCCGAGAGAATGGGGCTGTGCTGTGGGAGTGAGAATGAGGATGTACTGTGGGCAAGGCACCTCCACTATAATCAAATTTCTGCCCAGTTTCCGAAACAGCAGCTGCCTCCTCTGCTGTTTTGGAGGTCATCGTCGAACACGACGGACAAACACATACGGACGACGGAGAAACACATACATAGTATGAGCGAAACTGCGTTGCCACGCTGCCGTTAAACAATGTTTTTGTTGGTCAGCTGATAGACTCTTTGCTTTTCCAGATCCTGCTCAACTTTGCTCTGGCTGATGTTGCAGGGGCTTGTCTGAACTTTTACTCCAGCTGAAGAACGGTAAACTCAGGACAGTGTGGAATCCAGATATTTAAAGCATTTTACTTCTTCAAGCTGTTGAACATTCATTCATTTATTTTATTTATCTATTCATGCCACTTTATGTCACAGCAGATTTCTCTGCATGAAATTCGGGCTGCTCTCCCTGGAGAGAGCGCGTCGCTACAAGTGCTGCGCCTACCCATTATCATTTTTTTTTTCTGTCTGCAACAGTATATGTTTCCCTATCAGAATGGCTTTATTCTACAGAATTTTGCCAGGGACAACCCCCATGTCGTGGGTTTTTTACGTGCGCTAAATAATGTGTAACACACGGGACCTCGGGTTTTTTTTTTGTGTCTCATCCGAAAGACTAGCATCCAGACCACCACTCATGGTCTAATGGATGGGGGAAATGTTTTGGGCCCAAACGGGATTCGAACCACCGCACACACTGACCAGGACTTTTACCTTTCTAGGCAAGGCGCATTCCCTCCTAGACCACCGACCATGACGATGCTGACTCAGTGACTGTAATGTCACTGGCGCTATTTGCCATGACTTCTTCTTCTCTGCACTGGTCTTCATCCCTTAGGTGCCAATTCCTTCCTCTCGTAAGTGTAAGTTTGTTGTCACTAGCAAACTACAGATTGCTAATGGATCTGCCACCACAAGATACAGTGGTTTCACGTACACGGAGCATCTCTTACATGATCTCCACTAACTAGGAGGTTGAATAAAGCAGGCGAGAGTATGCATCCCTGTCTGACTCCTACTGTTGTTCAAAGAGAGTCTCCAACCTGGCTACTCATAACGACTACTCTGCTGGCATTGTTATAGAATGCCTGAATGATCTGTACCAATGTGTGTGTGTGTTGTGTGTGTGTGTGTGTGTGTGTGTGTGTGTGTGTGTGTGTGTGTGCGCGTGCGTGCGTGCGTGCGTGCGTGCGTGTGTGAAAAGAGCAATGGGTGGATTCAATGGTTTGTGTGTTGTTGGTGGGAGTGGTTTGTTGTGATTATTCTTCTTCTCCCTCTTCTTTTCTTTATTCGTTCTTGTATTTCTTGTTTGGTTGGTAAAACTGGCTCATGTGGAATTTTTGTGCATGTAACATGCATGCACGCACACACGCACACACACACACACACACACACACACACACACAAAACACACACACACAAAACACACCACACACACACATACACACACACACACACACACACAACACACAACACACACACACACACACACACATATGAACACGCACACATGCACTCAAAATGTCACAAAGTATATCAACAGCATGTTTATTAAGCTAAAATACTACACCTTTACCACTACCTTCTGTATACACACAAAAAAACATTCAAATGAAATCACTATTTTAAAAATTATATATAGTTCACTGAATTAACAAGGATATGTCACATATATCAAGTCAAAGGTAAAAAAAACATTATTAAAACATATGGACGGAAACTATAAATATTTCACTTTTTCCCCCTTAACAAGAAAATCACAACCAACCAAGTGAAACAATTAATGCATAAAAGTTGTAGTGGCCTTGGAAATTGCTCTGTGTGTGTGTGTGTGGGGGGGGGGGGGGGGGGGGGAGGGGAGAGGAGTGTTGTTATTCTATTCTGAAATAACAGAAAACTAACATATTAAACACTAATCTGGTCTCTTTTTTCTTAATAACAAGAACTGAAAATTTCTACATCTTAAAAAAAAAGAAAATTTTATTTTTCAAAAGTCACTGCAAGCAGACCAATTTATACACACTGTACAAGAAGGAAGGTGGCAGGACAGTTAAGACATTCACCTGCCTAACAAGTAAACCCTGAGGTTCTGGGTTCGATTCCCAGCCTTGCACTTTCTTCCCAGTTTGATGAGAAAATTGAACTGAATACCAAACTCCTTTGGATTAGACTGTAAACAAGAGGCCCCATGCAAATATGTATGCAGAACATCTTGTGCACATGTGAAAAACTTGTGACAGCTTTCAGGAAAGTAGGCATTTCATGCCAGCAGGAATGCATAACAATTTTTTTTTAATGCATACACACAGGTGTTGTGTTTAGACACCATCCCCAAAGTTGGAATGTGGCTACCTAAATGGTGTGGGGGGGGGGGGAATGGGGATGTGAACGGTCCCATATGCAAAAACCTTTCCCATGGGTTAACCTCAGAGCTCTAGCAGAGAAATCAACCCAAAAAAATGAAGAAAAATACACACTGTACTATACCCACCGAGTCATAAAAAAAAGGAGAGAGACAAAAGCAATCTTTAAACTTGATGATAAATAGTATAGTACTATCAAAAAAATCATGAAGACATGAAGGTTTTACACATGAATGTATAGAGGTGTGTGTGTGTGTGTGTGTGTGTGTGTGTGTGTGTGTGTGTGTGTGTGTGTGTGTGTGTTGTGTGTGTGTGTGTGTGTGTGTGTGGTGTGTGTGTGTGTGTGTGTGTGGTGAGACAGAGACAGAGACAGAGACACAGAGAGAAAGAGAGAGAATGCATGTAATATAAACAACATTTTGAACATATTTTCTTTCTTTTTGAATTTTATCATTCTATTCATATATCAATCACCGACTTTACTCTTTGTAAAAAAGAATATAGTAAAATCTATATCAAATCACAGAATTCATTTTTGTAAGTTATAACAAAACAATTATGGACAAACAAAACAAGAATACGAGAGAGAGATAAATAAAACATTTAATGACACAACGACCCACCATACAAAAGGAATGTTTAGACAAAAATAAATAAATAAATAATAGATTACATTATTTGATTCTGCCTCTTTTAAAACACACAAAAACACCCCCCCCCTCCCCCAAAAAGACCTGT
>CM060317.1:32611633-32625895 GCA_030674155.1 Stramonita haemastoma
CGGTGGGAACAGATGACAAGATTTACAAAAACTGCATACACACAGGGACTGGATGTTAAAAAAGCACAACAGTGTTTATTCCATTATCCTCAATATAGAAGAATAAATACAATAAATAATAAATAGATAATAAATACTCACATGTGTACACACTCATATGGTCTGCTAAAAAAAAGCTATATTTGACCTCATACACATGCATGCATGTAAATACACACACACACACACACACACACACACATACACACACACACACACACACACACACACACACACACACACACACACACATACACACACACATACACATACACACACACATACACATACACATACACACACATATTTACATTTACACACACACACACACACACACACACACACACACACACACACACACACACACACACAACACACATACACACACACACACCCACATTCACATTTACACACACACACACACACACACACACACACAGTCAAGGGGAAAACACACACACACACACACACACACACACACACACACACACACACACACACACACACACACAAGCACAAAGCAGAAATAAAGAGCGGGATAGAAAAGAGGGAATTCCTCACACAGAATTTTCAAAAGATGGGGATACTATCAATTCATACCAACAGGCCCCCTGCATACCCATCGGAGAAAACTCCTTTCAGAACACGTCATTTCTGATTTTTTTTCTTTTTTTCTGCTTCACAAACATTAAAGCACGACACATTTCGAATCTCATACCACTTCTGCCTCCACACGTTTGTCTTCTCTGTCCTGCTGCTCTTTCTCCTTCTTCTTCTCCTCCTCTCTCTTCTTTCTGGCTTTCTCCTTTGCCAGCAGCTCCTTCTTTTTCTCCTCCCAGGACTTGAAAGCCAGGGTGGCCTCCATTTTCTTCTCTGCTTCCGCCTGGCATCAGGAAAAACACAACAACAACAACAAAAATTAGGATAAGAGTGATTGTTATGATGGCTATCGTTGCTGTCACAGAATTTTGTTCCAGTTGATCTGGGATCATTTTCAAGGAAAGGGGTAAAAAAAAAAAAGGTAAAGGTGTCCCATAACCTATGTGGTCGTAGGGGAGTGAGGCATCAGAGACCTCAGCTTCTTTAGGAGCCAGCATGTTGAGGGTGGCACCCATCTCCTCTCTCTCGCTGCTTTACCTTCCCTGACCCTAAAGAGGGCAGGTACCCAAATACAGCTGGGGGGGGGGGGAACTGGGGGGGAACTGTACTGAAGCCAAGATGGGTGATGGTGTGCAAACGGTCACCCATCCACTTGGTAACTACGCTCGATGCTACTTAACTTTGGCTGGGGGAAAGTATTCTGTCCCCAAGGAAAGGAAGGGGGGAATAAAAAAAATGCCCATTATGTCTACTATACAAACAGGGCAGGGATGAAGGACCTTTGCTACTTTCTCTAAATCCCTTAATCATTTCATAGCATAAACACACACACACACACACACATACCCCCCCCCCCTACATATACACACACACATACCCCCCCCCCCCTCCACCACACACACACACACACACACACACACACCACACACACACACCCCACACTCCCACCTCCACCCCCTCCACCCCCACACATACATACAATCCCCTCCCCCGACCACCACATCCCAACCTCCACCCTCTACCCCCCCCCCCCCCAACCACACACACACACACACACACACACACACATACCCCCCCCCCCCTACCCCCCCCCCCCCCCCACACACACACACACCCAACCCCCCCCCCCGAAACCTTCACCTCCTTTTTCTTGCGCGCCTCTTCCTCCTCTTTCTTCTGTTTCTCCAGCTTGCTGACTTTGGCCGACTTGATGTGGCTGCGGTACCAGTCTTCGTACACCGCCTCCCTGATGTCCATGGTGCTGTGGTACTCTGGCATGGTGGCTTCCTTGCTCGTCTGTCCCGGCAGCGTCCCGTAGCGAGGTTTGGGACGGTGCTGCACTTTGGCGTGAGCCGAGACTGGCCTGTAATAATAATAATAATAATAATACATGGAACATGGAATTTATATAGCGCTATATCTCGTAAAGAGCCGCCGCGGTAGTCGAGTGGTTAGGGCGTTAGACTCGTAATCTAAAGGTTGCGGGTTCGATCCCAGCTGTCGGCTATGGCGTTGTGCCCTTGGAAAAGGCACTTTACGGCTATTTTCTCACCCCACCCAGGTGTAAAAGGGGCACCAACCTTGTGTTGGGGGGTTAACCCTGCGATAGACTGGCGTCCTATCCAGGGGGGAGTCTATGACTCTCAGTCGCTTAGCGCCACAGAAACCGGGATAAGCACCGGCCTGATGAGCCTTAGGCTCGGGACAGACTTTAACTTTTTAACTATCTCGTAAAACCGCTGTAGTCTAGTGGTTAGGGTGTTGGACTCGTAACCTAAAGGTTGCGGGTTCGATCCTAGCTTTCGGCTATGGTGTTGTGCCCTTGGAAAAGGCACTTTACGGCTATTTTCTCACCCCACTCAGGTGTAAAAGGGGTACCAACCTTGTGTTGGGGGTTAACCCTGCGATAGACTGGCGTCCTATCCAGGAGGGGGTCTATGACTCTCAGTCGCTTAACGCCACAGAAACCGGGATAAGCACCGGCCTGATGAGCCGTAGGCTCGGGACAGACTTTAACTAAATATCTTGTAAAAACAAATCAAAGCGCTGTAGCCTGTAGGGGTGATACGGAAGTGGATTTGTTGTTTCCAGTTAGTTAGCGTTGAGTGAAGGTTATGTGTGAATTTTTTTTTTATGGTTTGTGTTTAGTAGTCTGTGTGTGTGGGAGGGGGGGGGGGAGGGGGGTATGTGTGTGTGTGTGTGTGTTGTGTGCTGTGTGTGTGTGTTTGCGTGTTGTTGTGTTGTGTTGTATTGTGTGTGTGTGTGTGTGTGTGTGTGTGGTGTGGTGTGGTGTGGTGTGGTGTGGTGTGGTGTGGTGTGGTGTGGTGTGGTGTGGTGTGGTGTGGTGTGGTGTGGTGTGGTGTGGTGTGGTGTGGTGCGCTCATGATCTGCTGACTTGGGTTCAAATCCAATTCAAGGGGATATTTTCCCCTTAGGCTAACATCAGTGACGACTCCACTAAAAGTCCTTCAGATGAGACTATAAACCAAGGTCTTGTGTGCGAATTGCAAGCAGAACATCATGCGCTCACTTTATAACCTATTCCGCTTTTCGGAAGAGTAGGCCACTGTGTGCTAGTGGGAACAGGTGACAATAACTACAAAACCACATACACAAGGTGACTGGATATAAAACGCACAAGAGTGCTTATTCCTTTATCCAAGATATAAAAAGAATGTATAAATGAATAAGATAAATAAGTGAATACTTGCGTGCATCCATAAACTCACCGAACTTTCTTCACAGGCTTAAAATCAATGCGTTCCTGTTCCTGGGCAATTTTGTCGATAGCGTCATCTGCCATCTGCCGGTCTCTTCGCTGCGTCCTGTTGGCAGAGCAACACACAGATGGTGTCACTTTACAGCAAACACTGACCAAGAACAAGAAGTCTACAAGAAGTCTCTTGCTATCTAAAGATGACAAGAAGCCTACAAGAAGTCTCTTGCTATCTAAAGAAGACAAGAAGTCTTCAAGAAGACAAGAAGTCTACAAAGAGTCTCTTGCTATCTAATTTCCAACATTCTGTGACAAAAAGTCTGCTGTTTCCTCTTTCAATTCAGTGATGTTGTGTGCAGCTTATTTTATTTCATTCCTTTCTTTGATTTGATTTGATTCGTTTGCTTTACAAGATTCAGTGCTCTAAAAAAATTCCATATATCATTGTTCTTATTATTATCATGTATTATTCTGTATTATGTCTTTTTAAAGGTTTTTTGCTCATAACCTACATGATTTTCTTGAATTAGGAAGATAAAGAATCTGTATTCAAATACACATTAACATTCACATACATCCTGGACAAAATATCAACAACATTGTTTTTTTAATGATAAAATAAAATAACCAAACATTGATATTGAACACAGAAATCTGAAAGGCAGCAACCCCGAATATTCATAGCGTAGGCACAAAGGAAACAAGAAAATGCACACAGAGAGAGAGAGAGAGAGAGAGAGAGAGAGAGAGAGAGGAGAGAGAGAGAGAGAGAGAGAGAGAGAGAGAGAGAGAGACAGACAGACAGACAGACAGACAGACAGACAGACAGACAGACAGACAGACAGACAGACAGACAGACAGACAGACAGACAGACAGAGAGAGAGGGACAGAGACAGAGAGACAGAGAGAAAGAAAGAGACAGACAGACAGACAAGACAGACAGAGACAGAGAGAGAAAGACAAAGACAGAGACAGACAGAGACACAGAGAGAGACACACACACAGACAGAGACAGAGAGAGAAAGACAGACACAGACACAGACAAACAAACAGACAGATAAAAAAAAACAAAAAAACAATCCCTCGTCACATCCGGCAAACACCACCAACTCACGCTTTCCTGCCGTCCCCGCCATCGTCCAGTAGTCGCCTCATGGACGCCGTTGGATCCTCCTTCACCTCCTCACACACCGAGCTGTCGTCCTTCATCTGCCTCTCCCGGGGAGGGGGGGGCGCCGACTGCTGCCGGTGCTGCACAGACGTGGGCACCTCCCCGATGTCGTAGGCCTCCCTGTGCTCAGGGTCCTTGGGGATCTTGGAGCGGCGGGAAGGCCGCTCGGCGGACTTGGGTTTGTCTCCCAGGTCCCCCCCCCTCCTGTGAGGAAGTCCATCAGGGAGGAGGGTTCTTTCTCTTTCTCCTTCTTCTGGGGCCTGTCTCGGCTGAGCAGACCTTCGGCCGGGGACCGCCGACCTGAAAAAGGATGATCCACAATCGAAAAGGCTGTGTGGGGGGGGGGGGGGGGGGGGGGGGGTTGTTTGTTTGGTGCTCGGTTACAGCTCTTCCGAGGTTCACCAATGGTGAGGCTTTTGCATATGGGACGCGTTCTACCTGTTCCATTCCCTCACCTCACCCCACCCCCACTCCATTTAGGTAGCTGTATTCCAACTTCAGGGATGATGTCTAAACACAACACCTGTGTGCATGCGTTTTTGAAATTTTGTCATCCATTCTTACTGGCACAAAATGGCCTACTCTTCCAAATGGTGGAACGGGTTTTTAACCTGTGTGCAAGATGTTCTGCATGCAATTGCACACAGGGCCTTGGTTTATAGTCTTACCCAAAGGACTTTGACATTCAGTTCGTCCCCTTCTTGTCTTATTTTCAGCCTTCTTCATCCATTTTCCTGCTTTTTTTTTGGAAAGAAAGACTTAAAAGATAACACTTTTCTTCCTTGCTGAAGTCAGATATGCTGGGTCTGACTTGTCAGGTGCTTAACAGCAGCAGCGCAATGCATTTTTGCTCCTGTGACGGGGGACGGTGGTTACTGTCTGCGCATTCAAAGAAGAAGAAAAGAAATGGTAACACCGACAGGAAACATAACCAGCCTTGTAGGTGATGATGATTAACAAAACTAACAAATGGACTTATAAACAAACGACATGAGACGGCAAAAAAACAACAACAAAAAAACCAACCTAACAAGATGAGAGAAAAAAATCTGTCAATGATCAAATAAATACAGACTCCACAGCCCACAAATCCAACATCACTCAGTCCAGAATGTTAAGTTTAGCACACTCCTTCCTTTTGCCTAGTAAAAGTGTGGTCAGCTCCTGCTATAATTAACACTAGCTGGGCTGGGATGGGATGGAATAATAAGCCACTGAGAGGAGATGAAACTGGGGGGAAACTGACAGCCGTGACTCACCAGAGAGGGAGCTTTTCTCTCTGTCCTCCACAAAACCTCGCTGATCAGCCGATGGAGAAAACCGGCGCCCGGGTCCTGGAGATTTCCTGCCTGGGGGAGTCTTCCTCTCCCTCTCCCTCTCCGTCGGCGTCTTTCTCTCCGCAGAAAGTTTTCTCTCCGCAGCCCGCCTATGGAGTCGGTCTTCCACGTTCTTCTTTTCCTCAATCTCCTTCAGCTCTTTCTCCACCTCGAAGCTGTTTTCCCGACGGGATTTACCGAACAGGTCCATGGTAGGGGTGGTGCGAGTGGGTCGCTCTGGTTCCTTGTCGCCCAGTCGACCTCGGGCTCGAGGAACGGGTCTGTCGGAACGTGGTGAATCGTCTGTAAGCCTGCACAAATTTAGAGAGTTGGATGGGTAAGTGCCGGCATTGTTGAAAACATTTGAAAGGGCTGTTGTGTTTTGCTGTGAAGTGGGAACTATTTTACTTAAAAAAAAAAAAAAATGAACATCGAAGATGAAGGTAATTCAAACTAATAATTGATGTCTAACCAGAATCCATGTATTTTTTAAATAGAATAAGAAAAGAAAAAGTAATAGTAGTCTGAATCTATGATATTCTGTGTTTGAAGACTTTTTTTCTCAAAATAACAATCTTGAGCACACATTCTCACAAAAAATTTTGATTCCTCTACAAAAATGCGCACGCACGCACGCACGCACGCACACACGCACGCACGCACGCACACACACACACACACACACACACACACATACATGCATACGCATATGCATATGCATAAGAATCATCAGATTTTTGTTGTTAAGAATTACTTGAGCTAACAAATAAGAGATTTCACTGCTCTATTTTTGAACTGAAAAACTACATCCTAAAATCTGCTCCTGTCTTTTTCAGAGATCTGTAAGACTACTCTGTCCCATAACTGGAAGATTTTTTTATTCTCAACCAATTCATCCATGAATACTTAGACTACTATCACATGGACACTCTAGCCGAGTGGTTAAAACTGTTCATAGGTCCATGAAGCCATGGGTTCGAAACTTCATGGCGTCTGGTCAATTAAGGGTGGGGATTTTTAGTATCTCCCAGGTCGACTTCAAGCACAGACTTGCCAGTGCTCTAAATCCCTTCATGTATATACACAATCAGAGGATAAAACATGCACATTAAAGATGCTGTAATTCATGTCAGCATCGGGTTACAGAAACACAAACATACCCAGAATACATCCACGATGTGGCAATGCGGCTACCTTCATGGTGGGCGAAACAGTCTCCTACGCAAAATTTCACCATTGGTGAACCTTGGAGGTCTAGCCAAAGAGTAACAGCAACAAGAAAAAAAAACCTGTAAGTGAGACAAGCAGCTTCACAACATCGCATCACTGTAACCAGTTTACACTTGTTCAGGGAGAAGAACTCCAATCAGTGCCCTTCCACTCTTCTGGACAAAGGGGCCCCACCCTGATCAGGGGTCTAATCTACTATACCTTCTCCTTCACTGAAGGCTCAGACAGCAACTAGTGTTGTTTGTCTGTCATAGGAGCCAAAATGTGTTGCACACCTGACAAATCAGACACAGCGCATCCGACTTTGACATGGGAGAATTTAGTGTGTATGTGTGTGTGTGTGTGTGTGTGTGTGTGTGTGTGTGTGTGTGTGTGTGTGTGAAAATTGTAATCTTTTTACATCTTTCTGGTCAAAAAAAAAAAGGCAGAAGAATGGACCAAGAAGGTAAAAAAATAGGCAAGAAGGAAGTGAACAGGAAGAAGAGAATAAGACAGAAACAAAGAGAGGGATAGAAAAGAGGGAATTTCCTAGCACAGAGTTTCTAGAAGGTGGTGATGCTATCTGTACTGACAGGCCCCTGGCATCCCCACGAGAACGCTACTGTATGAAAGTTCAGAGTTTTCAGCAGCACCAATCCCACTCACCCTGGAGACCCCCTCTTATCCTGGTCAGTCGGGGCGTTCTCTGATTCTCCTTTGACTCGGAAATGGGGTCAAGGCTGGAGTCCAGACCTGGGGTGCGTCGACCTTGGGAACCGCCTGTTCAGTAATGCAGGATGATTAGCTCCCCTTGCTTCTCTTTCTACACGCACTTGAACACAGATGCACTTCTGTAATTGTTCAGTCTCTGTTTCTGTCTCTGTCTCTCTTTCTGTCTGTCTCTTCTATCGTCTTTTTTTACACCACCACAAAGGCACACACACATGCAAACTGTAAACTTGCAATAAACAAAATATAATACTCATTAACAATTATGATAATACTGTTAATTTCATAAATAAAACACATTCATTTTCAGAAAAATACTAAACGGACAATGAAAATGCAACCGATACAAAGTTTCTGGGTGCGCCAATTTTGTTGTGGAAAAATAGAAAAACTTTAAAACTCTTTATTTAATTTTTCAGTTACGTGACATTGAATAGGAAGTGCACTTAAGTTTCAAGATGCACTAATCTGACCATGAAACATACAAAAACTTTACATTGCATACTCAAGATGCACTAATTCTATCATGAAACATACACTATGATACTGAAACTTTAGGTTGCATACTCAAGATGCACTAATTCGATCACAAAACATACAGAAACTTTAGGTTGCATACCCGATATTAGACTTCCATAACAAAAAATATGCAACTGATCTAAATTTTTAGACACACCAATTCCATCATAAGAAACAAAGACATCTAAGAGCTGCACATCCAACTTAAGATTCTTACATAACAATGACTATGCAATGGATCGAAAAGTGTTTTTTTAGGCACTAATTCTATCATGAGAAATACAGAAAAATATTCAGGAGGTGCACATTCAACTTTACAGTTGTTGAAAATGAATATAACAAATTATCTCCAGTTTCTGGAGGCACCAATTCCGTCATGAACAAAAAATAAACAAAATAACCCACTTAAAAGTTGCATTTTCAACTTTAACCTTCCCCATACGCTCTGGGTGTGTGTACACCCAGACCCCTATATTTTGCTCTGTAACTCAAAAACTATCAACCCTACAGCCTTGAAATTTCATGACTTTGTCAATAAACATCTGCTCTACACTTACACAAAAAATAGTTTGTTTGTGTTAATTAGAAATGCACTTAATTAGCATTTAAACTCCCAGTACGTCCTGGGTGTGTACACACCCATCCGCTGAAAGAAGGGTTACTCATTACAACATCAGAATGACGTCACTACCTTGTGGCCTCCCTACATCGTGGTTGCTAGGACACCTGTCCTTGTACTGAGAAGTTTTGCTGGCTGCTAAGCTGTGGTGGTAGGCCCTACATGATAGTACTTTTGAGAGTTCCAGGCAAATTGTGTGTGTGTGTTTGTGTGTGTGCGCGCGCGCATGCATGTGCGTGCAAATTGTGTGTGTGTGTGTGCGCACGCGCATGCGTGTGCGTGCAAATTTTGTGTGTGTGTGCGTGCGCATGCGTGTGGGTGTGCGTGCGTGGGTGCACGAACGTGGGCACATGCATGTCTGACTGCATGCGTGCTTGTGTGCACGTATTGCATGCATGCGTGCATACATGTGTCCAAGTCAAAGTCGGTCAAAGTCTATTTTTTATTTCTGGATGATTCATTGAATAAGCTTTGATTTTCTTTTTTGAAGTGGATGGCATGTGTGTGTGTGCATGTGTGTGTGTGTGTGTGTGTGTGTGTGTGTGTGTGTGTGTGTGTGTGTGTGTGTGTGTGTGTGCACATATCTTTGAATGAGTGAATGTATGCGTGTGCATCTATGCACATGATTATGATATTTTATATTTATTTATTTTTTATAATGAGGATAATGGAATAAACACTTTGCGGTTTTTATATCCAGTCCCCGTGCGTACGCAGTTTTGTAAATCTTGTCATCTGTTCCCACAGCACATGCTTGCCTACTCTTATGAAAAGTGGAACAGGATCGTACATGTGTGCAAGATGTTCTGATGCATTCACACATGGGGCCTTGGTTTATAGTCTCATCCAAAGGACTTTTGAGGCATGTGTGTGTGTGCACGTGTGTGTGTGTGTGCGCGTGTGTGTGTGTGCGCGCGCACGCTTGCGTGCATGCTTATGTTCATGTTCATGTGTGTTTCTGTGGTGGGGGTGGGGGGTTGTGCTGTTGTGTGTGTGTGTGTGTGTGTGTGTGTGTGTGTGTTGTGTGTGTGTGTGTGTGTGTGTGTGTGTGTGTACGCGCGCGCGCATGTACACATGCATGTGTGCGTGAATGTATGTGTATGCTTCAGAGACAAACAAGCAGGCAGGCACGCAGACAGACAGACGGAGATATCTATTATTTGGGTGTACACTGCCACATGCAGTCCATGGTATCATTGTCTATGTTTGTGTGTGTGTGTGTGTGGAGGGGGGGGGGGCGGTATAGACAATGATACAGATGTTTCCTACTTTTTGCTTTTGTATAGACTGACGGTGTTCTGAAATACGTATAAGCTTCTGAGAGGTAAAAAAGAAAGAAAGACAGAAAGAAAGATCACGCACGCACTCATGCACACAGACACATACACAGACACATACACACACACGTGCGCGTGCACGCGCACACACACATAAACACACACACGCACGCCTGCACTCTCTCTCTCTCTCTCTCTCTCTCCTCTCTCTCTCTCTCTCTCTCTCTCTCTGCAACACTTTTCTGTGTTACTGTCAAGTTGAGCTCACCTCATTATTTTTCATATCATCATCATCATTAGTAGTAGTAGTAGTAGTAGTAGTAGTAGTAGTAGTAGTAGTAGTAGTAGTAGTAGTAGTAGTAGTAGAAGTAGTAGTACAATTATTATCATTATTATTATTATTATTATTATTATTATTATTATTATTATTATTATTATTATTGACTATCAACTCAGTGGTAAACCAACGGCCATAAGACTGCAAATTTATGCAGGTGCATAGTAAAGTAACAGGCCCTTTTTTTTCTTTAGGGATAGCTCCAGTGCATATGGGTATATTTTGGGTGCATACCTTTCATGCACCTCAAGTACTAGATCTTTTGTAGGAAGAGCAATCTCCCTTCTTACAAACCTTACACATAAAGGCAGACTCCCCTGTATGCAGATTAGGTTACTCAACATCCAGGATGTACAGTAGGCTCTTCAAGTCATAGGGTTGCTATGCAACCAGGATGTAGGGAAAGAGCTTAGTGATTCAAGCAAGGCAAGGCAGAGGTTTAGTTCCTTTTCAGACAGCCTGGGTGTGTGTACACCCAGGAGATATGGGAGCGGGTTATGCCTTCACTAACAGTATGGGTGTGTGTACACCCAGGAGATATGGGAGCGGGTTATGCCTTCACTAACAGTATGGGTGTGTGTACACCCAGGAGATACGGGAGCGGGTTATGCCTTCACTAACAGTATGGGTGTGTGTACACCCAGGAGATATGGGAGCGGATTATGCCTTCAATAAAAGTATGGGTTGCTGTACACCCAGGAGGTACAGGGCGTCGAGGCCGAGGCGACATACGGGGAAGGTTAAAAAAGCTGCAACATAATGAATATGCAACTGATCTTAAAGTTTCTGAAGGAAACAAATGTATCACTATTCTATTTTATTTATTCTATACTTTTCTTTTATATCGAGGATAATGAAATAAGCACTCATGTGCTTTTTTACATCCAGTCCCCGTGTGTACACAGTTTTGTAAATCTTGTCATCTGTTTCCACCGGCACACAATGGCCTACATTTACGAAAAGCGGAACAGGAGTTAACATGTGCGCAAGATGTTCTGCGTGCATTCGCACACAGGGCCTCGGTTTACAGTCATCCGAAACACTTGGGGAGAGTGGAGTCAGCACTGATGTTAACTCCAGGGGAAAAATTCCCTCGAACGGGAATCGAACCCGGGTCATCAAATTGCAAGCACAATGCTCTGACCACTATGCTATCCCGTCCACTTTTTCACTAGAAAAACCTACCTGGAGACAGCCTCTGTTCACCAGAGGGAGAGAGGTTGCGGAAGCTGGGTGGCTGCCATGGCTGCTGGCCTCCCAGGTTGGGCAGGTCTGATCCTCCCTGGGGACTCTTTCTGCTGCCACTGGCACCCACATGGAACAACACACACACACACACACACACACACACACACGCAAACATGGGTGCAGACATGCACACAATCAAGCAAGCAAGCATACATGCATGCACACACACACACACACACACACACACACACACGCATGCATGCACGCACGCACGCATGCACGCGCGCGCGCGCACACACACACACACACACACACACACACACACACACACACACACACACACACACACACACACACACACACACATGTATCAATATCAGAAAATTTCTTTTCAAAAGTCAACTCTAATAAACATATCTTTTGGAGAGTGAACCCTCCATTTTTTTTGTTTGATTGTTTTTTGTTGGTATTGGGTTTTTTTCTGTTCCTTGGCTAGAGCACCCAATCGTGCGATTTTTTGCAAATGTGGGTTGTTTATTTTACCTCCACCATTTAAAAAGCCACATTCCTACTTCGAGGATGATAGAGGCTCTTAAAAGACTTTATGAGGGTGATAATATCTGATGAGAGAGACACCAGGATTCCGCTAACAAGTATGTTTGAAAGTTTCTGACTTCCACAGCAAGCAGAATTAAATAACCCTTTACCTCACTATTGTTTCTGATAATAACAGCAGGGTCTGTCACAAATTATGTCACAAACTGATTTTCAACACATTCCTTTTCTGTTGGGTATATTTCTTATGCTACTTCTAATGAGATTTTCATTCCCCCCCCCCCCTACCCCCATTATTTACAAAGAGAAGCAATTTACCTAAAGAAATCTACCCATGCTCAATGCAGTTCTTTCCCTTCAACAAGAGACATAGACTCGGATACTAACAGCATGTATCGCATAAGTCTTCCTTTATCACCTTTTTCACTTTCTATACTTCTGTATTTTTCACATTTCTTCATACATTTATGAGCTTATCCATATGCATTACAGAAACACGCATAAAAAAAAATGAATATACAAATGAATATATCGTAATTAAACGCAAGTAAGGAAAAAGTGCAAGTTCGCAGCAAGTCCTAGTTGAGCGACAAAAATACATTACCTCTGTGTTGGAGTTTTTCTTCCAAAAATGATGTCCTCCTTGGACAGTTCTGTCAGCTGAGGACTGGTGGGTGTTTTACGGCCGAACAGACCGTCTTTTGGAGTGGGTGTTTTTCTCTGGGACAAGCCCAATCCCGCTGATGGCTTGTTCCTCAGCGTGCTGGCAATTTCATCGTCATCTTCGTCAAAGTTGGTTGGGGTCCTCCGCCCAAAATATTTATCGATGTCTTGGGTTCGCATGGTATCATTCAAGCCAGGTTGCCATGTTGAGGCGTGGTCACCACGACGTTTGGCCGACGATGGCCGATCGTGACGTCGTAGCGTGCCTAGCTCCATCATGTCTGACAGAGGAAAAGAGGCAAAAAACAAACATAGCTCATTTTCACCATCATTTTTTAATATCATCATTCCTGGTAAGATTATGCAACTTTGCTTGTTAATTTACCAATAATTAAGGTAGCCACATTCCAACTTTAGAAATGATGTCCCAACATGACACTAGTAAGTTTGTGGTTTTTGTTGGGATTTTTTTTTTTTTTTACCGTCTGTTTATGACAATCGTGGCCTGCTCCTTTGAAAGGCTGAACAGTTTTTTAATATGTGCATAAGATGTTCTGCCTATGTTTACACATGTATGGGATCTAGGCTATTTTTTCTCATCCAAAGGACTTTGAGGGGAGTGATGTTCACTCCAGGGGAAAAAAATCCCTCGAATGGTTGCAGCATAGTGTAGTATAGTGTGGTGTGGTGTGGTGTGGTGTGGTGTGGTGTGGTGTGGTGTGGTGTGCTGTGCTGTGCTGTGCTGTGCTGTGCTGTGCTGTGCTGTGCTGTGTGGTGTGTGGTGTGGTGTGGTGTAGTATGCTGTGGTGTGGTGTGGGTGTGTGTGTGTGGTGTGGTGTGGTGTGGTGTAGTATGCTGTGGTGTGCTGTGCTGTGTGGTGTGTGTGTGTGGTGTGGTGTAGTATGCTGTGGTGTGGTGTACTGTGGTGTGGTGTGCTGTGGTGTGCTGTGGTGTGGTGTGCTGTGGTGTGGTGTGCTGTGGTGTGCTGTGGTGTGGTGTGCTGTGGTGTGGTGTGGTATGGTGTGGTGTGGTGTGGTGTGGTGTGGTGTGGTGTGGTGTGGTGTGGTGTGAAGTGGAGGGGATGGGAGGGGAGTAGAGTGGAGTGGAGTGGAGTGTTGTGTCATGTCATGTCATGTTGTGCCATGTCATGTCATGCTATGTCATGGGCCGAGTGTTGTCTTGTCATGCTGTGCCATGTAGTATGTCATGTCATGTCATATTGTGTCTTCTAGTGTCTTGTGTTTTGTCATGTATTATGCCATTTACTTTGTGTCATGCAATATAACACTGTCAGCTGAGTACACCTAAAAACTTGAAGTAGCA
>CM060317.1:32633495-32644397 GCA_030674155.1 Stramonita haemastoma
CACACACACACACACACACACACACACACACACACACACACACACACAACCCCCGCCTCACACTCCCACCCACCCCAACCAACCCACCCACCCCAACCCCACCCCACCCACCCACCCACCCCAACCCACCCCACACACCCACACCCAGAAAAAACTTCACCTCCTTCTTCTTGCGGGCCTCTTCCTCCTCTTTCTTCTGTTTCTCCAGCTTGCTGACTTTGGCCGACTTGATGTGGCTGCGGTACCAGTCTTCGTACACCGCCTCCCTGATGTCCATGGTGCTGTGGTACTCTGGCATGGTGGCTTCCTTGCTCGTCTGTCCCGGCAGCGTCCCGTAGCGAGGTTTGGGACGGTGCTGCACTTTGGCGTGAGCCGAGACTGGCCTGTAGTAATAATAATAATAATAATACATGGAATTTATGTAGCGCTATATCTTGTAAAAACAAAAATCAAAGCGCTGTAGCCTGTAGGGGTGATAGTTAAAGTTAAAGTTAAAGTCTGTCCCCAGCCTAAGGCTCATCAGGCCGGTGCTCATCCCGGTTTCTGCGGCGTTAAGCGACTGAGGGTCATAGACTCCCCCATGGATAGGACGCCAGTCTATCGCAGGGTTAACCCCCAACACAAGGTTGGTACCCCTTTTTCACCTGGGTGGGGTGAGAAAATAGCCGTAAAGTGCCTTTTCCAAGGGCACAACGCCATAGCCGAAAGCTGGGATTGAACGCAACCTTTAGATTACAAGTCCAACGCCCTAACCACTAGACTATGGCGGCAGCTCTGTAGGGGTGATAAC
Source organism: Stramonita haemastoma (assembly GCA_030674155.1). Classification (NCBI taxonomy): domain Eukaryota; kingdom Metazoa; phylum Mollusca; class Gastropoda; order Neogastropoda; family Muricidae; genus Stramonita; species Stramonita haemastoma. The sequence continues at coordinate 32,634,286 of CM060317.1, forward strand.
GAGGTGAAATTGTTGTTTTTAGTTAGTTAACGTTAAGTGAAGGTTATGTGTGAATTTTTTTTATGGTTTGTGTTTAGATGTGTGTGTGTGGGGGGGGGGGGGGGGGGATATGTGTGTGTGCGTGTGTGTGGTGGGGGGGGGAGTATGTGCATGCGTGTGTGTATGTGTGTGGTGGGGGGGGGGGGGGGTTGTGTTTGTGCATGCGTGTGTGCATGCATGTGTGCATGTGTGCATGCATATGTGCATGTATACATTTTTGATTGTGTGTTTGTGTCTAACTGTAAGTCTGTAGCTGTCTCTATGTCTGGAAATGTGTCTCTTCCTTGAAACGTCTAAAAAAAAAAAAATTTAAGTTAAAATCTTTAGCTGAAGCTTTAAAGTAACCTGATAAATACAGTAATTCAGCTGCATATTGAAAAAAAAATACTTCATTTGAATTCCCCCTCACTCTGAAAATTTTTTTTTTTCAAAAAGGTGCTGTATGAAAAGAAGTACAGATGTCATTTAAAAAAAAAAAAAAAAAAAAGAAAACAGAATGCAATGGTTAAAAAAAAAATCCCCAACTTTGCTGCATGTTTCCCCATTATTATAAGGGGCTGGCAGAATCCTGTCAAGGCATCACTGTGACTGGTGACCAATGCAATAGGCTGGCTATGCTGTGGATAGTGTCTACAGAAACAGTCAGAGGGGAGTTATGCATGCATGAAAATAAAATGGTCCTCATAAAGGGAGATTCATTTTTCACACACATTTTTTTTTTAACTTAAGCGTGCGCACACACACACACACACACATACACACACACACACATATACACACCACACACACACACACACACACACACGCACACACACACACACACACACACGCGCATGCATGCACACACACACACATTTTGTATGGGGACAGGATAGCCTGGAGATTAGAGCGTTGTGCATTGTGCTCTTGATCTGCTGACTTGGGTTCAAATCCAATTCAAAGGGATATTTTCCCCTTGAGTTAACATCAGTGCCGACTCCAATAAAAGTCTTTCGAATGAGACAATAAACCAAGGTCTTGTGTGCGAATGCAAGCAGAACATCATGCGCACACTTTATAACCTGTTCTGCTTTTTGGTAGAGTAGGCCACTGTGTGCCAGTGGGAACAGGTGACAATAACTACAAAACCACATACACAAGGGGACTGGATATAAAACGCACAGGAAAGCTTATTCCTTTATCCAAGATACAAAAGGATGAATAAATGAATAAGAAAAACATGTGAATATTTGCATGCATCCATGAACTCACCGCACTTTCTTCAATGGCTTAAAATCAATGCGTTCCTGTTCCTGGGCAATTTTGTCAATAGCGTCGTCTGCCATCTGCCGGTCTCTTCGCTGTGTGCTGTTGGCAGAACAACACACACATGGTGTCACTTTACAGCAAACACTGACCAAGAACAAGAAGTCTACAAGAAGTCTCTTGCTATCTAAAGAAGACAAGAAGTCTTCAAGAAGTCTCTTGCTATCTAAAGAAGACAAGAAGTCTTCACGAAGACAAGAAGTCTACAAGAAGTCTCTTGCTATTTAAAGAAGACAAGAAGTCTACAAGAAGTCTCTTTCTATCTAAAGATGACAAGAAGTCTCAAGGAAGACAAGAAGTCTACAAAGAGTCTCTTGCTATCTAATTTCCAACATTCTGTGACAAAAAGTCTGCTGTTTCCTCTTTCAATTCAGTGATGTTGTGTACAGCTTATTTTATATCATTCATTTCTTTGATTTGATTCATTTGCTTTACAAGATTCAGTGCTCTAAAAAATTCCTTATATCATTGTTCTTATTATCATGTATTATTCTGCATTATGTCTTTTTAAAGTTTTTTTTGCTCATAACCTACATGATTTTCTTGAATTAGGAAGATAAAGAATCTGTATTCAAATACACATTAACATTCACATACATCCTGGACAAAATATCAACAACATTGTTTTTTTAATGATAAAATAAAATAACCAAACATTGATACTGAACACAGAAATCTGAAAGGCAGCAACCCCGAATATTCATAGCGTAGGCACAAAGGAAACAAGAAAATGCACACAGAGAGAGAGAGAGAGAGAGAGACAGAGAGACAGAGAGACAGAGAGACAGAGAGACAGAGAGAGACAGACAGACAGACAGACAGACAGACAGACAGACAGAGACAGACAGACAGACAGAGACAGACAGACAGACAGACAGAGACAGACAGACAGAGAGGGACAGAGACAGAGACAGACAGACAGACAGACAGACAGAGACAGAGAGAGAAAGACAAAGACAGAGACAGACAGAGACACAGAGAGAGACACACACACAGACAGAGACAGAGAGAGAAAGACAGACACAGACACAGACATAGACAAACAAACAGACAGATAAAAAAAAAAATAAAACAATCCCTCGTCACATCCCGGCAAACACCACCAACTCACGCTTTCCTGCCGTCCCCGCCATCGTCCAGCAGTCGCCTCATGGACGCCGAGGGATCTTCCTTCACCTCCTCACACACAGAGCTGTCGTCCTTCATCTGCCTCTCCCGGGGAGGGGGGGGCGCCGACTGCTGCCGGTGCTGCACAGACGTGGGCACCTCCCCGATGTCGTAGGCCTCCCTGTGCTCAGGGTCCTTGGGGATCTTGGAGCGGCGGGAAGGCCGCTCGGCGGTCTTGGGTTTGTCTCCCAGGTCCCCCCCCCCTCGTGTGAGGAAGTCCATCAGGGAGGAGGGTTCTTTCTCTTTCTCCTTCTTCTGGGGCCTGTCTCGGCTGAGCAGACCTTCGGCCGGGGACCGCCGACCTGAAACAGGATGATTCGCAATTGAAAAGGTTGTTGTGGGGGGTTTTTTGGTTGTTGTTCGGTGCTGGGTTACAGCTCCTCCGAGGCTCACCAATGGTGAGGTTTTTGCATATGGGACCCGTTACCTGTTCACCTCTCCCTCCTCCCCCCACTCCATTTAGGTAGCTGTATTCCGACATCAGGGTTTGCATGCATTTTTTTAATTTTGTCATTCATTCTTTAAAAAAAAGGTAAAGGTGTCCCATAACCTGTGTGGTCATAGGGGAGCGAGGCATCAGAGACCTCATCTTCTCTAGCGGCCAGCGTATTGAGGGTGGTGCCCATCTCTTCTCCCTCGCTGCTTTACCTTCCCTGATCCTAAAGAGGGCAGGTACCCATTTACAGCTAGGGGAACTGGGGGAACTGTAATGTAGCCAAGGCGCGCAAACAGTCACCCATCCAATTGGCAACCACGCTCAACGCTGCTAAACCTTGGCTGGGGGAAAGCGAGCGCTCCAGCGGGAAATGGCCTACTCTTCAAAATGGTGGAACAGGTTTTTAATGTGTAAGCAAGATGTTTTGCGTGCAATTGCACACAGTTAAAGTTAGTTAAAGTCTGTCCCGAGCCTATAGAGGCTCATCAGGCTGGTGCTTATCCCGGTTTCTGTGGCGTTAAGCGACTGAGAGTCATAGACTCCCCCCTGGATAGGACGCCAGTCTATCGCAGGGTTAACCCCCAACACAAGGTTGGTACCCCTTTTACACCTGGGTGGGGTGAGAAAATAGCCGTAAAGTGCCTTTTCCAAGGGCACAACACCAAAGCCGAAAGCTGGGATCAAACCCACAACCTTTAGATTACGAGTCCAACGCCCTAACCACTAGACTACAGCGGCGGCTAATTGCACACAGGGCCTTGGTTTATAGTCTTAGCCAAAGGACTTTGACATTCAGTTCGCCCCCTTCTTGTCTTATTTTCAGCCTTCTTCATCCATTTTCCTGCTTTTTTTTTGGAAAGAAAGACTTAAAAGATAACACTTTTCTTCCTTGCTGAAGTCAGATATGCTGGGTCTGACTTGTCAGGTGCTTAACAGCAGCAGCGCAATGCATTTTTGCTCATGTGACGGGGGATGGTGGTTACTGTCTGCGCATTCAACAAAAAAATAAAAGAAATGGTAATGACAGGAAACATAACCAGCCTTGTAGGTGAAGATGATTAACAAAACTAACAAATGAACTTAAACAAACGATATGAGAGGGGAAAAAAAAACAAAAAAAACCCCGAACCTAACAACATGAGAGAAAAAAAATCTGTCAAATGATCAAATCAATACAGACTCCACAGTCCACAAATCCAACATCACTCAGTCCAGAATGTTAAGTTTAGCACACTCCTTCCTTTTGCCTAGTAAAAGTGTGGTCAGCTCCTGCTATAATTAACACTAGCTGGGCTGGGATGGGATGAAATAATAAGCCACTGAGAGGAGATGAAACTGGGGGGAAACTGACAGCCGTGACTCACCAGAAAGGGAGCTTTTCTCTCTGTCCTCCACAAAACCTCGCTGATCAGCCGATGGAGAAAACCGGCGCCCGGGTCCTGGAGATTTCCTGCCTGGGGGAGTCCTCCTCTCCCTCTCCCTCTCCGTCGGCGTCTTTCTCTCCGCAGAAAGTTTTCTCTCTGCAGCCCGCCTATGGAGTCGGTCTTCCACGTTCTTCTTTTCCTCAATCTCCTTCAGCTCTTTCTCCACCTCGAAGCTGTTTTCCCGACGGGATTTACCGAACAGGTCCATGGTAGGGGTGGTGCGAGTGGGTCGCTCTGGTTCCTTGTCGCCCAGTCGACCTCGGGCTCGAGGAACGGGTCTGTCGGAACGTGGTGAATCGTCTGTAAGCCTGCACAAATTTAGAGAGTTGGATGGGTAAGTGCCGGCATTGTTGAAAACATTTGAAAGGGCTGTTGTGTTTTGCTGTGAAGTGGGAACTATTTTACTTTAAAAAAAAAAAAAATGAACATCGAAGATGAAGGTAATTCAAACTAATAATTGATGTCTAACCAGAATCCATGTATTTTTTAAATAGAATAAGAAAAGAAAAAGTAATAGTAGTCTGAATCTATGATATTCTGTGTTTGAAGACTTTTTTTCTCAAAATAACAATCTTGAGCACACATTCTCACAAAAAATTTTGATTCCTCTACAAAAATGCGCACGCACGCACGCACGCACGCACACCACGCACGCACGCACGCACACACACACACACACACACACACACACACATACATGCATACGCATATGCATATGCATAAGAATCATCAGATTTTTGTTGTTAAGAATTACTTGAGCTAACAAATAAGAGATTTCACTGCTCTATTTTTGAACTGAAAAACTACATCCTAAAATCTGCTCCTGTCTTTTTCAGAGATCTGTAAGACTACTCTGTCCCAAAACTGGAAGATTTTTTTATTCTCAACCAATTCATCCATGAATACTTAGACTACTATCACATGGACACTCTAGCCGAGTGGTTAAAACTGTTCATAGGTCCATGAAGCCATGGGTTCGAAACTTCATGGCGTCTGGTCAATTAAGGGTGGGGATTTTTAGTATCTCCCAGGTCGACTTCAAGCACAGACTTGCCAGTGCTCTAAATCCCTTCATGTATATACACAATCAGAGGATAAAACATGCACATTAAAGATGCTGTAATTCATGTCAGCATCGGGTTACAGAAACACAAACATACCCAGAATACATCCACGATGTGGCAATGCGGCTACCTTCATGGTGGGCGAAACAGTCTCCTACGCAAAATTTCACCATTGGTGAACCTTGGAGGTCTATCCAAAGAGTAACAGCAACAAGAAAAAAAAACCTTCTGTGAGTGAGGCAAGCAGCTTCACAACATCGCATCACTGTAACCAGTTTACACTTTGTCAGGAGGAAGAACTCCAATCAGTGCCCTTCCACTCTTCTGGACAAAGGGGCCCCACCCTGATCAGGGGTCTAATCTACTATAGTACCTTCTCCTTCACTGAAGGCTCAGACAGCAACTATTATTGTTTGTCTGTCATAGGAGCCAAAATGTGCTACACACCTGACAAATCAGACCCAGCATATCTGACTTTGACATGGGAGAACTCTGTGTATGTGTGTGTGTGTGTGTGTGTGTGTGTGTGTGTGTGTGTGTGTGTGTGTGTGTGTGTGTGTGTGTGTGTGTGTGAAAATTGTAATCTTTTTACATCTTTCTGAATTTTTTTTTTTTTTTTTTAAAGGCAGGAGAATGGACCAAGAAGGTGAAAAAAAATAGACAAGAACAGGGTGAACAGGAAGAAGAGAATAAGACAAAAACAAAGAGAGGGATAGAAAAAAGGGACTCCCTAGCACAGAATTTCTAGAAGGTGGTGATGCTATCTGTACTGACAGGCCCCCGGCATCCCACGAGAGTGCTACTATGTGAAAGTTCAGAGTTGTCAGCAGCACCAATCCCACTCACCCTGGAGACCCCCTCTTATCCCTGGTCAGTCGGGGTGTTCTCTGATTCTCCTTCGACTCGGAAATGGGGTCAAGGCTGGAGTCCAGACCTGGGGTGCGTCGACCTTGGGAACCGCCTGTTCAGTAATGCAGGATGATTAGCTCCCCTTGCTTCTCTTTGTACATGCACTTGAACACAGATGCACTTACGTAATTGTTCAGTCTCTGTTTCTGTCTCTGTCACTCTTCTTTCTGTCTGTCTCTTCTCTCGTCTTTTTTACACCACCACAAATGCAGCACACACATGCAAACTGTAAACTTGCAATAATCAAAATTCAATATTCATTAACAATTATGATAATACTGTTACTTTTATGAATAAAACACATTCATTTTCAGAAAAAGACTAAACGGACAATGAATTTGCAACTGATACAAAGTTTCTGGGTGCGCCAATTTTGTTGTGGAAAAATACAAAAACTTTAAAACTGTTTATTTAATTTTCCAGTTACGTGACATTGAATAGGAAGTGCACTTAAGTTTCAAGATGCACTAATTCGACCATGAAACATACAGAAACTTTACATTGCATACTCAAGATGCACTAATTCTATCATGAAACATACACTATGATACTGAAACTTTAGGTTGCATACTCAAGATGCACTAATTCGATCATGAAACATACAGAAATTTTAGGTTGCACACCTGATATTAGACTTCCACAACAAAAAATATGCAACTGATCTAAATTTTTAGACACACCAATTCCATCATAAGAAACAAAGACATCTAAGAGCTGCACATTCAACTTAAGATTCTTACATAACAATGACTATGCAATGGATCGAAAAGGTTTTTTTTTAGGCACTAATTCTATCATGAGAAATACAGAAAATATTCAGGAGGTGCACATTCAACTTTACAGTTGTATGAAAATGAATATAACAAAAGATCTCCAGTTTCTGGAGGCACCAATTCCGTCATGAACAAAAAATAAACAAAATAACCCACTTAAAAGTTGCATTTTCAACTTTAAAAAAGCTGCAACATAATGAATATGCAACTGATCTTAAAGTGTCTGAAGGCAACAAATGTATCACTATTCTATTATATTTTATACTATTCTTTTATATCAAGGATAATGGAATAAGCACTCACATGCTTTTTTACATCCAGTCCCCGTGTGTACGCAGTTTTGGAAATCTTGTCATCTGTTTCCACTGGTACACAATGGCCTACTCTTACGAAAAGCAGAACAGGATTTAACATGTGCGCAAGATGTTCTGTGTGCGTTCACACACAGAGCCTCGGTTTACAGTCTCATCCGAAGGACTTGTGAAGAGAGTGAAGTCAGCACTAATATTAACTCCAGGGGAAAAATTCCCTCAAACGGGGATCGAACCCGGGTCGTCAAATTGCAAGCGCAATGTTCTGACCACTTATCCTGTCCACTTTTTCACTAGCAAAACCTACCTGGAGACAGCCTCTGTTCACCAGAGGGAGAGAGGTTGCGGAAGCTGGGTGGCTGCCATGGCTGCTGGCCTCCCAGGTTGGGCAGGTCTGATCCTCCCTGGGGACTCTTTCTGCTGCCACTGTAACCCAGATGGAACAACACACACACACACACGCAAACACGGATGCAGACATGCACACCAGCAAGCAAGCAAGCATACATGCACAAACACACACACACGCACGCACATGCACACGTACACATCCATGCATGCACACACACACACACACACACACACACACACACACACACACACACACACACACACACACACACACTCATCAATAACAGAAAAATTCTTTTCAAAAATCAACTCTCGTAAACATATCTTTTGGAGAGTGAACCCTCCATTTTTTTGCTTTTTTGTTTTTTTTGTTGGTAGTGGGGGGGGGTGTTCTGTTCCTTGGCTAGAGCACCCAATTGTGAGATTTTTTTGCAAATGTGGGTTGTTGTTGTTTTGTTTTGTTTTTCCTCCACCATTTAAGTAGCCACACTCCTACTTCGGGGATGATAGTGGCTCTTAAAAGACTTCATGATCATGATAATAGCAGATGAGAAAGACATCAGGATTCAGTGAACAAATAATTATGTTTCTGACTTTCACAGCAAGCAGAATTAGGTAACCCTTTACCTCACTTATTGTTTTGATAATAACAGCAGGGTCTGTTAATCTTTTACCTTTATCAATGTCTGAATCATTTTCCATACATATGTATAGAAATATGTCACACTGATTTTCAACACATTTCTTTTCTGTTGGGTATATTTCTTATTCTACTTCTATTGAGATTTTTATTCCCCCCCACTATTTACAAAGAGAAGCAATTTACCTAAAGAAATTTACCATATTCAATGCAGTTCTTTCCCTTCAACAAGAGACATAGAGTTGGTTACTAACAGCATGTATCTCAAAAGCCTTCCTTTATCCCCTTTTTAACTTTCTATACTTCTGTATTCTTCACAACATTTCTTCATACATTTATGAGCTTATCCGTATACGTTACAAAAACATACATATAAGAAACAATGAATATACAAATGAATATATCATAATTAAACGCAAGTAAGGAAAAAGTGCAAGTTCACAGCCAAGTCCTAGCTGAGCGACAAAAAATACATTACCTCTGCGTTGGAGTTTTTTCTTCCAAAAATGATGTCCTCCTTGGACAGTTCTGTCAGCTGAGGACTGGTGGGTGTTTTACGGCCAAACAGACCGTCTTTTGGAGTGGGTGTTTTTCTCTGGGACAAGCCCAATCCCGCTGATGGCTTGTTCCTCAGCGTGCTGGCAATTTCGTCGTCATCTTCGTCAAAGTTGGTTGGGGTCCTCCGCCCAAAATATTTGTCGATGTCTTGGGTTCGCATGGTATCGTTCAAGCCAGGTTGCCACGTTGAGGCGTGGTCACCACGACGTTTGGCCGACGATGGCCGATCATGACGTCGTAGCGTGCCTAGCTCCATCATGTCTGACAGGGGAAAAAAGAGGCAAAAAACAAACATAGCTCATTTTCACCATCATTTTTTAATATTATCATTCCTGGTAAGATTATGCAACTTTGTTTGTTGTTTACCAATAATTAAGGTAGCCACATTCCAACTTTAGAAATGATGTCCCAACATAACACGAGTAAGCTTGCAGTTTTTGTTAGGATTTTTTTTTTTTTACCGTCTGTTTATGACAATTGTGGCCTGCTCCTTTGAAAGGCAGAACAGTTTTTTAATATGTGCACAAGATGTTCTACCTATGTTTACACGTGTATGGGATCTAGGTTATTTTTTCTCATCCAAAGGACTTTGAGGGGAGTGATGTTGGTACTGTACTCCAGGGGAAAAAATCCCTCGAATGGTTGCAGCATAGTGTAGTGTGATGTGATGTGGTGTGGTGTGCACCGTGTGGTGTGGTGTGGTGTGGTGTGGTGTCCATGTGGTGTGGTGTGGTGTGGTGTCCATGTGGTGTGGTGTGGTGTGGTGTGGTGTGGTGTGGTGTGGTGTGGGGTCCATGTGGTGTGGCATGCTGTGCTGTGTGGTGTGGTGAGGTGTAGTGTGGTGTGGTGTGGTGTGGTGTGCTGTGCTGTGCTGTGCTGTGCTGTGCTGTGCTGTGCTGTGCTGTGCTGTGCTGTGCTGTGCTGTGCTGTGATGTGGTGTGCTGTGCTGTGCTGTGGTTTTGGTGTGCTGTGGTGTGGTGTGGAGTGGAGTGGAGGGAATGGGAGGGGAATAGAGTGGAGTGGAGTGGAGTGTTGTGTTATGTCATGTTGTGCCATGTCATGTCATGTTATGTCATGTGCTGAGTGTTGTCTTGTCATGCTGTGCCATGTAGTATGTCATGCCATGTTACATTGT
>CM060317.1:32644497-32646997 GCA_030674155.1 Stramonita haemastoma
AGCACGCACGCACACACATGCACGCGCATACGCACGCACACACACGCACACATACACACGTGCACGCACGCATGCACGCACGCACCACACACACACACACACACATACACACACTCTCTCTCTCTCTTCTGTAACCCTTGAAAAATAAAGATTATTCAAAGATTATTCTTACCCACCCCATTAATTTTTCAAGTCAGGTTCCTTCCCCATCCATCCCCCTCCTGCTTTTGATTTTTGAAATTTAGTTCTATTTTATTTTTTTTATTTTTTATTTCGAGGATCATGAACTTAGCACTCGTGTGTGTGTGTGTGTGTGTGTGTGTGTGGTGTGTGGGGTTTTGTGTGTGTGCGTGCGTGCGTGCGTGCGTGCGTGCGTGCGTGCGTGCGTGCGTGCGCGTGTGTGTGTGTGTGTGTTTACATCAGTGCCCCATGTGTATCGGCTTTGTCAATTTTGTCATCCGTTCCCACCGGCCGCACAATAGCCTACTTTTCTGAAAGCGAAGCGGGTTTTTAACGTGTGGGGAAGATGTTCTGCGTTAGTTCGCACACGGGGCCTCAGTTTATGGTTTCATCTGAAGGACTTTAGGGGGAAGTGGAGTCGGCATGGATGTTAACTCCAGGAGAAAAATCCTCTTTGCACACTACCTGCTAAGTTGCGGCTGCTACCAGAATTCTTCGGCTGTGCAGTGTTTTGTATGTTTGGAATCGATGTTTGGAATATAATGCTAATGATAAGAATAGTGTTAAAAAGAATGACGACGATGGTGTGATGGTGACAATGATGATGATGATGATGGTGATGATGATGATGATAACAGCAGCAACATTACCAAAGCCATGTTTATTTTAGACAGACACGTACATCAGTAACCCAGTTATTTTTTCCTCTATATTCTAGTTATAAAATTTTTATAAGCCTTAAAAGGAATTTTTGTTTCGTCCATTTGTAAAAGTCTAACCCAATAACGTATGGTTTGTACAACAGAATTTATGTTAATTGGGTATCTATTTGTTTCACTGTAAACAAAATCATTAGGAGTATGCCTATCAACACACAAAAATCTCCTTAAAGCATTACAAGTGTAAGGACTCATCATGACAAGCTGCATTACTTAACCCCCATAGTTCAGAAACCATACTGTGCAATAGGTTGTACCTGAGCATCAAATAATTTCAGGAATAACTTCAAAGATGTATTTTTTGAAGGTCAGCCCTTTCATGATATATATCAATGCATGTTTTGCTTTATTACGAGATCTTTACAAGCAGAAACAAAACTTAAAACGTGTGCTAAAATATATTCCTAAATACTTATAAGCATTGACAACTGGCATTACAGTATTACCATATACCCATCTTTCTCTTGCACTCAAATACCCCCCTTTCCGGAACACAGTGATATTACTTTTACGCATATTTACTTTTAGTTGAAGAGAAGTGGCAGCATGCTGCAAGTTATTCAGTTGGGTCTGTAAACCAATAACAGTTTCAGATAACAATACAACATCATCCGCCAACAAAAGAATAAACAACTCTAAACAATCATTAGATACTGTGGCACCATGTCTTCCTTTTGCAATAACATTCCCAGCAAGTTCATTAATGAAAAGAGAGAACAACGCAGGACTACACACATCACCTTGTTTTTTCACCAGTTGTACAATTAATACAGTCTGTCAGTTGTGCACCACTTCTAACTCTACATTTCACAATGTCATACATGCTTTGTTCACATTTGTATAGTTTACCTTTAACTCCAGTTTTCAACAGGATAGGCCATAACAAATGTCTATTTACAGTATCAAACGCTTTTTAAAAATCATGAAATGCTACATGGAGTTTACGATTCAAAGAGAATTGCTTTTGTACTAAGCAAGAAGTGCAAACATAAACAAGTGAAGGCAGGAAAGGAGAGAGAGAGAGAGAGAGAGAGAGAGAGGAGAGAGAGAGAGAGAGGAGAGAGAGAGAGAGAGAGAGAGAGAGAGAGAGACAGAGACAGAGACAGAGAGACAGAGAGACAGAGAGACACAGACAGAGACAGAGAGACACAGACACAGACACAGACAGAGAGAGACAGACAGAGACAGACAGACAGAGACAGACAGACAGAGACAGACAGACAGAGAGAGAGAGAGAGACAGAGACAGAGAAGAGAGAGATAGAGAGACAGAGAGGGACACAGACAGAGAGACACAGACAGACACAGACACAGAGACACAGACAGACAGACACAGACACAGAAACATAGAGAGAAAGAGAGACAGAGAGAGGCAGCAAAACACAGGAACCGAACACGCAGGAGTCTTGTACAGATATTGCGAAACCTAAGTTAGCTTCTGTTGCAGACAGAGCACACACCTAGACCTTAACGTGGTAGTTTAGTGTAGGAGCAGGTCACTGATGCATGACTAATTGATCGCTCCAAAGCCCCCTCCCTCCCCCCTGTCTCTCTCCCCTCCCTCTCTCCCCTCCCTCTCTCCCCTCCCTCTCCCCCGCCCCC
>CM060317.1:32660655-32680655 GCA_030674155.1 Stramonita haemastoma
AATATCCCCATCTTAGTTCACCAGACACCGCCACGATTCTCGAACCCACGACTTCATGGACCAGAGGGATTCAAATGCTGTTAACCACTTGACTATAGCATCACTTATTTTTCCTTGTGGTTTTTACTGTGGTGTTTTGTTTATTGAGTGCAATGTTGGCATTGCTGAAGGAATGGGAGTAGGGCTAGGGATGGAAGGCAGGATTAAGGAAGGATATGTTACTGTGAATATGAAAAGAGTGTGAAGACAGGATACCGTGCACGGGTGTTAGGTTTCTGACGAAGAGATTAAACATGACGGCATAAGACGCTCTGGGTTTATTCTATACCTTGACGTTAATTGAAAAGGAAGGTAAATATCTCGTGCATGCATACATGCATAGGCATGAACATGAACACTAATGTAAGGCTACCCCCACCTCTCTCTTCTGCCTAGCTCCATCTGTTTTTGTTTTTGGTGTGGGTTTTTTGTTGCAATGTGTGGATAGCCATATTGGGTAGATTGCATAAAGACTAGTTTTCTCCTGTGCTTCTAACTCAGCTGGAGGTCTGCCTGCTGGCCTCAGCCAACAGATTCCAACTTCAGGGCAGCTCATTAACTAAGTTCATAAGAATTTTTTTTAGATTTGCTTGAAAAATGGCAGGAGAATGGGCCGGGTAGGCAGAAAATAAGGGAGAGAGAGGGCATAGAGAGGTATGGGCAAAGGCAGAAACAAAGGGAGTGATAGAAAAGGGAAAATTTCTAGCTTGCAGTTTCCAGAAAGTGGGGATGCTGTCTGTTCTGGAAGAGCCCCCAGCATTCCCACAGGGGAGTTTTGTGGAAATAAGAAGATACGAGATAAAAAGTTGTAGAAAAAAAAATCCAATGGATTGTATAGTACAAATTTTCTTATGTGCCATTTCTTTACTTGTCTGCTGCTGCTACATGAGCAGTCAGTGTTGGCAAGACTCGCTTGAACTGTTGAAATACTGGGCCTTTGTGTTGTAATGTTCTTGTTCTGTATGTTGTCGAAGTGAAAATGGTTTGAATAATGAATCCTAAATGTTCTTCTCTAATTTCATAATATTTTTGCCTTCTTTTGTGGTTTTTGTAATTTTTGTGTTTGCTTGTTTATTTATTATACTCAAAAGAAAAAACTTCAGACTTGAACTGTGTATTGAAAGTTTCATATGCCTGCTCTTATTCTTACTATATCATTGCCAGCTGTCACTGTCAGGCATCTGTCTCCTGTTTTTGTTTTGTTTTAGTGTTTATTTGGTTTGGTTTTCAGTTCTCACTTTTCTTTTCTCCATGTTTCTTTAAGAATTCTTTGGATTCATTTTTACCTCTTGTCTGGGTTGTGTCTGTTGTTTTCTGATAAGATTTTTGTGTGGTCATGAATAATTTAAAGATGGAGAAAGCACTGCACTTGGAACAACAGTTGAACCAGTGGAAAATTTAAACCTTTGTTTTTGTGTGTGTTTTAGGGATCTGAGTTTTAACAAGATTGGAACGATCAACAGCAGCATGTTCACAGGACTACCCAAGTTGGAGAAATTGTAAGTATGGTGTCAGATTCTGATGTTAGAGGAATTGTAAGTTAGTATAGTGAAAGCTTTTCAGTATTGTATTTTTTAACTTTATTTCATTCTAGATAGAAGAAAATAGATACATTTGTGAGAGAAGTGGATGTACTTGTTTTTTCTGTGTGTGTGTGCGTGCGTGCGTGTGTGTGTGTGTGTGTGTGTGTGCGTGCATGTGCAACGCATTATGTGTGTTGGCTCAAGTTTCTTAATTTATGGATATGAATGGTTTTTGAATTGAGAGAACAATGATATGTACACCAAAATAAAAGGTGCATTTCTAAATAATTAAAGATGTGATACTTGATATTACTTTGGAAAAAAAAGAAAAAGATAATGCATCTTTAGAATAATATTCTTGCCTGTTTGTTTTTCATTAGTTATTATCTTACTACTACTTTTGTGTTTTATGGAAGAGAGCATCGAGTGATAAAAACAATGGAAAAAAAGGAGAGAGGTATTAGATATTAACCTCTTTATTTTTGTTCTCTTCTTATCTTTTTTTTTTAACCCCAGCGTGTATATCAATTTGCTTTTCACTCAGTTTGCATGTTTTCTGTTTCAGATGGCTCAACAATAATCACATCAACACCATTCCAGACGGCACATTTAACGACCTCACTTCATTGCGTCGAATGTAAGATTTGGATTTTTTTTTCTTTTCTAATCAGTGGTTGTGAATTCATGTTTGTATTGTTTATGTCTAGTTAAAATGAAAAGAAGACATTTTTGTTTCTGACATTTTCAAGTTTAAATCAGCAGATATGTGTTTGTGTGCATGTGTGTACACACGCATGTGCACATTTGCGACTTAATGCCCCTCCCTCCTTTTTTAATTACAAGAAGACTACAAGAAAGAACAATTTTTTTTTCTTCAAACTACCTAATTTTTATGCACGGAGGCTAAAGACATCTATAGATATACTCACAGACGTATGCACATTCATGCATGCACACACCACACACACGCATACATGCACACAAACACACACATGCCGCTTTTCAGAAGAGTAGCTATTGTGCGCTGGTGGGAACAGATGACAAAATCTACAAAACTACATACACATGGGGACTGGATGTGAAAAAGTACATGAGTGCTTATTCCATTATCCTTGAAATAAAGAATAAAAATAAATAAAGAAACATTTATTCACTAACACTTTGAATATAAGAGAAACTCCATTAGAATGCTGACTTGTGTGAAAGAAAAATGGAAAAATGAAGAGAAAAAAAGGGAAGAAAAAGAGATCTACAATATGAATCCAGAAACAAGAAAGGTAATTTTTGTAACAGTCAAATAACCATCAGAATAGCGATAGTAAATACAAAGTAAAAAAAAAACAACAACAAAAACCCCACTTTAATTTGTTTTGAATACAATACTTTGTTTTCTTGTTTCAGTGACTTTGGTTCAGAGTATCTGCGCTGTGACTGTCATCTGCGCTGGGTTGTGCAATGGGCCGAGAGCAAAAAAGTTCGGCTGGCTCGGGAAACAGTCTGTGCTCTCCCTTCCCCAATGAAAGGACGAATGCTGCGCAAGTTGACAGCAGACCAGTTACACTGTGGTAAGAATAAAGAGAGAGAGAGAGGGGGGGTGGGGGGGGGAGAAATTAATTGCAAGTTAGAAAATCATGTGGTAAATATTTTGTTATTCCCTCCCTTATTTCGCGATTGACTCCTGTCTCAGAGACTTTTTAAAAAGGAAATTTTATTTATTTATATATTTTTTTTAGCCAGTACATAGTTTTAGCTGATAAAAAAGTGTCATCCTTTTTTGTTTGTTTGCTTGGGTATTTGCTTGAGTCTTTAAGGTGTTCATAGCTCCGTCCATTACACAGAGAACACAACAGATATTTACTAATAGATAACACATATAAACAGAACATGTCTGTATTTTTCAGAACACGACCTTCAGTTGCCGGTGTTTGAAATCAAGCCGTCCCACAGCCAGCTGGTGTTCGAGGGAGACAAGCTTCCGTTCGAGTGCCGGGCGTCGGTCATCCATCCGCGCACGTTTATCGCCTGGGTGAGGGAGGGGGAGGATGTGGAGATCACCACCAACAAGACGGCGGGCATCTTCGTGCACACCAGCTACAGCCCCGACCGCACCATCGTCAGTCACAGTCTGGTGGTGGAGAACCTGGACAAGTCCCATGAAGGCATCTGGAGCTGCCAGGTTCGTCCTGTCTGCCGTTTTGTTATGTCGGGGTGCCGTGTGGTGAGGTGGACAGAGGGGGGTTTTGGTTAATGTAATGGTTATGGTGTCCCATAACCTATGTGGTTGTAAGGAAGTGAGGCATCATTAACTTCATCTTCTCTTCAGAGCAGCGTATTGAAAGCGGCACCCTTATCCTCTACCTTCTTTTTTCCCCTTCCCTGACCCTAAAGAGAGCGGGTACATATTTACAGCTGGGTGAACCAAGGAAGCCAAGGCGTGCAAACGGTCACCCATCCACTTGGTAACCACGCTCGATGCTGCTTAACATTGGCTTGGGGAAAGCAAGTGCTCTGACCACTGAGCTATCCCATCCCACTGGTCAATGTACTTGCCTTAAAAAGCAGACAAAACCGATTTGAATCTGGTGAAATTTTTTTTTCCTTTCCCATTGCATTGAATCCCCAGAGCAGTGGTTTCATTGTTAGTTTATTAAATATGATCTGTTTAGTACACACACAACATCAGCAAACAAAACAGCAGGGGAAGGACATCAGGCTACAGCATATTTTGCACCTGCATTAACCTTTTCCCTACAGGTAACCCGCTATAGGGTAACCAATCATCTACTAACCCTTTCTCCATATCACCCACTCCTGGGTTACTGTCGGATATAAATGTGCACATTACACGTGTACGCATTACTGGGAAAGAGCGGTTTTCTATCGTAACGTAGGGATAGTGTTAAAAGCAAGAAGGATGGTTTGAATATGATCTAAAACTTTTTTTTCCTATCCCATTTTATTAGATGCAGAGTGAGTATTGGTTTACGCTATTGCTGTGTTGAATAGTTTCCCTCACAGGTAGATGGTCATGATGGTGCTGGAAACAGGATAGCATCCCAGTACAGATGATCTTAACTAGAAAAAATCACCCACTCCATGTGTTTCACCTCTTCTCCACTGTAGCACCAGAAATGCCCTTCTATTTGTTCTGTTCCATTGTTCCTACCTACACCTGGTGTTACACAAAACATAGGATATGTCAGGCGTGTCGGCCCATCTGACGGCTTGGTACTTTCAGTTTTCTTGCCTTTCTTGGTGTTCTTTACTCCATGTGGTCGTAAGTGGTAATGATGTTCCTAGCATGGATGCTTTATACAGTTCCCCAATAGCGCGTTTACTGCATGTTTGTTGATGGGAGTCAGCAAAGGAAGAAGAAGGAACACTATGCAACACACTGGTTTCACGTGTAGAACAAAACCCTTTAGTAACAGTCCTAAGTTTTCTTTGGCAGAATTCTCAGGTAAACATCGGTTGTAGGCACACACACACACGCATGCACACACATGCACACATGCGCACACACACACACACACACACACACACACACACACACACACACACACACACACACACACACACACACACACACCACACACACTCTCAAAGGCAGAGGAAGGAAACAAAAGAAAGGCAATGCATACCCTAGCAGTGCCCTTTGCCCAGGAAGAATAGCCTGAGGGTTGGTTTCACACAGAGCACTGTGTTGTGACAAGAGCTTGTAATGCACTACCAGATTGTGTAGAAAACACAGTGTCCTAACCAGGACCTCTAGCGGTGGTGTTTGTGATGGCAGTGAATGTCAGGAGAAAGGAGAGAAGGTTGGGGAGGGACTTCACTGACAAAGAGTTTGTAAGGCAGAAAGAACTTGGGAGTCTAGTTGTAAAATATTATGTATGGGAATCACTTTTTGTGATTTTTCAAACAGCTGTTTTGTGAAAGTTTATGTGGGTACAGGTGCATGCACACTCGCATGCACACTTTCTTTTACATGCACGCATACATGCACGCACGCGCTCTCGCTCGCTCACACTCACTCACTCATTTATATTATTATCATGCTGTCAGATGCCTTGTACCAGTTCCAGTGTTGTATTTGGCCACCATCAATAAAGTTCTGAATGAAGATTTTTTAAAAACATGATAACAAAAAAGAAAAAAGTTATACATGGTCACTTACTCTCACCTTATTTCTCTATGGTCACTTACTCTCACCTTACTTCTCTATGGTCACTTACTCTCACTTTATTTCTCTATGCTCACTCTCACTTTATTTCTCTATGGTCACTTACTCTCACTTTATTTCTCTAGGGTCACTTACTCTCACTTTATTTCTCTATGCTCACTCTCACTTATTTCTCTATGGTCACTTACTCTCACTTTATTTCTCTAGGGTCACTTACTCTCACTTTATTTCTCTAGGGTCACTTACTCTCACTTTATTTCTCTAGGGTCACTTACTCTCACTTTATTTCTCTATGCTCACTTACTCTCACTTTATTTCTCTATGCTCACTTACTTTCACTTTATTTCTCTATGCTCACTTACTTTCACTTTATTTCTCTATGCTCACTTACTCTCACTTTATTTCTCTATGCTCACTTACTCTCACTTTATTTCTCTAGGGTCACTTACTCTCACTTTATTTCTCTATGGTCACTTGCTCTCACTTTATTTCTCTAGGGTCACTTACTCTCACTTCATTTCTCTATGCTCACTTACTCTCACTTTATTTCTCTATGCTCACTTACTCTCACTTTATTTCTCTAGGGTCACTTACTCTCTCTTTATTTCTCTATGGTCACTTACTCTCACTTTATTTCTCTAGGGTCACTTACTCTCACTTCATTTCTCTCTCACTCACTCATTCATTCCCTCGCTCACTCTGTCTTTCCCCCTGGCTTGCTGCAGGTCACCACGCCACAGGGAAAAGTGACAAAGCACGTGGAGGTGGAGGTTCTCAACTACATCGGCCTGTCCTGTCCAGCCATCACACGGGTCACCCCCAAGGGCAAATACGTCTTTGAGGAGATGCTGGCTGGGGTCAAGGCCAAACAGCCGTGCCAGGTCGGAGGTCAGGGGAAGTATGTGACGTACCTGTGCGATCATCACGCCACCTGGAGAAACCTCAACACCTCTGCGTGCGCGTTCACCTCAGACCTGACGCGCAGTCTGGAAAAACTAGCCCAGGTTTGTAAAAGGAATGAAGTAGTCTAAGAGTGTGTGTTAACCCCTTCACTGCTATCATATTTTGCTCAGGCACATGCTGATGAAACAGAGAGAGCGTTGAGTCATGACAAACAGCGATTGCCAACTGATCATTGCAGGCGATAGGTTCTATGTCGAATGCTGTTCATCAACACCTCAGTAAAGAGGTTAAGAGCTGGTTTTGTTTTTGTTTACCACGTGTGATATTTGATGGGGATTTTGAAACTGATATCTGCACCCTGTGGTTTTTGTTTGCTCTATATGTAGTGTAAGATTAGTTATGAACTCTAGTGGGAAGCCTGTTTTTGTGTAGATGGTATCCTCACAATGTAAAATGATTATAGTTGGTTTTTGTTGTTGTTGTTTTATTTTTAATTGGTAATGTTTAACCCTAGTAATGCTGAATTACCGGGTGGGGGTGCCGATCCTGCGAATTGTTGTGAAAAGTGACATGTCTGCCACAGCTGTCAGTTTCCCCCACTTTCAGCTCCTCTCAGCTGCTAATATTAATCCAGCCCAGCCCAGCCCAGCCCAGATGGGGCCAGCTGGTGCTATTTATAGCAGGAACTGACCCTACTAGGATTAGGTAAAAGGACAGGTCACGCTAAACATAGCATTCTTGACTGAGTGAATTTGGATTTCCTTCTGTTTCCATCTCTTATCTGTCCCTGCCTTCAACATCTACCTGCCAAAGTGTATAACCTTTACAAGTGTGTGTGTGTGCGCGTGCATGTGTGCGTACATTCAAATTTGCTAAAACTATAAATTGTTATTGATTGCTTGTTTTGTTGTATATGTCGAATGCAAGCGCTTTGATTTGTTTTTACAATATAAAGCGCTATATAAACGTCACGTCACCTTGACTGGAACCCACAAGGGAAGTGGAAAGTAGGTTGACCAAAACAGACCTGGCGCAGAAGCATTGAAGCAGAGACGAAGGCAGCTGGAATGACATGGGCCGAGCTGAAGAGGATCTCCCAGAACCGAGTCCGTTGGAGGAGTGTTGTTGCAACCCTATGTTCCCCAGGGAATTCACAGGCATAAGTCAGGTTAAGTCAATAGCTCTATATAAATTCCATGTATTATTATTATTATTATTATTATTTGTGTGCTGCTGCAGGAGGATCTGAACGTGACGCGGGTGGGGGAGTACATGCGGCGTCTGCAGCAGGTGTCGATGACGGCCAAGCATCGCCTGATGTCAGACATCATGCTGACGGACGTGCACTACCTCACCTCCATCCTGCAGCATCGCCTCCTGCCCCTCGCCTTCAACTCTGAGTTTGTGAGTCTGGTGGTAGTGTTAGTTGTCGTTGTGGCTTTGTGGGGGTTTTTTGGTTGTAATTTTTGTGTTGTTTGTTGTTGTGACTTTGTGGGGTTTTTTGGTTGTAATTTTTGTGTTGTTTGTTGTTGTGACTTTGTGGGGTTTTTTGGTTGTAATTTTTGTGTTGTTAGTTGTTGTGACTTTGTGGGGGTTTTTTGGATTTACCTTTTGTGTTGTTAACCCTTTGCTGGCACAGCAAAATCATTTGTCACCTTCCTGCCGGGCAGAGAAAATGGAGGTGGATGGCTTGTGAGTGGGTGTATGTATTTAACATGCAATAACTCTACAATGGTCGGGTGGATTTTGATGAAATAAAAACAGCAAGATGCAGAAATGAATAAAGAAATTGCTAATACCCAATTTTTGTCATTATTTTTTTTTTCTTTTAGAATTATAATGCATAAACACACAAAGTCATTGATTGGTTTGTGTGTGTTACAGTTAGCGTTGCAATAACTTTAGAATGCGTGCATGGATTTTGATTAAATAAAAACTAAAACATTAAGAAACAAATATAGAAAAGATATTTTCAACCTACTGTTGGTTTTATAGTTTTTTTGATAAATGGTGCACGAACACATCGAACATTCTGACGATCGCCATTTTTGTTTACCGATGATCGCGATCAGCTTAACGTTTAAGTTTGAGCCGCTACCGTATCAAAATCCCGAATAGCAACCAAATAACAAAATATATCAAGTTCTGAATCATTGCCGAACTTGAAATCCGCGATAATTTCCCCAAATCTAAGAGTAGAATTCAAAACGCGTATCGGCCGTGTTAGATTTGACGATCGATTTTTGTCTCGAACTTCGCCGTAGTCAAAGTCGTCTCTCTCACTTCAGTCAACAAACTCAGAAGTGCACACACTACTAGGATCGATTACATCGATATTTGAGCCTAGATACACATCTCACAGCGTCATATTTTCGGCATGGAAGCTGTAAAAACGATCGTACATGTCGGGTTCGAAGATAGCATCCATCTTGGAAAAATTTGCGATTTTTTTCCTCCAAAACTTGCAACAAACTCACTCCAATCGCCGCCATTTGTAATAAACATGCGGAAGTCTCGCGGGCAGTCTCGTGGCTTCTATATTCACGAGATTTGAAGCGAGATTGGCGGGAATTTCGAATGTATGATCGTTCTGAAGTGACAGTCATGTCGCCGGGCGCTTTGGGGCGATTTGCCCAAGGACAGGGTCGGGCGCTTTGGGGCGTTGTGCCAAGCAAAGGGTTAATCCTCGTAACTTTGGGGTTTTTTGGTCGTAACTTTTGTGTTGTTAGTCGTAATTTGGGGGTATTTTGGTTGTAACTTTTGTGTTGTCAGTCATTGTGACTTTTGTGTTGTAAGTCATCGTGACTTTTGTGTTGTCAGTCATCGTGACTTTGGGGTTTTTTGGTTGTAACATTTCTGTTGTCAGTCATCGTAACTTTGGATTTTTTTGGTTATAACTTTTGTGTTGTTAGTTGTCGTAACTTTAGGGTTTTTTGGTCGTAACTTTGGGATCTTTTGGTCGTAACTTTTCTGTTGTTAGTCCTGGTAACTTTTGGGGATTTTTGGACGTAACATTTCTGTTGTTAGTCCTTGTAACTTTGGGGTTTTTTGGGTCGTAACTTATGTGTTGTTAGTCATTGTATTTTGGGGTTTTCTTGGTCGTAACTTTTGTGTTGTTAGTCGTCGTAACTTTGGGGGTTTTTGGCTCATAACTTTGTGTTGTTAGTCGTAACATTTCTGTTGTTGGTCATAACATTTCTGTTGTTGGTTGTAATATTTCTGTTACATTTCTGTTGTTGTTTCTCCTCAAGAAACTTAAAATCTTTTCTCTTCAAGAAACATAAAACTGTGTTGAATTACTTGGTTTCTTTGAAATAACCCTTAAACCAAAAAAAAACAACCCCAAAACCCACTTTTATATATGCTTACAACATATATGCTTACAACATTATTTCCCCTTTTCAGTATAATCTTCCATAATATATATATATATATATATATATATATATATATATATATATATATATATATATATATATATATATATATATGATAGACATCTGTGAAGTTCTGTGCAATATTGCTCTGAATTGAGCAGGTACGATTGATTCTCTTGTGGAGTGTACTGTTTTTTCTCTATGTGTGTGTGCATGCATGTGTGCAAGCATGTGTAAAGTTGTGCAGGTAATTAAGTCAGAAATTGGTTTAGAATATGGCATTCATAAGTTGTTTTTTTTTTTTCTTTCTTTACAAGGGAGAAATAATTTGTTCTTATGAAACTTGAAAATCAGAAGTGCTCAAGAGAATCTAGTCAGCATAGGAGGAAATATTGTTGACATTGCTTCAGATTGTGGCTAGTTGATCTATCCCAATTGGTGACAAAGTGTTGTGTGCACGTGGCAGGTGTCGAAGAACGTGTTGTGGCTGACCAGTAACCTGACCGCTCTGCCCGCACCTCTGTTGAGCCAGGCCCAGGTGGACAGCCAATCAGCCAAAAGGTAAGGATAATGTAATGATAATAATAATAATGATGATGATGATGATGATGATGATGATGATGATGATGATGATAGAGGGAAATTTTTAGAGTGCTGAATCTTGTAAAACGAACAAATCAAAGGGCTTGGATTTGAACCAATCACATACATTTAATTAACCCTAGTAGCGCTGTAATAACGGCAGGGGTACTAGGTGCTGCTGGCTGAATTAACAGCAGCCATTGTTGATTTGCAGTAGGGTGGGGTCAAACAACTCCTGATATTGATATGTAAAACTAAACTAAGTGTGTAAAGTTGTAAATCACTGGAAAGCTTAGATAACAAGCTTTTAAAAGAGTGAAATTTTATAGCAGCATGTAGTGTTTATGATAATGTAAAAAATAAATAAAGTTTAAAAACTGCGCGTGCACTACCAATCACTGTTGCGATGTCGGTGACCCAGATTGATTTTAACACGATATGCAATGTTGTTGCGGTGCAAAAATGTCATGATTCGATAAATACTGTCTCTTGACATAAGTTTTGAAAAAATAAAGAGCTTCCCTGGCTTTATCGGTCGTCAAATACTCGGAAAAGTCCAGCGAAATGATCGACGCGATCGCGATCGTCATGGCGGTGAACTTATTTCGTGCGAACTGGCGGCGTTCTATGACGAAAATACGACAATCGCTTGATTTCGTGTGATGCAAAGTACTCGACAGCATATAGAAATGACTTAAAAACAGTTATTTCGAAGCCGTGTTGCGTTAAAATAAAGTAAAACAATGTATGACATCGAAATCGCCCGGTAGCTATGAAGTGCTTTGGACAAAACTTAGCGCCGCTCGATTCAGTCCGATCGCGATCAATTTTTCCGAAGTTTTTCAAAAATATTTCACAATCCTTACCTTATCGTCTCTATTATCGTTTAATTCAACCAAATCCAGCCTCTAAAACTCCTCATCGCCGTCAATATCGTCAAAAAACTCGAAAAATACTTCGAGTGATACGAGCGCAAACACTTTGCCGCCATTTTGTTTTCAGGCGATCGACGTTCGTTCCAAAAAAAATAAAAAATACACCTCTAAACCAATCAGAATCCTCGTTGCTTGCGACTGCGGACGACCTTCACCCATTTCTGCGGCCCTACAATGGCCTTCACGTTCATTGGATGACCTTTGAAAGCGAAAGAAAGCCTTCAATTACGATCACTGACGTCATCGCGGAATATTCCGGGAGCCGCCAGAAAGCATTACTACGTCACTCCGGAGTAATCCGGGAACAGCGCTACTAGGGTTAATCATTCATAAATGATGAACACATTTTAAACTTAGACAACCTCTCTCCCCACCCAACACGCACACGTGCATGCACGCACGTGCATGCACACATGTGCATGCACGCACGTGCGCCGCCCGCAACCCCCCCCTCCCCCCCCCCCCCCACACACACACACACACACACACACGCACACTCAGAGCTATTAGGCAGGGAGATGGAGAAGCACAGATGGAGAGAGTCGAGTAGGGGGTAGGGAGAGAGGGTATGTGTGTGTTGTGTGTGTGTGCATTTAACTTTGTTAAAACTCTCAAAAGTTATTGGTTGGTTGAGTAAGAATTGGTTGAATGTAAGCGCTTTGATTTGTTTTTGCAAGATATAGCTCTATATAAATTTCATTTATTGTTATTATTATTTACTGTCAGAACGTTCAACAATGGAAGAAGAAGAAGAAACCCTCGAATCCATTCACACACACCATTTCCCCATCATGTAAAATGAACAAGAAACCTAAATGTCCATTATCCTCGATGTAAAAGAATACATATAATAAATAAAAAAACAAAATGAACAAGAAACCTAAATCTCCATTATCCTCGATATAAAAGAATAAATAAAATAAATGCAAAATAAATAATTAAGTAAAAGGAACAAAGAAACCTAAATATCCATTATCCTCGATAGAAAAGAATAAATAATATAAATAAAAAATAAATGAACAAGAAACCTAAATCTCCATTATCCTCAATATAAAAGAATAAAATAAATGAAAATAAATAAACAAAATGAACAAGAAACCTAAATATCCATTATCAGAATAAATAAAATATTTTTAAAAATCAAAAAAACACAAAATGAACAAGAAACCTAAATATCCATTAAAGAAACCTAAATATCCATTATCCTCGATATATAAAAAAAATAAATAAAAATAAATTAAACAAATTTCCTTGCAGGGTGCTGGACGTGCTCCAGAACCTGACGACCAACATGGAGGTGGAGTCTTCAGTGCAGGACTGGTCTCAGTCGTCACGCAACATCGCCCTCATCACGCTGCGGGAGGTGGAGCTCAGGGCCTCAAGGGTCCACTGCTCCCTCAGGCGCTCTCGCCGCCAGGGCCTGGCCTGGCTCAGCAACCGCCAGCTGTCCTGCAGCCGCCTGGGCAACAGCTCCGAGAACCGCCATCTGTGGAGTGAGGTCAGTCTGTCAGTCAGTCAGGGGGGTTGTGTTGTGTTGGTTTTTTTTGGGGGGAGGGTTAAGGGGTGCTATGTGTGTGTGTGTCAAGTCAATTCAAGTCAAATTTTTATTTTCCAGATGGTACATTGAATAAGCATTGATTTGCTTTGGTCAGTCAGGGGGGTCGTGTTGTGTTTGATTTTGGGGGAAGGGGGTCATGGGGTTCTCTGTGTGTGTGTGTGTGTGTGTGTGTGTGTGTGTGTGTGTGTGTGTGTGTGTGTTTGCTTTTTTTCATGACTCGACTTGACTCTGTGTGTGTGTGTGTGTGTGTGTGTGTGTGTGTGTGTGTGTGTGTGTGTGTGTGGCTGTGATGTGGTGTATATTAGTTTGTTGTTGAGTGATGTGTTCTTCTGCGTTTGTGAGGCTTAACATTGCGTCACTTTGCATTGCATTGTATTGGATTGGATTGTACTGTGTATGTGTTCTGATGTATTGCCACCTCGCCATCTAGTATTGCAGACTGAAATTAAAGACCTTTCATATGTCAGAGGGCTCCCCTGTGGGGATGCTGGTGTCCTGTCAGTATAAATACCATCCCCACTTTCTGGAAATTTTGCGCTAGGAATTCCCTCTTCTTCCCTGTTGTTTGTTTCTGCCTTTATTTTCCTGTTGCCTCCTTCTTGTCTATTTTCTGCCTTCTTGGGCCATTCTCCTGCTGTTTTTCCAGAAATACTTTTTTAAAAAAAACCAACAATTCTCTCCCACACCAAAGTCAGATGTGCTGGACCTGACTTTTCAGGCGCTTAACAGCAGCACAACACATTTTCACTTCTATGATAGAGAACAAAAGTTTGTCTGGGAGTTAAGACAAAGAAAAGAAGAATATGTTGTGTTCTGCTGCATTTGTAAAGCTGTACACTGCATCACTTTGCTTTGTGTGTTATATTATATTGTGTTTTATTGGATTGTATTCTGTATGTGTTCTGTTGTATTCAGTTGTATTGTCACCTCATCCTCTGGCATTTCAGACTGAAATTAAAGACCTCTCATATTTCAGAGCCATGAGGGCTGTCAAGCTTGTTTTCAATATAGTTTTCCTCTTTTTTTGGTGTGCTTTTGTTTTCTCTCAAGCTCTCTCACATACATGCGCACGCACGCACGCACGCGCGTACATGTGGGCACACCTGAGTTGTTATCCATATAGATTCACCATTATTTATGTCAACACATTTTCCAAATGATGGAGCACATGTATATGTGTGCTCGTTGACTAGAGGCAGGGCTAACAATGCTGACAATATTACATGGTCATCTGTCTCCGTCGCTCCTGCAGCATGAAATACAGGAATCTGCTGAAGTTAAAGATAGTTTCATCCTTCTGAGAACTTAACAATTTAGCACACTGTATTTTAAGCGGCCTTTATCAGTAATAGTTAAATGCTTTTGGCGTATGTCTTCATACAGTGAGCATACAAAATAACATGGATTTCGTCTTCTAATACATTTTTACAGATCGGGCAATTTCTTTTCTCAGCAAGCGATATATATTTAAATCGGTGATAGTTTATTTCTGAAACTCCAATCCTAAATCTTGCTAGAGCTGTTCTATACACGTTAAAGCTGATCAGTTCAACGTACTTTTCCTTGTCAAGATAGTTAGAGAGAGGAGAGAGAGACGCAAAAGAAAGGAAGGGGGTGGGGAAAGAGTGTGTGGTTGTGCATGTTTGTGAAAAAGAGAGTGTGTATGGGGGGGGGGGGGGGGGGGGGTGCATGGTGTATGTCATGTGTCTCACACACACACACACACACACACACACACAACCCAACAATGGGGAGCTGGTTGATGGGGGAGGGGGGGTTAAGGGTGGGGGGGGGGGGAAGTGAGCAGAATGCTGTTGTGTCATTTCCCACACAGTACTGTCAACACAAGTGTTCACCTCACAGCATACCATCGCCTTGGTCACTACATTACCAGGCACTGCCTTTTACAGCCTGTACTCAGTAACCAGACACCACTAAACTTAAGACTGTCTATCTACAGCATCATTAATGCCGCAGTAAGGGCTATCTCCTCTTAATCTGTCACTGGGTGCGTAGTTCTTTCACCTGTGTGTGTGTGTGTGTGTGTGTGTGTGTGTGTGTGTGTGTGTGTGTGTGTGTGTGTGTGTGTGTGTGTTGTGTGTGTGTGTGGTGTGTTGTGTGTGTGTGTGTGTTGTTGTGGTTGTGTGTGTTGTGTGTGTTGTGTGTGTGTGTGTGTGTATGTATGTGTGTTTCTCTGTCTGTCTGTCTGTCTGTCTTCTGTCTGTCTGCTGTCTGTCTGTCTCTCTCTCTCTCTCTCTCTCTCTCTCTCTCTCTCTCTCTAGTGGCCTTCGTGTGATCAAAATGAGTGATGTATCTCAAATTCTATGATAATACATCCTGCCAAAGCCAAATTGATGGTTATAGCAACCTGCCAAATAACATCAACTATGACAATACCTAACAAGTGGGGTGCTTCATGCATTTAAACCTTCCTGTAGATACATTTTAGTCAAACAAATGCACAAAGCACCACTTTTTTGGTACTGTGATAGTTGATGAATTAAAATGCCAACCCCATCTACACAAACTATATAACACACTCCCAAAAATGTCTTCCCAATGTCTTAAATGAAATGATACATCAACACTGATATATATAAAACTTTTCTTTCACTCAAATGTAATGTTTCATGTTAATATCCGTCAACAATAAGGGACACCAACAGGTTCTACGACGTCCATAACAAACAAAACAAAAAAGTTGATTATCTCTGCTTAAGTCCAGTGTACTAGACCTGACATTTACAATAGATAAAAAAAAACAACAATATAGAAGCTTAATATACCACCCATAGACAAACAATTTAAATGAAGCAATATCAATGTTTAGAATTCCAACAAGTGTTGAAATAGATGATACACAACTGTGTGGTCCCAGTCTTCTCATCAAGCTCATAGCAAACTTACTGTAGATAGAAATACTTATCGTGGGCCGTACAGTTTGGTCTGTAGGGTTATCTCTGTTGGCCTTCTTCAGGTCGCTAAATAGCTTGCATCTCTGAAGGATGTGCTCGTCTGTCTGGTTTTCTTTGCCACAGGCACACAGGGAAGAAGCTGAGCGAGTTTCAGCTTTGTGGATGTATGTGTAAAAGTACTATATTGTCACTTTTACTTGCAGTAGTAGCTGTTGTGCAGGGTTTTTTTTTCAGCCAGCTTGGTTAGGGAATAAAACAAACTACCAAAAGCACAAACAAAGGAACAAACAACTGACAAAAGACCTTGTAAAAAGATATATGTAACTGTCAGTTTTATGAAGTGTTTTTAGCTTGCTGCTAGCATACCTGTGGGTACTGGGATTGTGTGTCTGTAAATCACTCACCCATTCATTTACTCACTGATTCACTCACCCTCATGCTCATTCATTCATTCTTAATTCATCCATCCATTCATTCATTCATTTCTTATTCATTCAAGAAAAAGACCAACATAGCCCACATATTATATTCCATTTGGGATAAATCCTTTTTTTTTCCTTTTTTTTTTTGTAACTCGTGATTCAAGCAGCTGAAAAAAATGTTTTCATAATTAGAAGTTTGTTGTTGCCCTACAGTGCTTTGTAAAAGCCAGGGACTGTTGTTTCCACTTGATGCTCAGCTGTTTTTCTCTCTGTCTCTCTCTCTCTCCCCACCTTTGGTTAACGTAAGACCCACCTTCAGTGTTGTTTCTCAGAGGTCAGTAGCTTACAGGGGTGCTGTGAACTTGTCGTCTCCATCACATTCAGCCTGTGTAATCGGGCAGTCACAGAGATCAGTCGTCCACTGACTGGGAGGGGGGGGCTTTTTCTGTCGCTTTTGCTTTTTTTTTCTTTTTTTTTTTGAACAGGACACCCCCACCACACAGATAGGGGAGGATGGGGGGGGGGGGGAAGCTGGATCACTGCGACGATGTGGTGGGCCGTGGTGTGACCAGTCATCAGTAAATGTTGTACAGCACTGGTTTACTGCCGCCACAAAGCTCTGTTTGTGTGTAAGGGGGGGGGGTGGGGAGGAGAGAGCAGAGAGGGGGTTGGGGGAGGGAGAGAAAGGAGGCTGGGGAGGAAACATGTCTCAAGACGGATTGCCCCAGTGATAGAGGATTGACGTGGCTTTGTCAGGAGCTGGGGAGGTCGGGCTTGGATCAGTCTTGTGTGACATACCCCACATAACTGTCCAGCAAAGAAAAGACTTAGGACAGACCTCGGACAGGACAGCCCAGCCCGGCTGGGACTGATGCATGGTTGGGAAGGTTTTAGGAGGAGAAGGGAGGGTGGTGGTTGGGAGGGGAAAGGGGGGGGGGGAGGGCAGTTGGTTTGTTCCACTTCACTGGTCAGTGTTGTTTCCCCTTTTTGGAGGTTCTTTGAGGGCTGGCTGCTTGTGTTGTGTTGTGTTTCAACCTTCACTTTTGGCCTCTTGTCTCCATTTACTTACCTCTTGCTTGTCTGGCCCACCACGGCTGTTGGCTTAGAGAGGTGTCTAGAGTGAGTGTTGTTGTTGTGTGTGTGTGTGTATGTGTGAGGGGGGGGAGGGAGCCCATTGTATATGTGTGTGTGTCAGGGGGAGGGGGGGGGGCCCTGTGTGTGTGTGTCTGTGAGGTGTGTGTTTTAGAATTGGTACAGCTGGCAAATTTTCAGTCAGGAAAAAGGAATAAGATGTGCAGGTTGTTAAAGTGTCTTGTATGCCTGTAGTGGCTTTTCTTATTTTTTTAATATTGACAAAGTTTTCTTTCAAGGATTCTCGCAGGATGCATTTGTTGCTTTTGATTGGCCCTCTTTGGTGTGTTTTTGTTTGGTTGTTTTTAACATGTATTTTCCATGTTGACATAGTCTTTCCCCCCATGATGATGCCAGGGGGCCTGTCAATTTAAATAGTGTTCCCACCTTCTTAAAATTCTGTGCCAGGAATTCCCTCTTTTCTATCCCTCTCTTTGCTTTTGCTTCGTTCTTTTTCTTCCTGTCACCTCCCTCTTGTCTATTTTTGCCTTCCAACTGCATTTTTTTCCCCAAAAAAAGACTTAAAAGATAACAATTTTTCCCACGCCAAAGTCGAGATACGCTAGGCCTGACTTGTCAGACGCTGGGGACAGTGTGACGCTTTTTCACTCAGAAGATAAGACAACAGTAGTTGCTGTCTGTGAGCATTCATCGGAGAACAATATGATGATATTTCTCTGTGTGTGTGTGTTTGATTTGATTTATTGATTTTTTATTTATTCTGTTATATCGAGGATAATGAATAAACACTCTTGTGCTTTTTTTTACATCCAGTCCCCGTGTGTATGCAGTTTTGTAAATGTCATCTGTTCCCACCAGCACATGATGGCCTACTCTAATGAAAAGCGTGTGTGTGTGTGTTGCAGAACACGGATGTGTCTGTGGACTTGCCGGCGACGCTGCTACAAGATGCGGGCATCCTGGATGAGAACAACACCAGCGTGTTCATCACCGTGTTCCGTAACGGCCGCCTGTTCCCCACCACCGCTGCCCAGCATGTGGACCCCAAACTGGCAGAGGGCAACTGGACAGTGGCCTCCAGTGTCGTCAGTGTGTCCGTAGGTCAGTGCATTAGGGAAGAGAGTATTGGGTTTATGTCTGTGGCTTCCAGTGTCATCAGTGTGTCCGTAGGTCAGTGCATTAGAGAAGAGAGTGTTGGGCTTACAAATTGTAATAAGGAAGGTGGTAGTATGGTTAAGATGTTCAACTCCCTAACAAGTAAACTGTGAGGTTCTGAGTTTGATTCCCAGCTTTACCCTTTCTTTTCAGTTTTGAGACAAAATCAAACTGAATGTCAAAGTCCTTTGTATGAGACTATAAACCGAGGCCCCATGTGCAAATGCATGCAGAACATCTTGTGCACACATTAAAAACCCATTATGCCTTTTAGAAAAGTAGGCTTTTCATGCTGGTAGGAAGCAGATGGTAATTATTTTTAAAACATGGACACAGTGTCGTGTTTAGACACCATTCTGAGTTGGAATGGCTACCTGAATGTAATGGTTAGAAAACGATGCATATACAAAAATGTCACCTTTGGTGAACCTGGGAGTGTAGCCGAGGAACAAAAAAAGAACAAACAAACAAACAAAGATCGCAATTTATGTTTTTGACAGGTCACTCTGTGCCCAAGTTGATACAGCCAGTGGTACTGGTCCTGCGTACAGGCAGAAGACGCCGGCCTATCACCGCTGCCTACTGGGATTTCTCTGCCAACGGTCAGTATCCACATCATCCGTTAAGGTTAGGGAGTTCGTACAGGTGTAGGCTACCTGCCTTTATTGACACGTCATTTAAAATTGTTGAAGTCGTTTTTAAGCATAGGGTGCTTTATCTGCTAGTCTGTGCTGAGTGGATAATGATGTAATACCCATTACTAGTCAGTACTTTGAGTGTGTTTTACCTGTGTACCAGCCTGTTGTAATGTTCAGTGTTTTACCTGTGTACCAGTCTCTGTTGAATGTACAGTGTTTTACCTGTGTACCAGTCTGTCTTGAATGTACAGTGTTTTACCTGTGTACCAGTCTGTCTTGAAGTACAGTGTTTTACCTGTGTACAGTCTGTCTTGAACAGTACAGTGTTTTACCTGTGTACCAGTCTGTCTTGAATGTACAATGTTTTACCTGTATTTGTACTGAATCTACTATGTTTTACCTGTGCTCCAGACTGTACTGACTGTACAATATTTTACCTGTGCTCCAGGTTTTACTAAATGCACAATGTTTTACCTGTGTTTGTACTGAAACTACAATATTTTACCTGTGCCTGCCTGTACTGAATGTACAATGTTTTATCTGTACTGAATCTACTGTTTTACCTGTGCTCCAAACTGTACTGAATGTACAATATTTTACCTGTGCTCCAGGTTTTATTAAATGCACAATGTTTTACCTGTGTTTGTACTGAAAATACAATATTTTACCTGTGCACCT
>CM060317.1:32685655-32730655 GCA_030674155.1 Stramonita haemastoma
GTGGTTTGGTTTTCTCCTTGTGAATTTGCAGAATATACACGTGTTTACATACATCACTTATTCCCTATCCTGTTCAAAATTAAATCATATAAAAAATTAAAAAAATACAAAAAAACAACAACCCTTTCTCCACCTTTTCCCCCTTCCACATACATATATAGCAAGCAAAGTGTAGCTTTTTCAGTCACAGTGAGCCACACGTGAAAGATTTTTCGGGGTTAGCAGAGAGTATCAATATCCTTAGTCTGTTCTAAGTATGGTTGATTGGATTGATGTGTAGTTCTTAAACATTTTTGCATAAGCGCATTAAGTGATTTTTCAACTGATTTTTTAACTGATTTTTATTTTTGATACATTTTAAATGTTTTGGGAGCTTGTTCCATAAATCACTACCTGAATATAGGAAGCTTGTAGAGAGGCTCTGTGTGTGTGTGTGTGTGTTCTGTGTCTGTGTGTGTGAGTGTGCGTGTGTGCATGCATGTGCGTGAATGCCATTGTAATTTAGGGGGGGGGGGGGGGGGGGGGGGTTGTGTGTGTGTGTGTGTGTGGAATGCCATTGTTTGTGGAGAAGTTTATGCATGCTTAGCCGTACATTTGCCTTCAGTGAATGATGACAAGTTCAGAGCTTATATCGTTAAGTGGATGTTATTTTTGTTGGGGGCTGAAAGCATAATTCAGCTGTGTATTATTTTGGATAACAATGTCTTAAATCTTTCAAGTGAAAATTATCATCATGAATTTATGTGATCATAGAACGATTAAAAAAAAAATTGGGGAAAGGGAGAGAAACTTCATTTCCAAACTGTAAAGATAGCAGTCTTGAGATACATACATATACAAGATCAATGAAGATTACCTGTATTTGCATAGCAGGGCATAAATAGACGAGATAGCTTCTTGAATATTCTGTGTTTTTTTGCGCTGCAGGATTTTCTAAAGACATATGTGGTGTTGTGTTTTCTTTTTTGCAGGATATTTCAGAAAAGCCATCTGTGATAGTGATGGAGCCCATCATCTACGTGGGCAGCTGTATCTGCATCGTGTGTATGCTGCTGGTCTTCATCACCTACATCTCCTGCTTCAGGTCAGGGGGCACTTTGGGACACACGGCTTTCGGGTTTTTTGTGTTGTGGTTGTGTGCATTATTTGCCATGTTGTGTGGTATGTGTGTGCTGCTGTGCCAGAAAGGAAATGTTTCTCTAGGTTTGCCCCCCTTTCAGGGAGGAAATCAACCTAACAGTGGCCCCACAGCTGTCAAGTTTCCCCCACTTTCGGCTCCTCTCAGCTGCTAATTATTCTATCCCATCCCATTCTAGCTGGGGCCAGCTGGTGCTAATTATAGCAGGAATTGACCACATATGGACTAGGTAAAAGGAAGGAGCATGTTAGATTTAGCACTCTTGACTGAGTGATGTCGGATTTGTTCACTGTGCCTGCCCAGGCCCTAAGCTTAATTGGTTATCTATAAAAGCTAAATGTCAGGGGCTGTTTCGAATGTTGTATGCTGGTAACAGTACATCCATAGGCAATAAAAAAATTAATACATTATTGTAACAATTTGGATTCAAAACATGGAGAAAAGGCTTTGAACACATCCAGATGATCACAGTAATAAAGAAAGAAAGCAGTCTTTAACTGTAATCAAGATAACATATTCACATTTAAAAAAATAATAACGGTAATGAAACCATGACTCACAGGCATTTGAAAGCAGTCAACAAAGCATTCTTTTTTATTCTAATAAAAGAAATATTAATTTATTTGAAAAAGATGTTTTGTCACATTTTTTCCCCTCTATTATCTTTTGCATGGAGTGTTCAGGTATACTAAAATGCGACGGCTGTGAATTGACTGACCTCTGTGAATTGACTGAACCCTGTGAATTGACTGAACCCTGTGAATTGACTGACCCCTATGAATTGACTGACCGCTGTGAATTGACTGAACCCTGTGAATTGACTGAACCCTGTGAATTGACTGAACCCTGTGAATTGACTAAACCGCTGTGAATTGACTGAACCGCTGTGAATTGACTGAACTCTGTGAATTGACTGAACCTTTGTGAATTGACTGACCGCTGTTTATTGACTGAACAGAATCATCCTGTGCCCGAAGAAGATGAAGCACTCGGTGATCAACCTGTGCCTGGCTGTGATGCTGATGCTGCTGGGCTTCGTCATGGGCATCAACCGCACCGACATGCCCGTGCCCTGCCAGGTGACGGGCATCTGCCTGCACTACTTCACCCTGGCCGCCACCTTCTGGATCACCATTACCGCAAAGTGAGTGCATTACAGGCCAGTCAGCATGATCTGTTACATGCAATTACCGCAACTATCACAGGTGAATCAAATCAAATCAAATCAAATTTTTATTTCCAGATGGTACATTGAATAAGCCGCCGCCATAGTCTAGTGGTTAGGGCATTGGACTCGTAATCTAAAGGTTGCAGGTTCTATCCCAGCTTTCGGCTATGGCATTATGCCCTTGGAAAAGGCACTTTACGGCTATTTTCTCACCCCACCCAGGTGTAAAAGGGGTACCAACCTTGTGCTGGGGGTTAACCCTGCGATAGACTGGTGTCCTATCCAGGGGGGAGTCTATGATTCAGTCGCGTAAAGCCACAGAAACCGGGATAAGCACCGGCCTGATGAGCCTTAGGCTCGGGATAGACTTTAACTTAACATTGAATAAGCATTGATTTGCTTTTTTTAATCAAGCCATCTATGAACATATATGATGTATGTAATGTAAAACAAAAAAGTGAAAATAACAAAAAAGTGAATTGGTTTTTTCCTGTGATAACGTTTATCTTTGTTCTCTTCTCCGTAGAGAAAAAAAGATCATCTACAAATCTTACACTGACATTGTTTACGAATTTTCTTCTTCTTAACACTCAGACATCACATACTGTTGTTGTCGTACGACCAACAATACATCGCGCTGCTGCCAAGCCCGGTAAACAAGTGGAGGCCCAGCACATCCTGACTATCATATCATGACCTTTGATTTCAGCAACATGTACAAGAAGTTCACCAAGGCGGATCAGCCCCCCTCCCCCCCTCCAGAGCCGGTGTCCATGCCCTTGCCCCCCAAGCCTATCCTGCGCTTCTACTTCCTGGGCTGGGGCGTGCCCATCATCATCTGTGGCATCACCGCTGCCGTCAATCTGAAACCACTACCTGGGCTTGGAATAGTGAGTTTCTTCTGCACCTCTCAATCTGTGGAGCTTTGGGAGAGGGGGGGGGGGGGATATGAGAGAGTGTGGGTGTGGTGGTGTGTGTGAGTGTGTGCGTGCGTGCATGTGTGTGCGCGTGCGTAGGTGCAAATATGCATGCATATTCAGTGTGAGAGAGAGTGTGTGTGTTTGTGTGTGTGGGAAAGGGAGGGAAGGAGTGTGTGTGTGTGTGTGTGTGTGTGTGTGTGTGTGTGTGTGTGTGTGTGTGTGTGTGTGTGTGTGTGGTGAGAGAGAAAGTAAGTGAGTGAGTGAGTGATTGGCATGTCATCTGTGTGTGTGAAGGGTGTGTTTGTGCCTGTGCATGTTTTTGCTAAATGTCTTCTCTCTGTGTGTTGGTATATATAATATTTTCATCATCAGATTTTTTCTCAACATTCAATCTTTTCTTTCAGTAATTCAGTTACTATTCTTCTTGCTTTTTTTGTCTTGGTGGTCCTATATTCTCTTTTTTTTTTGAATAATTTTTTTTAAAAAACAAAAGTAACTCTTGATCGATATACTTTCCAGTTGCTTGGTTAACATTCAATCTCTTCTTTCAGTAATTCAGTACTGTTCTTCTTGCCTATTTTGTCTTAGTGGTCTTATGTTTCAAAAATCTTCTTTTTTTTTTTTTTTTGAATAATTTTTTTTCAAACAGAAGTAACTCTTGAACGATAAAAATTTTCCAGTTGCTTCCTAGCCTGGGAGCCCAGCCTGGGTGCCTTCTATGCGCCCATGGGGCTGCTCATCATCCTCAACCTCATCTTCTTCATGCGCATCTCCTGTGTGGTGCACACCCAGTCAGCCACCGTGCTCAACGACTCGGACGAAACAGAAGAAGTGCACACCAACGAAATCGAACTCGTGCCCAGCCAAGCGGACACCAACCTGGACGTGCAGAGCGTGACCCAACACGACCTGGATTCGCACCGCCGCAGCCGCAACGTCAGCATCAACGGGGGAGGTGGCGTGAGGAGGAGCGGGGTGGCAGGCGGGAGCATCCGAGGAGGGGGCGAGGACGACGACGAGGACGACAGCCGGTCGACGGTCAGCGTTCCTGACGCCGAGCGTCGCCCCATCACTCAGCTGCGGTCGCTGGTGGCCACGCTGTTCCTGTACATCGTGATGTGGGTGTGCGGGGCCCTGGCCGTGGCCCGCCCCTTCCACGCCATCATCCCCTACCAGGAGCTCATCTTCAGCTACCTATACGGCCTGGTCAGCACCGTCTTCGGCGTCTTCATGCTCACCTACTTCTGCTTCACGCGCACCGACTCGTGCGTGCGGTGGAAGAGCTGCCTGGGGTTCGGGCCCCCGGCGACGTACACGGGCCCCGTGGCCACGGAGCAGCCGGCGCCCACCTCAGAGCCCTCCACCCCGACCGCTCAGCCCAACGGCACGGTGGTGAAGTCCAACAGCAACATGGACGTGTCGGTGTACTCGCAGAAGTCATCCAACCTGACCAAGGCCTGCAACATGAAGAACAACGTCGTCAACAACAAGCAGCAGCAGCAGACCAACAACAGCAACATCAACCTGGTGTCGCTGCCGGCCTCCTCCCTGACCGAGGTGTCGGTCACCTCCGCCCGGAGAACGTCCCCAACTTCTACAACCCACGGCAGAACGGCGCGGCCCGCAAGTTCTGGCAGAAGAACCGCCAGCAGAAGGTGATGAACAAGGACGTCAACAAGGACATCAACGCCAGCCTGACGGACAACCTGTCGGGCACGGAGAACAGCCACCAGATGAGCCAGGGCAGCGACGCCAACACCCACCTGAGTATAGAGATTCAGATCCAGCCTAAAGACAGCGGGAAGAACCTGTCTGGCGGGGGCTACGACAACGGTTCGTCCTCCTCCAACCCCAACCTGAACCACCAGAATCACCTGCAGCAGGCTCCTAATGCAGGGGGGCCTCCCCAGTCCTACGCCCACGCCAACAACGCCACGACGGCCGCGCTGATTTCGGCCCACGCCCACTCCCGCTGGGCTACAAGTCGGACGGCGGGGTGTACAACCGGCACTGCCCCAGCCCCTCGCGCTCGCACGTGTCCCCCGCGGGTTCCCAGCAGCTGGCGATGATGCCGCCCCCCCACTCTCCCCAGCAACCTCAGCTACCTCAGCACCAGCGCACCCCCAGCTCCTGTTCTCTTGGGGCTCATCCCAGCGCCTTCACGCCCGTGCAGCCACGCAACAGCGGCAGCAACAACAACAATACCCTGCCGCGTCAGGGCAGACCCGACTCCACCCCGCCCCCTACCAACATGCTGTCCAACCCTCCCTCGGAGGTGGGCATGTTCCCTGTGGAGACGTGTGGTGTGTTTGTGGACGGCCCTGCAGGGATCCCTGTGCAGCAGGGGGGTGGGCAGTACCTGCCCCAGGCCCCCCCGCCTTTCGCCGGGTACGAGGCGTGCCTGCACACAAACTACCTCCCCCCCCAGCTGTGCAATATCCCCGTCAGCCACGCCTACCCCCACTTCGGCCCCCCTCCCCCCCACGCCCTGGCGCGCTCCATCAGCCCCGTGGTGAGCGGCATGCAGGGGGTCATGTACTACCCCACCCCCCCCACCACCCCGTCGCCCTCCCCCACAGCCCCGCCCACAGCCACCACGCCCCCCAGCCTCTCTCAGGGGACAGTTCGACGCCAGCAGCCGCCACCACCGCCGCCACTCGCGCTAAGCAATGCCAGCAATAACCTGCACCGCACCACCAGCGGGGGCCTCAGCAGTGTGGGGGCGGGGGTGGGCCTGGGGGGGGGAGGGGGAGGGGGCAGTGGCTCCAAGAGCCGGTGGTGTCGGACATCACGGCCACCCCCTCCTCCCACGACGGGCGACTGGGACCTCAGGATTCAGACCCCCAGTCCCCGGCCAAAAAGGCGCGCTCCATAGACTCGGACCACCATTCCGACCCCACGCATCGGAAAAAGCATCGAACGCGGGACAAGTACGGCCGCCGACACGGGCAGGGGGGGATGACCAAGCAGCGTTCGTTTGGGCTGGGAGGAACAGTTCAAAAACCGCCCGGCCAAAGTGGCTTATGCGTACGTCAATCACAACTACCGGGACAAAGTGATGACCAAACTGATCAAGCAGGCCAGTGAAAGTGACGAGCTGGCCCAGAAGGCTTTCTGGTTGCCTCGCTCGCTGAGCGAGTACGACCGCCTGACTCAGATGGGATTCTGCAATTTGGTGGAGGACACGTCCTCCAGCTCCGAAGAGGACAGCTTTGACAACGTGTGGCTGCCACAGACAAACAATGACACGGATTTGTTCAAGAAGGAAACCAGTGTTTGAAAACATGAAAAAAAATGCAACCTTGTGACATAGTTTTGTGATGTGGACATTATTCTGTTGCGTATAGTTGAGTATGCTCTTATCATTATTATTATTATTATTATCGACATTTGGATGCATGTATGTGTATGTAAAGTCAGTAGTAGAGCAGAAGCAGATGGATCATCAGTGGCTGCGACGTTGGAAATGAAGCAAGTGTGTCATGTCAGTCAGGTGTTTCTAGTGGCTTTGTTTTTTCATCATGTACAGTTGTACAACTTGCTTGGGTTTCAGAATCATGATTGCCGCAGTTTGATTTTGACACTGTTCCCACCACCCCACCCCCAATCCCCTTGACATCAAGGCTGGTCAGATGTATTGCTTCATCTGTACCGATAGCATATTACCCACCACATGTGTACATGTTTGTTTGTGTGAGTGACTATTCATGCCGTGCATGTCTGCTTGTGCTCAGGCGTTTCATACATGTATACATGCATTAGCTTGTTGAGTTTATATTGTCTTGACCTTGTTGACTTGATAAAATGTACTTTGTGAGGCACAAGATAAACAATCAGGGTGATCTGTGGAAGATATGGGGGGAGGGGGTTGGGGGAGATGAAATCTCTGTTCCTAATATATTGTAGTTTGTACAGCGATAAAATTTAAAAATAAATATATAACTTATGCATTAAAATTATGACAATAAGAGATGGATGAATGCGAGTTGTAAAATTAAATTCTAATTATCAATACCATTGGCAGACTATTAGATTTCTTCAATTTTTTTTGGGTTGAGAAAATAATTGCTACAGTAACTGTGTTCATAATCTTTAAGAAATGATTGCTACAGAAATTGTGTTCATGATTTTAAATAGAATTTATCTGGATAAGATTTGATTTATGAGGATAAAATGGAATTTTAGGGGCTCCTTGAGTCTCGGTTTAATTCAAAAAATTTATTTCAAGGTCAGATGTATTCTCTTTTTTCCCTCGTTGATACAGTATATTTTAAAATTCTTGTATCTTAGTGCTTGCACTAGAGTATATTGAGACATCAAATTGACAATAAATTCTGGTATATCAGAGAGACCAGTTGTTCCTATGACTGACATTTCAGAATTAAATTTGACATTACATAATATTTTGGAATAAAGTTAAAGCTGCATTTGTGTGTTTACATTAATACTTGTTTCTGAATGAGAATCTCCAATGATTGTAATTTTTTCCCCCAGTCACTAGTTACATTAATATCAAGCAAATATGTACAGGGTTTTTTTTTTCTTTTTCGGATACAAACATGGCTTGGAGAGCACAAATTGTCTACCTTTCTGCCAAGCTTATACCAACTGTCGAGCTTGTGCCCTTTAAGAATGCATTTGGGCACTAGAAGTTTTACTCGTAAGTATCCTTCACATTCAAGAATCAAGTGTTTTGCCATATGTGGAAAGTTGAACTTGCAAAGAGACTATTCAGTTCATGTTTGCTTATTGTCTAAATTTGCAATTCAGCCCCTTTTTTTGTCAACTGCTGATATGTACATATTTTTTTTCTGTTTTAACAAAATGACAAGTCATGCATCATGGATTCTGGGTCAGAAAGACGTGCAAATTATGTTCATTTCTTTATCTAATTGTGGGGAAAATTATGGCAGCTTAAGTGTTTTACATTTTCAAAATTCATAATTTGTCGTTGTGCTGTCAGCATCTAGTCAAGATATTCAAGTTTATGTGCATGTGTCTGAAATTGTTCATGCTCTTATTGAAAGTGAATGGAAACATTTGGGCTGCTGTCCAAAATCTGACTTTAAATCTTGTCCAATAAATAAAGACAGTCTTAAGCACTCAAGTAAATAAACACTTTAAAAAAAATTTGAATTTAATTGTATGATATGATAAAGGTTTGTCATGGGATATACAAGCCGTAAGGCACTGGTCTTCTTTCAGAAGAACAGCAAGTGGATTGTCAAGAAAAGTGATTCATATTCAACATTATTCATTATT
This sequence comes from Stramonita haemastoma, assembly GCA_030674155.1. Classification (NCBI taxonomy): domain Eukaryota; kingdom Metazoa; phylum Mollusca; class Gastropoda; order Neogastropoda; family Muricidae; genus Stramonita; species Stramonita haemastoma. The sequence goes on from CM060317.1 coordinate 32,694,144, forward strand.
CTTGCTGCTGATAACCAAAAAAGTCAACAACAATAAGTTTCAAGCAAAAATTCAATGATCTGGAATCAAAAAAACTTTTTTTTTGGTCAGAACAGAAATGAAATAAAAAGGAAAGAAGTTGGTTTCTGTTCACAAATATCATTGATGTCATTACATTGCTTTGTGTCATGAGCAACACTGTAGCAACAGATTTTTTCCCCTTTTAATTATTTTTTTTGGCACAAAATTCAAAATGTTTCTTTTGTGTTCTCCACTCGTATCAAAACTGGAACTACGCATAAGATATTCAGAAAGCTTGAATCTAAAAATTATTCCAAGGTTAATGATTGTGCTTTTGCTTCTTCTGTTTCGATGAACTGTTATTTCACAGTAACTTTCATTTCATTCTGAATGTCATGAAAACAGCACTTATTTATTTATTTATTTATTCAGTTCAGGACTAGTGAGTTTAGATTGAAATCGAGAGAAAGGTTGTGTGGAATATTCACTGATCTGATCTGTGTGCATGTTCATGGACGTATAATTGCCAGTTCATCTGAATGTGTTAGAGGAGCGATCATTATCATGTAGTTGTTGGTGAGAGATAGCACAGTTGATATATATTTGTAATATTCCATATATAATATTTCATTGAAGGACTGATTAATCTCCACATTGAAGACTTAAGTTGAGTGTGCATCTGCACATGGTACACACATGCACATACCTTTACGTTTGCGTACTCTGCACTACCTAAACTCACTATTCTAGGCAGGCACACACGCATGCACGCACGCACCCCCCACAACATACACACACACACAACACACACAACACACACACACACACACACACACACACACGTTCACTGAGTATATACATGCTCAGGTGATGACTTTTTTTCTGTATCACTTGTAACCTAAGGTCCACATTTTTCTCAAAATCAGTATACATTGTCCCAGTACTTTTGATAAACAGTTTTGATCAAGCACAACTTCTCAGGGTACCAAATCAAACTCATCAACTTTGTGTTGTGTTTCTTTAAAAATTTCAAAATATTTTTGCACTTCATATAAGTGTGCTTCCAGCTATTTTATATATTTTGTTTAATTCTTATTTGATACAGAAAACTGTCTTATTTCATAAGTTTTTTTTTTGTGGTCCAAGTTTTTTGTTTACTGTATTTGTTGTTTTTTCTTATGTATTTGAGAGTATTCATTCATTTAATGTATTCTACTCATTATTCATTAACAGCGAATTAGCTGGTCTTATTGTGAAATCATGCACATGAGTTAGTCTTACAAGGGTGAAGGAGAGCATTGCTCCTTACTGTAAACACAGTGTGCTTGATGCAGGTTTTCCCCCTGTGTATACAGATCATGCTTGTCTGTGAAGTGTGTTAAGCTGTGTTCTGTTTGAACGACAACTTCTGAGTTTTCTCTTTATCATTTACTGACATAACGTCAGCCTGTGACTTTTTAAATTTTTTTCCGCAAAGTTTGACATTGTGTGCTGTTCAGTTAGCACTCATGCGCTTGTGTTTTTAGAAGTGGTAGGCCTGTGGTATGGGGATCTGCCCCAAGCATGCTGCTTGTAGCTGTGCTAACCAAGGTTTAGACTAAAACTTTACCCAGGTTTGTCTGATTTGAGTTTTCCGTCCATAGGGCTAAGGTTTTTATCGGACAGTTCTTAGCGATGCTTTTTGCTGATTTCGTCATAAGACGTTTAAGGTATTTTCTGAAAGTGTCGCTGCTAGCTGTGCTGTTCCTCCTTATTTGTGATAGAAGCATGACCTTTCTCAGCCTGCTGTGATGACACAACTGATCTCCACAGATATATCCAACAGCAGTTCCCCTTACCACTCCTTGGAATGTGCTGCGGATCGGATGGTTGGTTGCCCCACGCAAAATTTGGAGGCAATTTTGTCAGAAAAAGCCATTGGAAACTCCACTATGTTTTTAAAAAAAAGAAACAGATAGTGGGGAGTAAAATCAGACATTTTACTTGTATGTTGTTCAGGTAGAAAAGTACACAATCTTTGCTTTTTGCTTGATTTTGTTTGGTTTAAAAAAAAAAAAAATCTTTCAGATACTTAATACAACAGGGTCTTTTATATATGTCAAAGAAAACCCAGATACTTTGAACCTGAATTCGTTACTGATGATTTTCATTTTTAATTTTTTAATTTGGCGTTGTGACAGGGTTATTTTTCAAAGAAAGATTTTTAATCGTGTTTTTAATTATTTCATGCGTTTACTAATAAAAAAAGAAATGACGAAGGTGCTGATGCTTGAAAGAAATGTTGTTAAGATATGAAACTTGGCATATTTTTTGGTGCATGTTGTTGGATCAGAGATTATTTCAAGACTTTGATCATGGACAAATTTACTGCCTGTGGTAGACTGGATGACAAAACCATGTCAGTGTTACTTTTGTGTAGAATCTTTCTTCTTTATCAGAATGAGTTTTTGTAGACTGCAGAGTGTGTGTGTTATAATATATAATATATCTAGATTTAAAGTTCAATTAATACATTAGTACATTCTTTACCAGTTTTATGTAAAGACTGAAGTTTTTCCAGCCCTGGAGTGAGTTAGTTAATACCCTCAGAGTGAGGGAGAGGACAAAACTAGTATTTTATTTATTTCACCTTGGTATTTGAAAAAGATCCATCAGTCATTGCATTTACCAACAACATTTGTAGTGATGTTATGTAACTTGATTAAAATCTTACCCCAAAAAATGTTTTTAAAAAGTATTGTCCTGCAAATAAATTGTTACAGTCAGTCTTATGTCAAGGTTGGACAAAGGGGGACAAAGATGATAAATTATTGTTTACAATTCATGTTAGAAGTTGTACCAGATATTGAAAGGGCATCACTTGTAAAGCCTAAAAATCCATAAATTACTTAGTTTTATGCACTATTGCCATGGAAACAATCCAATATGGCCACCAAAACTAAATGTTTCAATCTTCAATACCTTTTCACATATAAAGTAATACAAGAAACCCAATTTTACAGACCTGTTCTACAGCCAAAATTCTCTAATTTACATAGAGAAATCTCCATATTTGCTTTTAGCAATTTTTTTTAATAACCCCTCCCCCCTCCCCCCCCCCCCCCCCCCCCCCAAAAAAAAAAGAGACGTTTGCCACTTTTAGACCTGTTAGTTAAAGTTAAAGTCTGTCCCGAGCCTAAGGCTCATCAGGCCGGTGCTTATCCCGGTTTCTGTGGCGCTAAGCGACTGAGAGTCATAGACTCCCCCTGGATAGGACGCCAGTCTATCGCAGGGTTAACCCCAACACAAGTTGGTACCCCTTTTACACCTGGGTGGGGTGAGAAAATAGCCGTAAAGTGCCTTTTCCAAGGGCACAACGCCATAGCCGACAGCTGGATCGAACCCGCAACCTTAGATTACGAGTCCAACGCCCTAACCACTCGACTACGTGGCGGCATTTTTAGACCTGTGTCTACCCTTAACTTGTTGAGATTTTTCAGCCAGCTTAGAGTCGGGAATAAAACCAAACTTTTTATCACAACTGGGATTTCTTTCTTTTTTTAATGGCCACATTAGACCAGTGATTCTCAGAATGGTGTTCATTTGATATATGGCTTACAATGCATTTGGGTTCTTAATGACAGCTGGGGCATTTCTTTTATATTCTGAATTACTAATGAGGATGAGCAGCTATGTTTCTTCTCAGTGTTTTAATTTATTCGAATGAATTTGTGTTCAGGTCACCTTTTTGTTCAGCGTTGTTTAAAAAAGCTTACTGCTTGCCATTTCAGTACTCTCCCTCCGACCTCTTTTGTTATTTGTCCAAACACTGTGTTGTGAATTATTGGATCTGTGGCTTTGAGAAATATGTTGTGTCGTCAGACACCAGTGTGATGATGTGACCAGCATTTCACAGTAACATACATCAGAATTTCTTTTTTTATGAAAGCATGGAGAGAGATGTCCACCGTCACTAGTATTGTGGATTTTTGTTCAGCATTTTTTTTTTCTGAGAGGGGTTTAAAATGCTTTTTTTTTTTTTTTTTTTTTTTTAATGAAGTTTATACCATCATTGGTAATTAGTTAGGTGTTGGTATTGAAGGTAATAATAAAATTCCCTAAATTTTTTTAAGTATTTTTTTGTTTTAATCGTGTTTTGCTTTATTGCAAATTCTGCTCAAGATACTTTTGACCTTTGCAAATTTTGTTCGAATAGATTTTAAAAGTTCATTTTATCAATTTTTCTGTCTTATTCATTTTGGAGTACTTTTTGTTTATATCAGGAGGGGAAAAGGGAAAAGAATGTTTTATTTGTTAATAAGTAGATGTCAGTATTAATGTTCTTTACACACACACACACACACACTTACACACACTTACACACACTTACACACACATACAACACACACACACACACACCACACACACACACTCACACACACACACACAACACACACACTTACACACACACACACACACACACACACACACCCCACACACACACACACACACACACACACACACACACACACACACACACACACACAAAATCTTCTTGGATTAGTTTCTCCTCAGATGTAAAGTTGGCTGATAACAAAGTCTCAAGTTCATTGCCAAGAATTGTAAAGACATAACATTGGTCCAGATTTTGTGAGTTGTGATGTCCCAAGATCCACACCCCCTCCCCCTCCAGGAGTCTTGCCTCTAGACCCCATGCAGGTGCGTGTGGGGGGGGGGGAGGGGGGGTCTGCAGGCTGCTGATGCTTCCAGACTCTTGTTGTTGATTTTATTTGGTCTTTGTTGTTGCCTTTTGAATGACTTAATTATCATTTTCAAACCTTGCGCATGCAAAAGGATGGAGAACAAAATGCTGAAGGGTCATTTGTGATTTACTTTTTTCAGTGTACTTGGCTGTTACTGCTGTTATTGTTTTGGAGTCAGCTTTGTTGGAGTTGTTTTTGTTTGGGTTTTTTTTTTGGGGGGGGGGGGGGGGGGGCAGAAGGTTTTGTTGTTTGTTTGGGTTGGGTTGGGGTTTTTTTTGGGGGAGGGATGGGGGGGAATGTTGGTGTTCTCTAATTGGTTGGTTGGTTTTGATAGGGGTTTTGTTTTTGGATTTTATTGAAGCTTTGTTTGGGGGTTATTTTGGATTTGTTGTTGTTGTTTTTTTTAAGTTGTTGTTTGTTTGATTGGTTGGTTGGATTTTGATTGTTCTTTAGTGCTTTTTGTGTTTAATTAGTATTATTAGTTAATTAAACTGGTGCTACTTACCTCATCCTACCTCAGTCAGATTATGGACGATGCCAGCAAAAACCAAACTACGGTATCTATCTGAGTGAGATCATAGTCATTATTCATGCCTCAGTCAGATGGAGAAGACTCCTCCAGGCCAGAGCATCTTCAATGATTTCAGAAATATTAGGCTGTCAGGTAGAACACTATGCTTGGGAATCATTTCAGGGAATTACGTTGAATTTATTGTAAAGGCGTGTAGCAGAATAATCATGGTAGAAAACAGAGTGTCCGGTTAGGTTTGCTCTCAAACATTGAGAGTGTAACTGATTGAAACCCTCCTTGTCACGGATTCATGACAAAATTTACAGAACTGCATACACACAGGGACTGGATGTAAAAAAAAATTTTTTTTTTAAAAGCGCATGAGTGCTTATTCTATTATCCTTAAAATAAAATAACAAAATAAATAAAAGAATGACATTGTTCACATTGTTTTTCTTTTCCTTTTCTTCTTAAAAAATGTTTGGGGGTTTTTTCCTGGTTGAATTCAATTCTTAACAGTGTGGATCATAAGTTTAAAGTAGAGGATTTGTGCATAATTGCCTGGGGTAAAAAAACAAACAAAAAAATGCAACATACTTGAAGACATCTTTACCTCATTAAATTATTTCTTTCTCCCTATAACTCAAAGCTTTTAGTGCTTTTTTGTGGAGGGGGGGGGGGGGCTTGTTTGTTATTTCTTTTTCTCCTTGAGTTTGAGCTGTCATTGCTGTGTTTTGTTTTGTTTTGTTTAATTTAATATGTTTCAGTATTGATGTTGTTTTAGTCTCCAAAAGGGGTTGGTTAGCTGTCTATGCATGCAATCACCGTAGTGGTTGACTATGCAATTTATTATTTTTTAAAAAGTGTGAACTTGGGATATAAAAAGAGACAGCATCAACAGAGATCAAAGAAAAGCGTGTGTGTATGTGTGTGTGTGTGTGTGTGTGTGTGCTTGCTTTTTTATTTGATTTTTTGTTTGGCTTGAATGTTGCCTGGCTGATGTTTTTTTTTCTTTATTGTTTTTTTCTTTTCCCCCATATTATTAAATTAATGTTTCAGCTGAGCTGTAGTCAGTTGCCTTGAATGGAAATGGGCTGTGACACTTTTGCTTACAAATGCAGACAAAAGGGGATTACACTTTTTGATGCAGCGAGTGTTAAACATCCATCGGCATCCATCCTCCTCTCACAAGCTAGTTCTCGCAGGCAAAATAAATATATCCTTGGGTTGGTAGCATCATTACCCACAGGTTAATTTTCTTTGGCCAAAAGTACCCACTGTTTAGCCAAAGTACCCTCTGTTTGGCCAAAAATATCCAGAAACTTAAAAAGCTATAATGACATTTTCCTGCCAGAAAACTATCCTGACACTGAAACCTAGAGAAGACGACATTTAAGCTTACATAGGATTGTACATACATTGAAGAGGGGGGAGGGGGTTAGGGGTTTTTTTTTGTTTTTTGGTTAGTGACCTCAATGATTGAAAAAAGATTGGCCATATGCAAAACTGTGGCTGAATGATGAACCTTGCGACGTCTTGTGGAGGATAAATGAAGTTGAGCACATGTGCTATACAGTAATACCATTGAATAATGTGTGCAAAAGGTTTCCGCTGTGACTGGCAAAAAGGCATCGTGGATAAATCACCGTCAGTATTGCCATGATATGAGTTGATGAAGACATGAGTGCTATTAAACATTCAAGATATTTCTGATTGAATTCATAAAGAAAGGTATGTTATGAGTGCTAGAAAATGTTTAGTTATCGCTGATTGAGTTGAGGAAGAAAGATGCGTTTCAAAACTTTTAACTATCTCAGACCTATAATTCTGGCAAGACTATAAACTTGGATCAAAATATGTTGTTTATCATATTTATGAAGCATATATATATCAACCACACAGCAAGCCATGGCAAAGGTTGTGGCTGAGGACTTGGATTGGGTCAGTTTTGATCTTGTAACTACATTTTGCTTATTATTTTGCATAAGCACCATATCAGACAGATTTTGTCCCAGTAATATTCAGCAAACAGCCAAAGAGCATAGATATGACAGCAGTATACTTATTGAGTCTGTACATTTGAAGTATATGTGCTTTTGGAAATATGAATGATGATGATGTTGTTGTGAATTTCACTGCCAGTGTTTATCAGATGGGTCAGTTTGCTTTATCATTTTTTGTCCAGTATTTTTGGTGAATATGCATACAGATTTACTCGATCTATATACGCATGCATGCGCACGTACACAGACACAGACACACACACACACACACACACACACACACACACACACTGCACCATTAACATTTTTTTAGTATTGTTTGGTGATGACCAAGGGTCAGCATACAGACTCTATAACCAGGGTTTGTATTTATGTGATTGTGGCCATGATATCTGTCAATCCAAGCACAAAGATTGTGCACAGTGAAATAGGATTGGGAAGTCTTTTCACCTGCTAGTGCCCATAGTACCACAGTGTAGATACCAACATGGGGAAAAGCTGTGACAGGTACGGTATTTCTGTATCATGAGTATGCATCTCCCAAAAGTTCCAACAATACTGTAGCATTTTTGTATTCTGAGTATGCATCTCCCAAAAGCTGCAACAGGTTCAGTGGTATTTTTTAATTCTGAGTATGCATCTCTGCTTAGAAGCTTTTGACCAATGATTTTGTATTGACACCTTTTTCTGTACTACTTACACCAGGGCATGTGTGTGTGTGTGTGTGTGTGTGTGTGTGTGTGCGCGTATATGCGTGCATGCGTGAAGGTAGAGAGATGAGGGGTAACAACAGTGGGGCGTTCTCCATTGGCAGTATGCCTCCACACATTGACTTGGCTTGACTTGCTTTTGTCCAGTAAGTTCACTCCTTTGAGGAGTCATGTGGGCACTGCACACAATTTTGCAGGCAGTCTGAAGGGCAAGTTGAACCTGGCTCAGTCCATCTCTTTACAAGTGCATGCTGGGTATGTTTGAATTTTCAATGTCACCAGTCATAGCTGGCTTCATCTTAAAAAGGGGACACCATTTTAATGTATGTGCAAGATACACAGTAATATCATCAGTTAGATAATTGTTCTAAAAAGTCCTCTATTCTCTCAGAGCCAAACAATATGGTAGCATTTTTTTTGTTTATTTGCAAACTCACTCCATCAGTTTTGGGAAACCGTTTCTGTCAACATTTTGAAGCACATCGACAGTTGCACATTTGTTCAATGCCTTTGATGTCTTGGACCAGAACATGTTTATTTGATTTTATGCATGCTAAAGCGAGTGTGCCATTTTTCCACCTAATACGATAATAATGTGAAATAGTTCAGTTGATATTTTGATTTAAAGCAAACTGTAAAAAAAAAAAATTGTATGGTTTGAAAGATTTGGATTGCTAGGCTTTTAGTGTGAAGTCATGAACAGTTGTTGCCGTTTGGAAAATTTGGAGTGGTAAGCCTTGAGTATGAAGTCTCAAGAAGGGTTACCTTTGTGGATAAGGATTGGTGTGAGATTTCTGTTTTCGTTTTGTTTTGGTGAGAAGGAGGGGAGGGGTTAAGCATGTGTGTTTTGAGAATTGCTTTTGTTTATTTGTTTTCAATTGGGGAGGGCTGTTCAGTATTTGACTGATTGATGTATTTGGCTTTATCTTTGCTTGGTGGGAGTGGGGGGGAGGGGGTTGACTGAAAAAACCTTTATTTGGAAGTATGGGGCAATTCCCCCTCCCCCTGACTGATGGAGTGGATTATGAATGTTTTGTATGTATCTATTTATATTGCGCATTTAAACATGTATTTACTTTTCATGTTTATTTTTGGACCTTTTTTTTTTCTTCTTTTTTTTAATTTAATTTTTTTTTTTTTTTTTTAACATAAATAATCAAAAATGGTTTCAAGATCGATCACAGGGCAGAACCATTTTTTTTTTATAAAGTATGGTATGTTTCTTTACAAGGGTTGTTACGGTCAGTTATTCTGAGCTAAGTTAGCTTTTCTGGTATGCAGTCATGATTTTTGTCAGTCATGTCACATTGTGCTTTTTCTTTTGTTTTTTTTGTTAATGAAGTGTTTATGTACATGTGAAAGCATTGTGATAAAGTTTTATTTTAGCTATTAATTATTTGAAAATGACATACTGCCATACATACAGTAGTAACATGCTGTTTTGATTTGTGCGACAAGTGCTTTTTTGTTTTGAAATAACCTCAAGGTTGTACATCATATTTGTAACCCCCCATGTCAACGACCAGTAGACTAGCATTTCTTTTTTTTCTTTTTTTTTCTTTTCTTTTTTTGCATGATGGTGCTGTCACAAAAATATTGTTGCTTGTTCAATGATTTTTTAAAAATATAAATCTGATTTTTTTTTGGTTTTGTTTTCATGATTATTTTTACCTTACCCCCAGTGGCCAGCGGTTTGTCACAAAAAAGGATGTGACTGTGCTGTAGTTTTATATTCCTGCCCCCCGTCCCTCCCTCCCATTTGTAGTTATCAGCTATTTGATACAATATGAAGTCGTTGTGACAGTCTTTCTTGCATCTGTACAAAATTGGCAATACAATATCTTATAGAAAAAAAAATGATGCATCTGCCTGTGTTTGTTGTGAGAAAGGTGTGTGTATGTCTTTTTGTGAGAGTACGAACATCTTCTGACTTCCCTTATGACTTCACATTCTCTCTCTCTCTCTCTCTCTCTCTCTCTCTCTCTCTCTCTCTCTCTCTCTCTCTCTCCTCTCTCTCTCTCTCTCTCTCTCTCTCTTATTTATTTTCAGTGCAATGCCAGTCATATCTGGTCAACTACAAATATAAATCAGCCTAGTGTTCAACTTCCAGATTATGCTGCTTTAGTCATCAGTGGTGGCTCCCTTTTGCATCGATTTCTCTGGTCTTGTGGAACAACATATAGCAAGCCAGCTGGTACAGGTATATATATATATATATATATAGAGAGAGAGAGAGAGAGAGGAGAGAGAGAGAGAGAGAGAGCAACTTCATAACCCACAACTATAACAGAAGTATTGTTGTATTTGAAGGCTGTTCAGGTTAGCATCAACTGAAGATGTGGCTTGTCTGAGAAGAAAATATGGTGTGATCGCTGGACGTGTCATTACTTTTGCTGGGGACATAATTACTGAGTCCAAGCAAAGAGTGCTTTATTTATTTATTTTTTTAGCATATCCAGCTAACAAACAGTACTTCATTAATAATAATAGATGGAATTTATATAGCGCTATATCTTGCACAAACAAAATGATAAATCAAAGCGCTTGCATTCGACCTATACAACACACAAGCGATCAATAACAATAGTTTTAGCAAAGTCAAATCCACACACACACACATTCAAAAGCTTGGGCATGGATTGGCGAAATCTGGATCCAACACTGTATAAGCTGGTGGTGACGCTGATCACCTCGTTGTACAGAAATCAGTGGGAAAAAATAGGGAAACGGGCGCTGTCTTGATCGATGAAGATGCCTGTTGTTGTTAAGATTATATTATCGTCCCAGCGGAAATACTCCGATTTAGGGACTGTGGACAGACGGTCTACCACTTCAGCGAGCTCTCCCACTTCAGCGCCTCGAGCCACCCCAAAAATAGTACAATTCTGTTGAAGCAACAAGAGAGAATGGCCCACGCAAGCTCTGAAGTGCTGCACCAGCCGAAGCTCATAATATATATATATATATATATATATATATATATATATATATATATATATATATATATATATATATATGTGTGTGTGTGTGTGTGTGTGTGTGTGAAGATGGCAATTCAATAAAAGTATATATAGCCAACATTTTAGTATGAACTGTGCACTGTGTCTTCCTCTTCTGATAGTCCAGGACCTTCAGCAACTCTGACTGAATGTGTGCAGCTTTGCCCTCTGCATTGGCCCACAGGCAACTGAAGACACAAGGCCATGTTTACTGCATGTAGGTCTACACCTTACTGTTCGGCATTCAGTCAGACAATGACATCTCACAACATGCAGGAGAGCTTCAAGGGTGACATTAGTATCTGTAATTATTGGAAACATGAGCTCCATTTGTTGTGTTTGTTTTACAAGGCTTTAATTTGTTTACAAGATTCAGCGCTATAGAAATTCCATCTATATTCATTCAAATACCCCCACTCAACCTTTATTAAAACCATTTGGAACGGTCCAGTACACCCTCCAGTACATAAAACGACAAAACATTGAAGCAATTACTTGTGATTACATCAACGTCCCAGCGGGATGTCCGAATTAGGGACTTTGAGAAGGTGGTTTAGTGTCTAGAAGGAGCAAGGGGAATTAAAAAAATATATTAAAAAAAGATCTGAGGAGATAGCAGTAGAATGGTCGTGGGAAGGGGCTGTCTTAATCATATTATTATATGTCTTGCATATAGGGAACAGTCTTCTGTAAGATTAGTGGGGGAAAAGCTATAGGGATGGTAAGAGCAGGCAGAAATGATACAGGCAATGAAATCTGACGGGTAAGAGGCAGAAAGTGTTTGGGTAGAAGGGGTTTTGGTCTACATTTCGGTGTGAAAGGTATGCTGTCACTTGACTGGAGAGGAGTGTATAAGCTTGGTGGCATGGAAAAGGAGAGACCATCCAGAAGATGTCTGGTTTGAAATGTAAGAGAGATGGTTATATATATATATATATATAATATATATATAATATATATATATATATATATATATGTTGTGTGTGTGTGTGTGTGTGTGTGTGTGTGTGTGTGTGTGTGTACATAATATATGGGTAAGTAGATGGCGCAGATGAACAGCCAACGAGGCAGTGAGTGAAAGAAATAGGTTGTTGTTTACAGGTGCAGGTAATGGCCTGGGGGTATGACAGCTTCTCCGGTGGTCAGTGAGGATCCTGGCTATAATGTTGGCTATTTTAGAGGCTGTATCTTTTACTCTAAATATTTTTCTTATCCTCACTTGAACAAGACAGGATAGTCCATTTCTTTAGTCAGGCGTAATTTTCATAGTATTCTTTCCAGATTTGCCAAGAGGCCTTGCCAATTTTCCCGAGACTGTCACTGAGAGAAGGGTCTAGTACTTTTGAGAAATTTTCTGGGAGGCGAGGTTCATTTTTGGCAGCAGTGTCATGTCATTACCGTGAATACCAACATGGGAGAGGAGTCATTGAAACCGCATGATTAGTATGGGAGCCTGGCGAGTGGAGCTGATAAAGAAGAATTTGATTAGCAAAGAAGGTGAAAGGGGGTTGCAGTTGGTGAGAAGTCTATGTTCTTTATTTCCTTCATTTGTGCCAAACGTTTGCTGGCCAATGGGGAGTTCTGAGATGGAGCTTTACTTTTGCAAAGTGGTTACTTTAAGGAAACCTGGACTTTTTCTGTTGGAGTTTTGATGAGAAGGCCGTCAGTGGTGGAGAGATTTATAATGGGAGGGTTCTATTTCCGTTTGATCATTTTTCTTTTTTGTCAAGGTGTCACACAGATGTTTCTTGGAATTCATAACTGATGTTTGCCAATATTTATTACCTTAGTTTGGGCAATTATCTTTTTTGCAAGTTGCCTGTGGGCAATTATTATTTTTTTTTTTGCAATTTGGGTGTGTTTCTTTTTATTTTAATGTAGGCCTACGCTATGTGTTTTCTGTTCCTTCTTTCATGTATTTGGTATATTAGGCTTTTCTTTCAGTTTTGACAGCTGTTTTCAATCTTCAGTCCACCCAGGATGGCCTCTCCTGGCAGTCCTAGCGTTGAGAGATCGGAGGTGAGAGAATGAGGGGCCCTAAGAATGTGACTGGAGATTTTCCTGGTTATGGGAGTCTACAGATTTGGTGATGGTAAGGTCAGGTGGTGCTGGGAGGTGGTGCTGATATGGGGTCCACTTAGCTTTTTCACTATTGAGACGGGGGATGGAGAGGAGGGAGGTGAGGTGAGTTTGAAATTCTTTCTTTCTTTATTATTATTTTTTTTTAAATTTATTCTTTTATATCGAGGACAACAATAAGCAATCATGTGCTTTTTTTTTTATCCGGTCCCCGTGTGTATGCAGTTTTTGTAAATATTATCATCTGTTCCCATCTGGGGAGAGTGGAGTCGGCACTGATGTTAACTCCAGGAGAAAAATTTCCTCGACCGGAAATTGTGATGGGAAGGTGGTCAGAGGATAAGGCGGTCATCTGAGATGGACCAGCCGCCGCGGTAGTCGAGTGATTAGGGCGTTGGACTCGTAATCTAAAGGTTGCGGGTTCGATCCCAGCTGTCGGCTATGGCGTTGTGCCCTTGGAAAAGGCACTTTACGGCTATTTTCTCACCCCACCCAGGTGTAAAAGGGGTACCAACCTTGTGTTGGGGGGTTAACCCTGCGATAGACTGGCGTCCTATCCAGGGGGAGTCTATGACTCTCAGTCGCTTAGCGCCACAGAAACCGGGATAAGCACCGGCCTGATGAGCCTTAGGCTCGGGACAGACTTTAACTTTAACTTTGAGATGGACCAGTCCCTATACAGCCTGCTAGGTTGGAGGAAATAGAGAATGGTGGTAGTAGGCCTACTTTGTCCATGGTGTCAGGAATACGGGTATGGCGACCGTCATTGAGCAGCACGAGGTCGCTAGTAGAGAGATGGTCGTTGATGGTGGGAGGTGAGTGGGGGTAGCTTTCCTCCTCCTCCTCCTCCTCATTCTTCGTGGAACGCTCCGAGAGCAACTATTGCTGTCTGTTATATGAGCGAAAATGCGTCAAGCTGCCGATAGGCGCCTGACAAGTCAGACCCAGCGCGTCTGACTTCGGCATAAGAGAGAATTGTTATTTCTTAAGTCTTTCTGGGAAAAAAGACAGGAGAATGGACCAAGCAGGCAGAAAATATGATAAGCATTGCAACGGTTGAAATCTCCAATAACACCCAGTCAGATGAACATTTTGCTTGCCAGAAGTCCTGCAGGGTGGGTGAGAGTTGTAGTAATTAAACAGTTTTAGGGTGTAGCTTTTCTAGAATATTTTTTAAGGATGTGATGTTTATTATGCTCCGTGACCTCCGTAGGGGGTCGGGGGGTCGGAGGGTCGGAGGGGTCAGGATTGTCTAGTTGGGTAGTAGGCCTAAGCCCCAACTGGAAGTAGGTGGTTGCCTGGACAATGTCTTTGGGTTGGTGGCATAGAAAGGGGGATAGTGGTGGTTGGAAAGGATTGGAAGTTTTTTTATGGGGGGGGGGGGGGGGGGAGGGGGCTGCAGGGCTAAGATTTGAATTTATGAATAATCTTTATGTTTCTAGGGTAATAGAGTACTTTACATACTTTTTTTTTCCATCCAGCCCTTGCCCTGATTAGGGAAAAGCTAAAAAAAAAAAAAAGAAAAAAAAAAAAGAAAAAAAAAGACTCCACCAAAAAGAAAACAAAACAAACAAAAAAGAAAAACAAAATTATTTGATATTGGTCCGTGGTGTTTGTGCGAGCATGGGTGCGTGTGTAGGCTACATGCACATGTGTAAATGTGCATGCATGCGTGTGGGTACACACGCACACGTGCTTGCGTGCAAGCGCGTGCGCGCGCGCGTGTGTGTGGAGTGCATGCAGGTGTGCGAGTATGGGTGCGTGTATGTGTGTGCACATGTGTACGTGCGTGCCTTTCGTGAGCATCAATATGTGTGCACGTGTGTAATGTGTATGTGCATGCTATGATATGTGTGTGTTCGTGTGCGTGCATGCTATGATATGTGTGTGTTCGTGTGCGTGCATGCATGTGTGTGTGCGCGTGTGTGTATGCACGCACGTAAGAGCATGCGTGTGTGTGCACATGTGTGTGTGTGTGCACGAGCATGTGTATGCGTGCGTACGTGTGCGCGCGCGTGTATTGTGTGTGTGTGTGTGTGTGTGTGTGTGTGCTGCGCGCGCGCGCGTGCGCATATGTGCATAGGCCTATGGCACAACAAAAAGTCTGCTTTTCGGAAGAGTAGACCTTTTTGTGCTGATGAGAACGGTGTGTGCGATGTACAAAACCGCTCATATATATACTGGAAGTGGGTGGAAAAAAGCACATGAGAGCTTATTCCATTATACTCAAAATAAAAGAACGAAAATGAAAAATAAGAAACAAAGCTACAAAACAGACGTCAATGACACAGAGAGAATGGTTAGCGAAACAGCATTCCAATATGGCGCACAGCAGCACGCTTGGAAATTATTAAAAGCACCTCCAGTGTAAACTTCGCGTATGTAAACTCTATGGTGACGGCATAGGCCTTAGGCCTAGGCTATAGAGGCCTCGGCCCTAGGCCGATGATGAAAGTCCCGCACACAACGGAAATCTCATGTGATCACGTGAAGTTGTTGCAGAATGGCCGACTGGTGGGACTCGTTAAGAAAAGCTTTCTGGAACGAAAAGTTCTGGTTGCCAGAATATTTAACATGGGATGATATGAAAAACAACGATCCCACTATAAACAAGCCTCAGTTAGCGGATCTGATCAGTCCAGTATATTTGTGCTTTTTTATTTGCGGCATCCGAATCGTCTTCGAAAGGTAAACATTCAACACTGGCTTTTTAAATGTACGGTCTAATACTAGTGTAGACTTAGGCCTAGCGTAGTGTGCCTTCTCAGAAAACAGGAAATTTGGAGACCTGAAGATTGTGGCACGTAGGATAAGTTTGTTTAGCCACTGTGGAGAAGTTGATACTTGGATACAATCGATTACTTCTGTGTGGGCGTGTCAACTGCATCCACGATCATAATTTGAAATTTCTCATGAATCATTGAATGTTTTCCCGGTTTCAGCATCTCAAAGCAAGGAGGCGTGACCGCAAGAAGGCTATAGTATTTCAAAACCACACACACACACACACACACACACACACACACACACACACACACACACACACAACCAACCGCTGCCACATCCAGTGCCTCTTGTTCCTGCAGGGCACTGTCACTAACTAGTGTCAGTTGTCATGTTTCTTCACATTTTCCCCACACTAAAAAATGAATTTCTGGTCAAAGCTACTTGAATGCTTTTAGCATACTTTCATACAAGAGTAGGCCAGCTACAGGAAAGAGATGGGGATCAGCACATTGCTTGACTCCTCACCCACTTCATGGGCTTAGGGGAGAAGTCAAGTCACATGAGCTGCTGAAAATGCAGCATGCTTGGGTCATACATTACTTGAAATATCAAGATCGAGCAAATTAGTAGGCTTATGATGCACTAACCAACATGACCTCTTTATTACTTTTGATAACACGAGCAAAACAAGTTTATTTTCATCCTCATTCAGGGAAACAACTTTGGATTCCATGCATCAATCAATGATCATGGGTAGCAGCTGCCTTTTTATGCTAGCCTCAGTAGGGCCTAGTAATTTTATCATGCAGCTGATGGTTAATTTTGGTGAACATAGAACAGGTTTGAAACTCTTTGACAGGATGTATTCTGTGTTTCTTGTCATTTAGAATGTCACAATGAATCTCAAGGTCATCTAGGCTAAAAAATTTTTTTAAAAAAGCAGATAGTTGTAATGTTGGTCAGGTAATATAAGTGATTCTATTCTAAGATCAGCAGTAGTTAAGACAAAGAGGATAATATTCTTGTGTGTAGTCCTGCAGCTTGAAAAATCTTATGTTAATCAACTTAATGGAGCTGAGCTGGGGAGTCCATTGTAAAACAAAAGTAAAAGCTATGTGTGCATCAAAGCTACTGGTCCACTGCTCTTTCCCAAAACAAACTATTTAGATGCCAGTAAAATTTTATTTTTAAGAATAATCTTACACTTTTGGTCATTATTTTAAGGAGTGAAATCTGTTAGATTTAGTGTAAAGAACACACTGTTTGGGAGTAAAATGATCATAATAGAGTGCTTGAGTGAGTCATGTACACATGAGTGTGTGATGGTAATCTACCTGATGAATCTTTTTTTTCAGCCCCTGTTGAATGTTTGCATTCTGACTGGCATTTCTTGAGAGAGTTCTTTCTATCTTATTCATTGAAAGTGAAAGGATAAATTTTAATGAATTTACCATATCTAATCTATATGGTATAAATTTACCATGAATTAATGTGATTATCATGTAGTTGTAAACATTGTATACGCAGCATAGTCACTGATGCCCAAGTTGTGTAGGTTGATATCAAATTCATACAAAATAACAAGTGCTACAGCTTTACTTCATAAATGGAAGAATACCCTCATATTGTTAGCTAAGAAATAGTTAATATATATAAATCATCACATTGTTTTTTTTTAAATTCAGATATTGGGCACATGTGTAGCACTGTTAGTGTTACACAGTACTCAGTACTGTATCAGCGTTGCATGTGGAGGCAGAAACTGTTGTTACAATGTTAGTGCCTGTTATAAGTTAATGTAAGTGGTCCTTTATTCCATATGATGCAACAAGTAGATTGTTCTTTGGCGTTTAGCTTATTTTTTTGTAATAAGTTATTTTGTAATAAGTTATATTGTTGTACTGTAGATTTAATAGGGGAAATGAATGCTGGAAGAAAAAAACATTCTTCGTGCATTAGATTTAGAACAAAGTTTTAAAATGTAGGATGACTAATTTTCATGATTGAAATTTATTTCGCCTCTGGTATTTCTATGATTTACAGTTTTGCTTTTTTTTTTTTTTTACCCCCATTCCTTGGTTAGAGTTCAGAGGTTTGCCAGTTGCGGAATTTTGTGTACATATTATATACACACAGGTCTACGTTCGACCGTTTGCCCACCATCAGCTTGTTAACTTAATGTAGCCACATTCCGACTATATGAATGGTTATTTCCTACTGTCACACCATGGCCTACTCTTCTAAAAGGCAGAGCAGTTTTGTGTGCACATGATATTCTGTGTGTGTGTGTGTTTGTACTCAGAGTCTTTATGTAGTCTCATCTGAAGGACTTTCTGGGGAGTTGAGTTGGTGCTGATGTTAACTCCATGGAAAAAATTCCCAGATAGAATGGGCATCTCTGTGCTGGCTTGAGCCCGTATCATCAGTCACAAGCTCAAATTGAGCCAAAGCTCTTACCAGAAGTAGGCTGTCCTACACCCTTCAATCTTGTGTTGAAATTTAAGAAAAAAAACAAAGAATGCTGTAAAGAAAAAAAATATGTACAAGAAAAAGTTTTGTAAACCGTACAGGGCTTTTAAATCAATTTTTTTAGGATACAACTTTAAAAAAAAAATTGTTAAGTGTAAATTGTGATCTATGCATAATTTGGAAGAATGGTAAAAAGATAATGAGCATTAAAAAAGTTAAACTGTTTTTGTTGTTATTGTTATTGCCCGTTTCCTGGTTTAATCAAGTACTCATGGGGTCACCTGGAACAAAACATTTCATGCACTCTGTTTTGCTCATCATACGTGAGAATCACTGTGAGACTGTAAACTTATACAGTTACACACTACTGAGAAGTTTGCGTACTATGGGTTATTATGACTTTTCAAATACCACACCATATGATAATAATTAATATGTATAAATAGGCACCCATGGTCATACAGTCATACTCTGACTCTGGTGGATTTCGCCCCCTAAGTTTCATGGAGATTACTAGCGAAAACGCTAAGAGTAGGAGCTTGCCAAGGGTGGAGATAGTCCCCTATTAACATTACAAAGCATAACACATTTAACAGCATTTTTTTACTTCTAATGAAGGCATTAACTGATTAATTATCTGTTAGTCGGAGGCACGTTAGTGTTTGTGATAAAAATTTCCAATGCCACATGCATGTTTACAATGTATGTAAAATTTGTATTTTACTTCTAGCATATTATCATACAGATCAGTGACCTCTTATCACAAGTTATCAGTCTGGAGTTACATCTGTCTATAGATCAGATATATTTGAAGTTGTACTTTGTGGTACCTTTGTACTTGCACATCACCTGATACAAAATGCTGTTTATCTTATGATATAATTATAATGTATGATGGATGCTGTAGGTGAGTGGTTAAGACCGTTTGACTTCAATCCCATGAACTGATGAAGAATTAAAGATTCCGTAATTTGTGTCAGTGTCCAGTGGGTTACAAAAACACTAACAAAACATGTGTCCAGCATACATCCCCAAAGTTGGGATGCCAATACCTTCATGGTGGGCAGAAACTGTTGGATGTATTGTATAATACATGTACGTATAATACGCAAAATCCTACCAATGGTGAACCTTGGAACTCTTGCAGAGGAACAAAAAATTATGTAACCCGATTTCCTGAAATGGGAATGCAGCTTCCAAGTTAATGGGCAGAAATGGTTGCATGCACCAAAATCTCATCATTGATGAACCTTGGAGCTTTGAGTAATACCCCCCCCCCCCACTCCCGCACCCCCCCCCCCCCCTGCACCCACCACCCCCACCCCCACAAAACCAACAACCCCCCCCTCTGAAAACAAAAAAAAACCCAAACAAAATATACAGAAAACCCCAGTGAATTATCAAAGCATGTGTATTTGAAATTGATCGGTACTTGGAAAAAATTAGGATGCCAGTTCAAATGTGATACAGAATACATGTGTAGCCTTCTAAAGTTACTGAATGATAATTGATTTGTGTTATTTTTATCAGTGTATACATGTATGTACAGGAGGATATTTTCATACTAGGGCCTCTTTTGAAGATTTATTAATTAAGGGCAAAGTCTCAGTCAAACTGATATTCATTGATTATTAAGCAGAACTTGTAAATTAGTCATTAATATTAATAGTGGTTTCTGAACTGCTGCAACCTGTTTCTGGTTTATTTCTTGTGGAGCTGTATAGCTGGTTGTGCCTAATTTTATTTTTAATTAGCTAAGTGTCGCCGTCCTAATTGATGGAATATGGGGTGGGCATTGTCTTGATAGAGGCAGCATGGTCCACCAGTCAACACCTGTGCACTTAAAAGTCATACAGTACACGCACCCTTGCAACACACACACACACACCACACACACACACACACACACACACACACACACACACACACACACACACACACACACACACACACATCTAAGTACACACACATTATATATCCCCCACCCCCTTCCCCCCCTTCTCTCTCTCTCTCTCTCTCTCTCTCTCTCTCTCTCTCTTTCCCTCTCTCTCACACAACACACACACACACTTACCCACACATGTGCAAACACACACACACCCACACCCACACACACACACACCACACACACACACACACACACACACACACACACACACACACACACTCACACACACTCACTCATTCTCTCTCTCTTTTTCTCTCTCTGCCAAGATGCCTAGCATAAATTCAGAGTGTTTGTTTTTGCATTCAAAGTTCCCTTCAACCGTACTTCAAATCTAATCATAGGCAATTAAATTTTTTTTTTTTTTTTTTTTTTTTTTACTCCTGGCCAGCTCCTTTAAAGAATGGAACGATTAAAAAACAGTGGTTTTGACTTGACTGACATAAGTTTATACTATGGGCTCATTGGGAAGACTGGGATGCCACAGTTGAGCTTTGGCTTCTTTATGGAGGATGTGGTTTGAGAGTATTCCTCATCAGTTACTTGCTGGTTGACAGCAGGATACCTGTGACAGGAGGCATAGACTGATAAGTCTGAACAGCCTCCTTAATGTTATTGTCAAGTACTTTCAGAGCAGGTGTGCACAGTTTCCATAGTCTCACTATGACATCATTCCTATTTTATCATCATGCAATAAAAGAAAATGAACTCAGATTCGATGGCCCCTGTTGCTCTGGTCTATATATTGTTTTCTTTTTTGGCTGTTGTTTTTTTGTCTCTCAGCTAAGGCTCCATGGTTCACCAATGCTGATATATCTTGCCTAGGTGACCATTTTTACCCGTTATGATTTAAGGTAGCCGCATTCCGACTTCAGGGATGCTGGGAGGGTATCTAAATACAATACCTGTGTGCATGCGTTTTTACAAAAAAACAAACAAAAAAAACCATGTCATCCATTCCTGCCGGCACAGTATGGCCTTCTTTGGAAAGGTGGAACAGGTTTTTAACATGTGTGCAAGATGCACACTGGGCCTCTGCTTATAGTCAATCTCATCCGAAGGACTTTTTAGGGAGGGGAGTAATCAGTACTGATGTTAGTTCCAGGGTAAATTTTTCTAAAGCAGATGCCTCCATGCTGGCTCAGTCCTGGGCTGTCAGATCATAAGCTCAACGTTTTATTCACTGGGCTGTCCTCTTCCCCCCCACCCTCCCATGCTCTAATCTTATGGTGACCTTAGTTTCTATTTCACATGAAAACATTTTTTTGTTTGTTTTGTTTTAGAAAGATTGGTGCTGTTGGATGCTTAAAGGGATTGGATGATATTGATCTTGACCTTGAAGTGAATGTATTATTTATATTTGATATATTTAGAGTTGCTGAAATTGAATAAGGTGACAGCTATGGCCTGTGTGGTTGGTGGGTCTAAAAACAACATGAAATGAAATGAAATCCATCTATGAGTCCCCCCCCCCCCCTCCCTCTTCTCTCTCTTTTCCCCCTCTCTCTTCCCATCTCCCCCCCCCCTCGCCCCTGTCCCCAAAGTAGCAGTCATGATACAAACAACAAACAGAAAGTAAGAAAACAAAATGAGAAAAATACCCTTGCTTTGCACTTTTAAACTAAATTAAAGGTTAAAAAAAATTATAGCTCTAGACAAGTGCTGATGAGTACTAGTACTAGTAGATTACCAACAAACTTTAGAGATAACTGGCTGTATCAGTGTCCTGTACGTGTGGTAAGCATACCTGTCTGACATTTGATACTGTTATCTGTCTTACTCTACGTGCCGCCAGTGTAATATTTGGTGACAAATTTCTTGATATGGAAATATTGGGGCCACGTAAAATTATTGATAATATTATCAGCTGTGACTTAGAAAAAAAAAAGGAAAAAAGCTGATCCATTGTATACACTCCAGATTGAAAACTAGTAGTGGTAGTCATTGGTTATTGTTAGACGCATTCTCCCTTCCCTTCCCTTTGCTTTTCTCCATCCACACATTCCTGTAATTGTGTTCACACAAAAGCATGCACTCAGCACACTCTATGCACACATACATGCATGCATGCATGATGATGCATATATAACACACACACACACTCACACTCACACTCACCCCCCCCCCCCCCCCCCCCCCCCACACACACACCACACACTCTCACACACATGCATACCTCTCACTCACAGGTGCCTACACACACCACGCACGCACGCACGCATGCACACACGCACGCACGCACGCACGCACACGCACACACACACACACACACACACACACACACACACCTCTTACAGGCACAGACACACACATGCACATACCTCTCTTGAGTGTGAAATTATGATACTTAGAATAAATATTGCAAATCATTTGTTCAGCATTTTCTCCCCCCCCCCCCCCCCCCCCTCCCTCTTAAAAAAGTCTGCTGAGCACTTAGGAAATAATGTTTTTTGAAAGGTAATAGCGACATGGCATGGTCTGTGTTTTGTTGTTTTTGTATTCAGTTTTACGTCTGTTCACTCTGAGTGATGATGGTCTGTCTTGTTGTTGTATTTGATTTTATGTCTGTTTACTCTTCATGACAATTATTAGACGATGATAGTCTGTCTTGTTCAATTGTTGTATTTGATTTGACGTCTCTTCACTCTTTGTGAGAATTATTAGACGATGGTCTGTCTTGTTGTTGTTGTATTCAAATTGACGTCTTTTCACTCTTTACTGATATTAGATGATGGTCTGTGTTGTTGTTGTATTTGATTTGATGTCTTTTCACTCTTGGTCTAGTGATATTAAGATGATGGTCTTTCAAAGTTTCTTTTTGTTGTTGCATTTGATTTGATGTCTGTTCACTCTTAGTCTTAGTGATAATTATTAGATGATGGTCTTGTTGTTGTTGAATTTGGTTTTACGTCTGTTCACTGTTAGAGGTAATTATTAGATGATGGTCCATCTTGTTGTTGTTGTATTTGGTTTTACATCTGTTCACTCTTAGTGGTAATTATTAGACGGCGATGGTCTGTCTGTCTTGTGTCTCCAGATGTGTGGAGTTCATGGTCAGCCGAAGGTACAAGCTGCGGAGCAAGGTGCGGAAGGCTGCCCACAACCCTGCCTTAGAGGCACAGTACCAGAAGAGCAAGGCTCCCTCTGCAGAGGCTTTAGAGGTCAGTCCTGCAACACAGCTCTAGACAAAAGAGAGTTGGAGCTCGGAACATTTTGTCTGTCGAGTGGTGGTAGTAGTGGTGGCGGCATCCTTGGTTTTTTTGTTGTTGTTTTTTTCTGTTTTATTTATCTCGTTAGAATTCTGAGGTTCACCAATAGTGAGATTGTTGTGCATGCAACTGTATTTGTTGACACCCCCTGCCCTTGTTTAGGTAGGTCTGCTTTTGAAATTTGGGGTTGATGTCTAAACGTGATAGGTTTTTTTTTATATACTTGTATGCATGCGTTTTTTTTGTTTTGTTTTTAAAAAAGGTCATTTGTTCCTACCAGCAAGAAATTGTCTACTGTTTTGAAAGGTGGAGCAGATTTTTAATGTGTGTGCAAGATGTTCTGCTTGTATTCGCACATGGAGCCTCAGTTTATAGTCTTATCTGATGGACTTCAACGTCCAGTTCAATTTTTGCCAAACCTTTTCCCTTATTCACTTGACCTTTGAGGTGGTATGGGTGCTGGTCTTTGGATGAGATGGTAAACTGAGGTCCTGTGTGAAACACATATTCAGTCCACGTAAAAGATTCCTCAATAAGAAGAGAATTATTCCTTGCAAATTTGGTAGAAGATAAGCCATTCTTAGAGGGAAACAATGTACACACACAGACGGCAAAATTAATTAACAAAAAAAAAAAAGAAAAAGGGTGGCACTGTTCTTGTGGCAGCACACTCTCCCTGGGGAGAGCAGCCTGTATTTTCAGTTCACACTTGAGAAATCAGCTGTGACTGAATGTAGCGTACACTACAATGCAATGTATGTCAGTACAATAGTGTAGCATGTCTTTCAGATCTAGACAGTGCATGCATACACCTAAATGCAATTGTTAGAGCTGTATCAGTGTACGGTAGAGCTACCTTTTCACGTTCATTTTCTAACAGGTCAGTGACACCAACATCATTTTATTACTTGGAGACTGTAACTAGTGTTAAGGAGGTAGGCTACTTCCTAACTTGGCGTCAACCAATTCTGGTCGAGTGCCATCTGGTGGAGGTTGTTACTGACATGCAATGGTTATTTCAGTATAAGGTTTCCTTCAGGCTTTTGGACCACAAACTTGCCAGCTGTTACAAATTGATGCAAGTTGCTGAACGGTGAACCTTACAGTTTATCAGCATTGTGGAAACAGTGTAGTGTGTAAGCAGCAGATTGATAAAACGATGGCTAGGTGGGGTGCTAACTGCTGTTTCACAGTTCGTGCACCTGACCTGATGTTTGTTGTCATTGATTTTTGTCTAGAGACACAAACGGGAAAAGGATTGATCCCCTGAAGTCGGAATGTGGCTACTTTCATAGTGGGCAAAAATGGTTGCCTACATAGAATCTCACCATTGGTAAACCTTGGAGCTCTAGCTGTGGAATGAAAAGAAAAAAGTGAAAGGATTGGGAAGTTAAAGAAAGAAAGAAAGGAAAGATTAAAAAAAAAAAGCCTGTTGTTTTAGTCAGAGTTTTTCCATACATACATGTACATTTTCTTTTTGTGTTTTGTGTGATTTTTTTTTTTTTTTTTTTTGTAGGGCTGAAGCTGTTATACGAGTGGTTTGTCAGCACTATATAATTAGGAGAAAGGGAGAGAGAATGGGGGTTGGGAAGAAGAGTGTATGTGTTTGTCTCAGTGTGTGTGTGCATGTGTGTGTGTGTGTGCGTGTGCGTGCGTGCACACGAGAGAGAGAGAGAGAGAGAGAGAGAGAGAGAGAGGAGAGAGAGAGAGAGAGAGAGAGAGAGAGAGAGAGAGAGAGAGAGGGGGCCAAGTGGACTAAGCGAGTTTATGAATATAAAAAAACTTTCAAGTTTCAGGGTATTGGTTCCATTTTCAGACTGACTAAAAAGACTATGGGTAGAAAGTTTTGTAAGTGCCCAGCATAAGGCTCTAAAGCAACTATGTCAAATTTATTTATTTTTCTTTCTTTTAAAATTAAAAAAAAAATCAAATAATGTATACAGACCAGTCTAGTGTAAACATCATTCCACAAATGGTTTTTATCAAAGCAGATAAAAAAATAGAAAAAGAGGAGATTACAAATACTAAATAAATAAATATATATCTTATATAGGACATATAAACATATATGTTTTAGCTCATGTATGAACTCATATGGTCATTTTACACTACACACATATGCATAAATATATGCGTGCATATATAACCTCTACATACATAATTGACAGAAGATTGTTAAACAAAAAACAACCCAAAAAAGCAACAGCATAAAAAAATAAACAAAATAACAACAAAAACAACACGCCACCGCAATAAAACTGCTCAGTTGAGTGAAAGGATTTTTACACTTTATTTATTTTGATGTTGTTATTTTACAATCCCAGGCCTTGTCCAAGCAAACAGATCTCCAGGTTCGTCAGATAGAGCGTTGGTTTCGGATTCGTCGCAATCAGGACAGAACTCCAGTGATGAAGAAGTTCTGTGAATCAAGGTAGGTGTGTGTACGTGCGTGTGTGTGTCTCTGTGTGTGTGTGTGTGTGCGTGCGTGCGTGTGTGTGTGCATGCGTGCGTGCGTGTGCATGTGTATGTGCGTGTGTGTGTCCATGCGCATTCATACACATGTACATTAAGAGGGGTAAAATTGCTGATGAAGAAACTCTGACACAGTGCTAGTCTCTGAAATACTATGTTATGGTATTTATAAGCATTCAATGCTGATTGCTTGTTTTAAAAGTCTCATGAGTACACTTGTTTATTTCAGCTGCCATGTATATGTTATTTGCACATGTATGTGTTATTACTTTGATGCAATGTCTTTGATTGAATCAATAAGTTTGTATAACATCACATGTTGTCGGTTATTCCCCAGCTTAATATCCTTGGGGTCACCCTGAATAGATACGTGCTTTGTCTCACCCATCTCACATCAGAATTAACTGTTAGACCATATATACTTATATATGCACTGGATGAGGTTGCATGTATAGGTAGCCATAGTCTGACTGCAGACGTGTTTTTTTTTTTCTTAGATGGAAAGCACATGTTTTGAAAGAGTTTTTCTTATTTGAAGAGAATATCAGCATAACATTTCAGTCTTTTTCTTTGTTGAACGCACAGACAGCAACTATTGTTGTCTGTCATACGAGTGAAAAATCGTTGCGCTGCCGTTAAGCACCTGACATGTCAGGCCTAGTGCATCCGACTCTGGCGTGGGAGAGAGATAGTGTTTCAGTGCATAAAAACATTTTAGTGCAGGCTTTGGCATCTTGCCTACATCAATAATTGACAGAGATTTTTGCTTGGGCCACTTTCTTATATAATAATATAGTCATTTACAAGTATTACAATTATTTTGCTGGTCAGTTTTTTAAAAATTTTTTATAGGGCGTTAGAAGCAAGCTATGTGAACATGTTTTGTAACATCAGCTTGTGAACAAGTTTTGTAACATCCTTTTTCGTTTTTTTTTCTTTTAAATTTCAAAAACATTATTTCCTTGATGTATCAGGATCAGGAAAGGTTTATTATGTTGCTTTCTTTCAGGCTGATATGTAAATACGGTGGTATGTACTTGAGAGTTGTTTCATCACTTGAGGCGTTTTTGATTGCATCAGTTTTGGGAGGGAGGAAGGAGGGAGGGAGGAGGGAGGAGGGAGGGAGGGAGGGAGGGAGGGAGAGAGAGAGAGAGAGAGAGAGAGAGAGAGAGAGAGAGAGAGAGAGAGAGAGAGAGAGAGATTTGGTCATGCAATATAGGCATTAAGATACTTAAGCCACCTACTTTAGACACGTAATAAAGAGGCTTGAATTATCATGTAGTATTGTCTAGGTACTTTAAGCACGTAACACAGATACTTTAAACCCCACAATAAAGATGCTTGAAACACGTAGTATTGCCTAGGTACTTTCATTAGATACATAATACACTACAGATCTATACTTTGACTACATAAGCGGTGGTGGGTGTTTCAGTTGGAGATGCACATACTACGCAGTGATATTTTGCTATGGTCTGCATACACTGTGGGATGTAAGTATCTCTTGGTTTTTGTTTTTGGTTGTTTCTTTTTCCCAGGCAGCGTATTAATGTTAGAGAAATTTTTGTGATGGTAAATTATAGAGTATTCGTATTGACACTCATGTGAGAATTCAATTGTGTCTTTGTTATCAGAATGATTTTCTGTTTTTTACTTTGATGTGAAAAGATTTTATTCAAATTTGCTACAGATTAGTCAGATTTATACAAATAATTAGTTCTACAGAGTAGAACAGCATCATTTGTACCCCCCCACCACAAATGAATGTAATTGGACACATAGTTGACATGGAAACTGCATCAAAATGGCTGCCTAAACTGTAAATTTTCCATGATCTCAAACGCTAAATTGATAAAAATGAAGAAATGTTTTCACAAAAGTATTTTGCAGCCTAAATTCTTTAAGGTTTCTTTGAGAAATGATCACATCCCCGTAGTCAGAATGTGGCTGCCTAAATGGCAAGGGGAAAAAACGGCAGTGTATGCAAAAAAAAAAAAAAATCCTCACCATTGGTGAGCCTCAGAGCTGTAGCCAAGGAACAAGGGGGGGGAAAGAATCAGATGTGCAGCATATGAGCGATTTTGTATGATCAATAAAAAACAGGATTTCCGCCAAGTGTACCTGTGTTACAGGGGAGCTGACAAAACTTTCCACACCTCACCTGGTTACCTTTTGTTATCAATGGTTTAGTGCTCACTGCTGTATTGAATTTTGATCTGCATGTATGTATGTATGTATGTAGTGTACATGTATGCACTGCATGATTCAGCCATTCACTCTCTAGGTACAAAAAAAACAAACACTCAGAAGCATGGAGACTCACTGATAGAAATTGTGTGTGTGTGTGTGTGGTGTGTGTGTGTGTGTGTGTGTGTGTGTGTGTGTGTGTGTGTGTGTGTGTGTTTAAAAAATTTTTTTTTTTTTTTCAAGCATAATGGAATAAGAACACATGTGCTTTTATACTTGTGTGTGCATTTTGTGTATGTGTATTGTGTGTGTGTGTGTGTGTGTGTGTGTGTGTGTGTGTGTGTGTGTGTGTGTGTGTGTGGTTTTGAATTTGAAAAAAAAATTATTCCTTTATTTTGAGGATAATTGAATAAACACTCATGTGCTTTTTAACATCCAGTCCCCGTGTGTATGCTTTTTTGTAAATTTTGTCATCTGTTCCCACCCGCACACAATGGCCTACTCGTCCAAAAAGTGGAACAGGTTTTAACATGTGCACAAGATGTTCTGCATTCATTCACACACAGACTGGTTTATAGTTTTATCCGAAGGACTGTTGGCGAGGTGGAGTTGGCACTGATGTTAACTCCAGGTGGAAAAAAAATCTCCTTGAACGGGATTCAAACCAAAAAAAAAAAAGTTAACAAATTTTTGTTTTAGTGTGATAAGAGCTAAGAAATCTTAAAGTCTGTCTTGTATATGGATGATGTATTTCTGGTGACTTAGTGAACTTCACCCTCCCTTGGACTAGAACAGTGTAAGAATACCTATCTTTGCTGACCCAAGTCAAAAACAGTCACATACGCAAAAATCTTACCATTAGTGAACCTTTGAGCTTTAGCCGAGGGGAAAGAAAAAATCTCAAGTAAACTCAACTGGATACAAAAATGAACACAGTGTTGACAGATAACTGTGAGAGGTTGAAAACATCTTTAGGTCACGGGGGTAATTGTTTTGCTTATAGATATTTAGTTCATGTGTTGTGATTTCTTTCATTTTTTTCTTCTTTAAAGTTTTTGTTGTTGTTGTTTTACATGCAATGTTGTGTTGATTGTGTATGCAGAAGCCATGGCTTTGGGACACCATGCACTGTTGGAAAGGCTGGCCTGAACATGTGAGTAAGCAGAACAGACCTTGATATGTTTGTTTCCTTTGTTTTTCTTCCTCGGCTAGAGCTCCCAAGGTTGGTTCACCAATGGTGAGATTTCGCATATGCGACTGTTTTTGCCCACCATGAAGGTAGCTGCATTTGGACCTTGGGGATGTATGCTGGGTATGTTCTTGTTTTTGTAACCCATCGAATCCTGGCATGAAAGACCTTGATAATGTTTTAGCATTATCATGTGATCATGGGGACAGGTTAGCTCAGTGGTCAGAACACTTGCTTTTCCCAAGCTAAGGTTAAGTAGCATTGAGCGTGGTTACCAAGTGAATGGGTGACTGTTTGCATGCCTAGGCTTCAGTACAGTCCCCTAGTTCACCCAGTTGTAAATGGTACCTGCCCTCTTTTGGGTCAGGAAAGGTAAAGCAGCGAGGGAGAGGAGATAGGCGCTGCCTCCAGTAAGCAGATCCCTGGAGAAGCTGAGGTCTCTGACATCTTGCTCCCCAACGACCGGCTAAGTTATGGGAAAACCTTTATCTGCCTTTACCTTTCAGTGATCGTAGTGTGTACTACTAGCATGCGCACTTGTTTGTATGAAGGGGTCAGTGTTGAGTCTTTTAGTCTTAGATCGCATTCTTTGTTGTCATATAATTGGCATACCACTTAAGTTAATTGAATAACCATTCATTGCAGATTTAAAATCAGACACTTTGCATGTGGATCTGTCATTGTGTGTGTGTGTGTGTGTGTGTGTGTGTGTGTGTGTGGTGTGTGTGTGTGTGTGTGTGTGTGTAAATTGGAATTTGCGTAAACTGTGATGGATTGCATGTGTAAGAATGGGTTGAATGCAAGTGTTTTTGATATATATATATATATTTTTTACAAGATATAGGGCTCTATAATTCTGTTTATTATTAATAATATTATTATTATTATTATTATTATTATTATTATTATTATTATTATTATTATTATTGTTATTGTTATTGTTGTTATCTTCCTCCTCCTTATCATCATTATTACTCCACATCACTATATAATTCCATATTTTATTATTATAATCACCATTGATCTTTCTCATCATGCTATGTTATTCCATATATATATCATTATCAGTATTACTCTTCCTTGGGCATTTTAGAATGATTTTGAACCTATTCATCAGCCAATGATTTGTTCATACACGTGTTTGTCTCTACAACTTAGAATGATTTTGAACCTGTTCATCAGCCAATGATTTGTTCATACACATGTTTGTCTCTACAACTTAGAATGATTTTGAACCTGTTCATCAGCCAATGATTTGTTCATACACGTGTTTGTCTCTACAACTTAGAATGATTTTGAACCTGTTCATCACCAATGATTTGTTCATACACGTGTTTGTCTCTACAACTTAGAATGATTTTGAACCTGTTCATCAGCCAATGATTTGTTCATACACGTGTTTGTCTCTACAACTTAGAATGATTTTGAACCTGTTCATCAGCCAATGATTTGTTCATACACGTGTTTGTCTCTACAACTTAGAATGATTTTGAACCTGTTCATCAGCCAATGATTTGTTCATACACGTGTTTGTCTCTACAACTTAGAATGATTTTGAACCTGTTCATCAGCCAATGATTTGTTCATACACGTGTTTGTCTCCACAGCACGTGACTGATGACGTGTACTGGTATTACAACATCCAGGCTGGATTCTACTTGGCGTTGTCTGTATCGCTCTTCACTGACCACAAGCGCAAGGTAGGGTTCTGGGGTTTGAATCCACTGCCATGGTCAGAGTGAATTTGTGTGGATTTTACCTTGTTAACTGTTTTTTTCTATGGGGGATGCTGGATTCTTTTCAATAAAAGTTAGTAGTATATATCCCCACTTTAAATTCCCCACCCCCCCCTGAACTGAAAATACAAAAGCAATAATTTGTGTGCTATCACTCAGATACTTCCACTTAATGTAATTGTATAAATTTACAAATTCATGATTCGTAACTTTTGACAGCATCATTTCTGTATTGACCAAAAAGGTAGAAAGTATTGAAGAATCATTGACATTAATAATCTGAGGGCAGGTAAAGAAAGGGGAAGAGCAAATCTGAAATGGAAATGAAACGGAATTTTGTTTTATAAGGGTAGCTTTGTAAGAACAAAGACTTAAATTCTAATCAAGCTCACGAAAAAAGCAAAAATGTAAACGTAAACATGAAGAGGAAATGTTTGTACATAATTGTACCAAAAAACCTTCCAAAATGATAGGCCATGATGATAGATCAGCACTTGCTAAAAAGGGTTATATAATGATAAGTGTCTAAAGACATGCTATGAGCATAGCTTGGCTGTTCATTCTGTTACATATTATAGCACAGGGCCTGATAACATGTCTCATTGAGGTCAATAATGAAAATTGTCATTTCTGTTCACACTCATGGGTGAATGCACCACATGACATATTATGCATGCATAATGCATGTAATGCATGAATGCATGTGTTACATGGCACATTACATCTTTACAGCACATGAGTGCTTATACCATTATCCTCGATATAAAAGAATAAAATACATCCTGCGCACACACTAAAATCTGTTAAAATAAAAAGCACATAAGTACTTTTTATCATCCTTGAAATAAAAGAATTGGATTGTAATTTAAATATGACCACAAGGGCCACACCAGGCCTGACCACCTTCAAGACCTGATTATTTAGATGTATTGAAGGTGACACCAAGCCTTTGTTTAATCTGACAGTTTAAAATTTTGGTTTATCGAAAGCGTCTACTCCAAGAACAGTTTTTGAAACAAAGGTAAAATGGGGTGAGTTTCATCATCTATTATTTGGATAGCTATATCTTTTTTTTTTTTTTTTTTTTTTTAGTAACTAACCAGTTCGAATAGCTTAATTTCTTATTCTTTTGTATTTGTATTTTGTACCACTTTATGTCACAGCAGATTTCTCAGCATGAAATTCGGGCTGCTCTCCCCGGGAGAGTGCGTTGCCACAAGTGCAGCGCCAACCCATTTTTTTTCTTTTTCCTGCATGCAACTGTATTTGTTTCCCCGTCAGAGTGTTTTTTTACTATAGAATTTTGCCAGGGTCAACCCCCTTGTTGCCTTGGGTTCTTTTACGTGTGCTAAATAGTGATGCGTAACACACAGGACCTCGGTTTATCGTCTCATCCGAAAGACTAGTGCCCAGACCACCACTCAGGGTCTAATGGATGGGGAAAAAGTTTTGAGCCCAAAACAGGGTACGAGCCACCGCACACTCTGACCCGGACTTTTTGCTTTCTAGGCAAGGCGCATTACCACCTAGACCACCGATCAACCAATCTATACTTTTCAAAATATATATATATATATATATGTGTGTGTGTATGTATGTGTGTGTGTATGTATATATATATATATATATATATATATATATATATATATATATATATATATATATATATATTTGTTTTGTTTTGTTTGTTTGTTTTGTTTTGTTTTGTTTTGTTTTGTTTTGTTTTGTTTTTGTTTTGTTTTGTTTGGCCTCTCTGATTTACAATTTTTCTAACATAATTATTCTTGTCTTTTGCTATAACGCTTCTGAACCATACTAAGAATGAGAATGCAGGAATAGATTCAAATTCACTTCTGTAGTGTAGTTATCTCCATGATACCCGAGTTCTTGTAGACAGTAGATGCAGGATTAATATTTTTTTATTTTTAAAAAAAAAAGAGAAAAAGGTAAAGGTGTTCCCATAACCTATGCGGTCTTTGGGGAGCGAGATGTTAGAGACCTCAGCTTCTCTAGGGGCCAGCATATTGAGGGCAGCGCCCATCTCCTCTCCCTCGCTTTTTTACCTTCCCTGACTCTTCAGGGGTCAGGTACCAATTTATAGCTGGGTGAATGGGGGGATTGTACTGAAGCCAAGGCATACAAATGGTCACCCATCCACTTGGTGACCAGGCTCAGTGCTGCTTAACTTTAGCTTGGGGAAAGCGAGTGCTCTGACCACTGAGCTATCCTTTCCCCTTTTTTGATTTACAGACAGGTTCTTAACACCTCTCTCTCTGTCTCTCTCTCTCTCTCTCTCTCTCTTGTCTCTGTCTCTGTCTGTCTGTCTGTCTGTCTCTCTCTCTCTCTCTCTCACACACACACACACACACACACACACACACACACACACACACACACACACACACACACACACACACACACACACACACACACACATATGTGCACATACAAACTCATGAAAGAGAAAGAGTAGAATTTATTAAGTCTGAAAAAAAAAAGTCAAAATGGTGTAGAACACCTAGAAAATTTTCTGATATGGAGTGAAAGTTTATCTTAAAATATATGTGTTTTATCTTTTTATTTTATGTCAGAGAAATTTAAGATATTTGATGATTTCACAAAGACTATTTTGCTTAAATCATAGGGACATGTTATGTAGAATTCCACTGAATTCCATTGTATGTAGACTAGGAATACTAAAGTCATTTGCTTGAATCTTATTGTCATGTTTTCAATACTGATTATATTATAATGATAATAATGATGAACATGATAACATTAATGATACATGGAATATATATTGTGGTATGTGATATCTTTTAAAAACAAATCAACAATTGATGTAGATTTAGAATATGATTGTGAAATTCTTAAATCATTATTATTTTTGTGCTTTCAAGATTTAATATTCAGAGCTCCGTTTTATGTACATTAGGAAACTTAAGTCCCTTCCTTAGATCATAAGTATCATCATGCTTTCGGTTTGAGACACCCGTTCAAGGGATTTTTTCCCCCTGGAGTTAACATCAGTACTGACTCCTCTCCCCTGAAAGTCCTTCAGATGAGACTATGAACAGAGGCGCTGTGTGCGAACACATGCAGAACATCTTGCAGACACATTAAAAACCTGTTTTGCCTTTCAGAGGACTTGGCATTTGTGTGACAGTAGGAACCAATGACAGAATTAAAAAAAAACTGCATGCATACTGGTGTCGTGTTTAGACATAAATCTTGGAGGTGGAATGCGTTTACCTTAATGATGGGTTAGAGGTCCATGATTGGTGAACCTCAGAGCTCTAGCTAAGGAAAAAAAACAAAACCAAAAAAACAATGGGAGTTCCACTTCATGTAAATTAGGAATAGTAAAGTCACCTTTTTAAATCTTAGGTGTTATTGTGTTGTCAAGACTCAGTATACAGTGTTCCACTTCATGTAGATGAGGAATATGAATTTCTGCTTCCTTAAATCATTTATATTATCATATTTTCAAGACTAATAGCACAGAGTTCTACTTTTATCTCATGTGTGTATAAGTTAATACTATAAGTATCAAACCTATGTCTCTTATGCCCCCCCCCCCCCCCCCCCCCCCCCCCCATTTTCCAGCAACCATCTAGATGAAGGGAAAGATGATGATGATGTCAAATCTGTTTTTCATGTTCAGTAATTGTGATAATTGTGATTAGGTCTATCTGTCTGTGCCATATTTTCAGCCTCTTGTTCTCATTCTTCACCCCTATCTTATCTAGGCTTCAGATAGATATTGTTGGGTGTGTGTGTGTGTGTGTGTGTGTGTGTGTGTGTGTGGTGTGTGTGTGTGTGTGTGTGTGTGTACGTGTGTGCATTGTAAACAATATCGGTTGCACTTTTAATCAGTTTGTTTTTCTCTCTGTTTCATTATCTCTATTTATCAGTCTTTCTGTTGTTTGTTTTTTGTGTTTGTCTGTCTGACTGTCTGTCTGGGGCTTGCATATTTTATGCGAATGAATGTACATGAATTTTAAGTGTATGTTGTTTTGATTATTTGGCTCGTGTTGTTTTTGTTCTTGTTATTCCTGTGTTCTGGTGGTGAGTTTTGATAGCAAGATGTGCTTTACTCACCCATGTGCAAGCAAGCACATTTGTGTACACATGTGCATGCAAGCAAGTATACACACATTCATGTTTAAATGCACGCACACACACACACACACACACACACACACACACACACACACACACACACACACACACACACACACACACACACACACACACACACCATCAAAAGGTCAGCTACCTTGTACAATAAACCCCCAAACAACAACCCCCCCCCAAAAAAAAAAAAGCAAACTTAATAAATCCAAACAACTAACCCTCTTAAACTTAACCACAAACTTCAATCCTCACCAACAAAACAAACAAGCAAACCATTCAACCAGTCACCCAAACCAAAACAACAAAAAAATTAGTTTGTGATTCCAAAAAAAACCTAAACATAAAAATAAACAAACAAAAAAATCAGTTTGTGATACCAAAAAAACCCCAAACAAACAAACAAAAAATCAGTTTGTGATACAAAACTCTTCGTGATAAAGTACTACACGGCTGAAATCTTGTGCTCAATGACGATACTGACAGGATTTCACAGAGACGATTGTTGCACCACACCAACCGATCACCCAAACCAAACCAAAACAAAACAAAAAAAAATCAGATTGTGATACAAAACTCTTCATGATAAAGTACTCCTTGAATTCGGAAATGGCTGCCTATATGGTGAGTACTTGAAAATAGTCATACACACAAACTTCTCATTCAGTGTGCAATTTCAATCTCACAGTGATTCCAGGTGGGATGAGTGAGTCAGAGGGCACATCTGGGTGAACCCCCAGATGTTTAAGCTGGGGAGCAACAACAACAACAACATGATAAAGTACAACAAGGCTGATGAAATCTTGTGTTCAACGATGATGCTGACAGGATTTCACAGAGATGATTGTGCACCACGCGGCCACTCTGGGCCTGATGTTCCTGTCCTGGATGATCAACTTCACGCGCATCGGCACCCTGGTGCTCTTGCTGCACGACTGTGTGGACCCCATCATGGAGGTCAGTCCCTCCCTCCCATCCCTCCCTCCCTCCCTCCTTCTGTATCAGAATAGCTGACAGTTTTTTTTTTTGTTTTTTTTGAGGCGACAGCCCCGATATGGCCTCTGTGGTCAGCAAGGCTATATTTAACATAAACAACAGGATATAGTAGGGATAGTGTTTAGAAGAAAAAACCCCCTAACCTCAGTGATGTTACGTGAGTGAAGTTTGAAGGGTGGGTGTGTGTGTGTGTGTGTGTGTTGTGTGTGTGTGTGTGTGTGTGTGTGTGTGTGTGTTGGTCTTAAGTTCATTGTCTGTGCCTTAACCTTTTTTCCTTTCGGGTAACCTGCTGTAGGTAACCAACCATCTACAAACCCTTCTCCTCCATATCACCCACTGCTGGGATGCAGAAGCATACAAACGCGTACATTGCATGTGCACTCTGGGAAAGAGGGGTTCTGATT
>CM060317.1:32733155-32753155 GCA_030674155.1 Stramonita haemastoma
AGTGCTGTTTCCATTATCTTCAAACTAAAAGAAAGAACTGAAAAAATAGTAAATATGTTTTTTTACAAGTGCATGTGATATGGCTTATACAGCAGTGTCTGAGAACCAAGAATTTTTTTCTTTTTTAATGTTAGCAGTCTGTTAAAACTATTGAGGGATTTTGAGGGATATTGAGGGATTTTTTGTTTGTTGTTTTTACCATTAGGATCACGCTGTTGACAGGGTCAGTTGATATTATGCCGTTAATGTGTCTCTCTTTCAGTCTCAAGGGCAGAAGAAAAGATTTGATAGGATTGAGAGGCGCCAAGTACAGAATTGATGGCCTTGTCTGCATGAGTAGTACAGATGTCTGCGTGGTAAAGGGCTTGCTGTTGTGTTTTTATATATATATATCTTCTCTTTGCGCAGTGTAACAAATTGTGTGTGTGTGTGTGTGTTTTTCTTACCCACTTGTGTGTACGTGTGTATGTAAGTGTGTGGTTGGTATCTGAGAGCTCACTGGCTACTGAGGATTGCTGTATATATACATAGTATCAAAATCTTTTAAGGTCTCTGGAGCAAAGCATCAGATCAGGAGAACAGACCTGCCAGTTTTTTGTTGTTGTTGTTGCCATTTTATAGTGGAATTTATTCCTTAAACTTTGACCACTGCCCTGCTCTTCCACACAGGATTAATTCTGAAACTTTAATTAACCACTTCCGGCTCTTCCACTTACATTCCAATCAGACTACAGTAGCAGACGCTCTGTCACCAGTGACTGCATGCTTCATATTGATGAATGAAGTTGGGATGGGGCTACCAAATTATGAGGAGGAAAAAATGGTCACACACGCAGAAATCTCACCATTGGTGAAGCTCAAAGCTGTAGTGAGGAACAAACAAAAAAAAAAGCTGAGTAGTCTACCGTTTGTTTGCATCATCTTGTTTTTGCTGACTTCTTGTCTCCTCAGCCAATTAGCATTCTGGTTATTGCATTGTCTGAAATAAAACCCACCGATCAATCACTCTGTTTTACTTCTTACCAGGTAGTCATTGTGGTAAATTATACAGAAGCGAGATGCAGCATTGCATAATAAGGAAGAAGAGAAACAGCAAATCAGTGCCAAGTTTGTTGAGGAGACACTGTTGAAAGGGACAGTATATTGTGAAAACACCTGTCAACCATACTGTGCACACTATAGCGTGTGCTGTATAGTTGATTAAAGATTTCATTTTCTCAGAAGAATCTTCAGCATCACTCAAAGTACTACATAGCATTGTGGATTGAGCACCCACACAAAAAAAAATTACTCCAGGCATGTATCGACAGTGTGAGTTTTCAATTTTTTTTTTACCCCGCTAAAATATAAAAGATATTCTTTCAAAGTCAGTTGAGGTATGGGGCACCTGGGAAGAATGGTGCATCCCATTTTGTTTAAAAAAAAAAGAAAAAAGAAAGTGGTGATGCTGGAACAAACAGAATTGTGGATAAAGAAAGGCAAGAAACGGCCAAGATGTTACGTTCTCCTCAAAACTTGATGCTTTGACTTCGGGACTGCTCCAAACAGATTTTTTCTTCTTTTTTTTTCTTCTTCTTAATTTCTGTTGCTGGCCTTTGTGGATTACTAACCCGAAGTAGAGGTTGCAAGTATTGGGTGTTAACCAAAATGTCTCTTCTTAAGTGCTGTGTAAAAAAAAAAAAAGCAATAAAACAAATAATAATAACCAAAAAAATGATGAGTTACTTCTGCTACCACTGCAACTTTTATGACAACGACAATGATTATTACTACTACTATTTTTGCTGCAGCTACTACTGCCACTACTAAAGCTATCTAGACTTCTGCTATGACCACTGTACTACCACCAACCACCGAAGCTACATAAGCAGGACTGACATAATTATATTTCATCATATTCTACTGTTGTGCAGCATTTGCAGATGCGATGGATACATGTCTGTGTGTAAAATGTGGGCTGTTGTTCCCCTTTCTCCCTTCAGAGAGAGCACATTCTCATGATACACAGCCACCCAGTTAAAACTTAAAACATCAATCTGTTGTTGTGTGACTGATTTTTTTCTTCATTGTCTCTGACATCCCCATCCTTCTTTCAAAATCTTGACTCATAACTATACCAATGCTTGTCATGTCATGTCCAAGGGCATCCCCAAAGTATGAATGTGGCTACCTTAATGGTAGGTAAAAAAACACCGTCACATAACAAATTCTCACCGTTGGTGAACCTCGAAGCTTTAGCTGAGGAACAAACAAAACAAAAAAACAAAAAAGAAAAAAATTGTCCCAGAGCCAGAAGTTCATAGGGAGCACATCAGTGTCGGGCCTTTGTGAGTCAACTATCCAGAAGGGACATTGAGTTGCAGCTGAGTCACTTTGATGTCTTCCCCAAAGTCTTCCTAAGTTTTTCCAGACAACGCAGAGCAGACTGTCCTCTGGGTAGAAGCTAGCTGAAGTCTGAAAAGAAGCCCTGTGACTCTTTATGGGATTTGAACCTGTGATCTGACAGCCTGGGATCCAATGCACAGATCACTGTGCTGCATGGCTGCAAACTGTGGAAACATCGTAGCTAAACAGATTTACAAACCAAATTGATTAACAGAAGAAAAGAAAGATGGAGTAACAGTTGTATTATGACTGGCTTCTCTTCCCCCTGAGCAGAAAAGCCCAGCTTGAAGTAAAGGTATAGTGTTCCCAAAACCTTTGTGGTAGTATGAGAGGTGTCAGAGACTTCAGCTTTTCTAGGGGCCAGCATATATTGAGGGTGGTGCCCATCTCCTCTCCCTCTCTGCTTTACCGTCCCTGTCCCTAAAGAGGGCAGGCACCCATTTACAGCTGGGTGAACTGGGGGACGGTAGTGAAGCCAAGTACACTCAAATGGTCACCCATCCACTTGGTAACCATGCTCAATGCTGCTCAACCTTATCTTGGGGAAATTGAGTGCTCTGACCACTGAACTATCCTGTCCACAAACTGAAGTTGAGAAATATGTTATTACTCTGAATGTCACATGGTGCAATGTCATGCAGCTGTGTAGTACAGTATAAAACAACCACAACCATAATAGCAGTGCAGTGCAGTATAAAACAACACAGCATAATGCAGTGCATTGCAGAATAAAACAACACAACCTAATGCAGTGCAGTACAGTATAAAAACAACACAACCTAATGCAGTGCAGTACAGTATAAAACAACACAACATCATGCAGTGCAGTACAGATAAAACAACACAACATCAGCAGTGCAGTACAGTATAAAACAACAACAACATAATGCAGTGCAGTACAGTATAAAACAACACAACTAATGCAGTACAGTACAGTATAAAACAACACAACCTAATGCAGTACAGTAATAAAACAACACAACCTAATGCAGTGCAGTGCAGTATAAAACAACACAACATAATGCAGTACAGTACAGTATAAAACAACACAACCTAATGCAGTGCAGTACAGTATAAAACAACACAACATAATGCAGTACAGTACAGTATAAAACAACACAACTAATGCAGTACAGTATAAAACAACACAACATAGCAGCAGTGCAGTACAGTATAAAAACAACACAACATGCAGCAGTGCAGTACAGTATAAAACAACACAACATAAGCAGTGCAGTTACAGTATAAAACAACACAACTAATGCAGTACAGTACAGTATAAAACAACACAACCTAATGCAGTACAGTATAAAAACAACACAACCTAATGCAGTGCAGTGCAGTATAAAACAACACAACCTAATGCAGTCAGTACAGTATAAAACAACACAACCTAATGCAGTGCAGTACAGTATAAAACAACACAACATAATGCAGTACAGTACAGTATAAAACAACACAACCTAATCAGTACAGTATAAACAACACAGCACAATGCAGTGCATTGCAGTATAAAACAACACAACATAATGCAGTGCAGTGGAGCAATATAACACACTTAGGCCATTCATATATGTACACCTTACATATATCGATGTCAGACAGCTTTGCAGATGTGACAGATGCTTTTAGAGAGTGCAATGAATAGATAAAGTAACAGACCAAAAAGAGAGAGAGAGAGAGGAAGAGAGAGAGAGGGAGACAGAGAGATAGGGCTGGCCAGTTGGCCAACCGGCCGGCCGGTTGACCAACTGACCGACTGACTGACTGACTGGATTGACAAGGGCTACTCACCTACAGTTACTATTATGAGAAAGACCAGTTTTTCTTTTTCTACATGTGTGAAATGCTGTACATTTGCTGCACATTCTTCGGTAATCTGAGAAGCTTTTTTTTTATGACAGATGCTTTCTGACCATGCTGTGTTTAATATTAACAAAGTTTCGTTGTTATTTTTTTCTTCTCCATTAACTGCCAGCTGTGTGCTTCACGTGTGATTAATACTTTTTCAGATGTATTGTTTCTCCTCTTTTTTTAATTTTTATGCAGGATGCACATCAAGTCATACTTTTTATGCAGACTTTTGTCATTTTTGATTGTGCAATGCTTACCTGTAGAAGGACTAAATATAAAAGCTTTTTTTTTTTTTCAAAAGTAGAAGTAATTTATAAAGTGTATCCTGCAGTGTGTAGTTGTAATAATATATCATGATCTAACTGCTTGCTAAGTAACTCTTTTCTGAGTTTCTTTGTACCAAAAAATCCCCTGTTGGGATGCTTGGGGTGGGGATGGGGCTGTCAGTAGTATTGCCCACCTTCTGGAAATTTTGTGCTAGGAATTCAATATCCTCTTTTCTGTCTTTTAGTTTCTGCCTTGTTCCTTTGCTTTCTGTCACCTCCTTCTTGTCTATTTTCTGCCTTCTTGGTCCATTCTCCTACCTTTTTTCCCCTCCCCAAATACTTAAAAGATGACAACTCTCTTCCATGCCGAAGTTGGATGTGCTGGGCCTGACTTGTCCGGCACTTAACGGCAGCGCAATGCATTTTGGCTCATATTATTATGACAGACAATAATAGTTATTGTCTGAGCATTCATTGTAGTAGAAGAAACCCCCCCCCCCCGAAAAAAAGAAGAAGTTTTGTATGAAAACCATACTAAATTGAGGTTAAGGAGTACGTGTATGTATCTCAAATCAGGTTAGGATTACACAGAACACAGCTTGCTATGTCACTCCCTTGATTCAACATGGCTGACAGACCATTGACATGGAATGATTCAATAGCCAGAAAAAATAACCACACACTCTGCAGAAAAGAATTTTTCAGTTGACTTCTGACATGTTCATTTTTAAAAGACAGTTTATAACATTAGGATTTATATCATGAAGGATTAAGTGTATATTTTATAGAGCTGTTAAAATTTCTGTTTGGATGTTTTTTTTTCTCTTTTACAGTTGATTTACTTGTATCTTAACATAAAAGATGAGTGTATCATCATAAGACTATGTACACCCCTGGGGGATGCTGAGGGCCTGTCAGTATAAACAGCATCCCCACCATCTGGAAATTGTGTGCTAGCAATTCCCTCTTTTCTATCCCTCTCTTTGTTTCTGGCTTGTTCCTTTGCTTCTGTCATCTCCTACTTGTCTATTTTTCTGCCTTCTTGTTTCATTCTCCTGCTTTTTTTCCCAGAAATACTTAAAAGATGACAGTTCTGTCCCACACTGAAGTCTGATGTGCTGGGCCTGACATGTCCAGCACTTACTAGCAGCGCAACACATTTTTGCTCATATGACAGAAAACAGTAGTTGCTGTCTGAGTGTTTGATGAAGAAGAAGACTATGTAAAAAGAATGAACTGTACTCTATTTTTACAAAGCTGTTGATCCCGTATGCAGAATATGTATTGAAGGATAAGTAATAATTGTGTATTTCACTGTTTGACACCTCTGCTTGGTTGGGTGGAATAGGGGTGGGGCTTTATTTCACTTGATCAGTGGGTTGTCATACTAACTAAAGATAATATTTCATGTCACGTGATATCATACAATAGTTCATATCATATCATAGATTCATACCACTGCAGATTTCTCTGCCTGAAATTTGGGCTGCTCTCTCCAGGGAGAGTGTGTTGCCACAAGAACAGCGCTATTCATGATATTTTGTTTTGTTTTCCTGTCTGCAATTGTATTTGCTTTCCCTATCAGAGTGTGTTTTTTTTTCTACAGAATTTTGCCAGGGACAACTCTCTTCTTGCTGTGGGTTCTTTTACATTTCCTAAATAATTATGAGTAACACACGGGACTTCAGTTTATCACCTCATCCAAAGAAAGACTAGCACCCAGACCACCACTCATGCGGGAGACTGGTGGTCATACTCTGTGGGGGTGGTTCAGGAACAGGTCATGATCTGGCGAGTGCTGGTTTGTGTCCTGACTAACTGGGCCTCTTGTTGGGATCCAGTCTTTTTCCTTCTTTTAATTAAAAAAAAAAATCTGTCCCAAGTTATTACATTAATAGTACTGACTCCACTCCTTTCATGTAAAACATTAACCTAGGTTGGTTCAGTAATGGTTAAAAATCTTGTTGGCCTTTCATGAAAGTGTAGGTATGACCAGTGGTATGGCTAACTGAGAATCGCTTGCATGCACCTAAGGCATCACTGGGAGTGAATTTGGGTCATGATGTGCACAGGTGGTTCAGCAGTGGCTGATTGGATTTTTTCTTGGTTCATTTTGTGTTGTGTTAGGTGCTGGTTAATGGGATGTTTTGTTTGATGTCGCAACTTAAAACTGAAAGCAAAATGAAACAGCAGATAGCATGCACTCACACATGCATGCATGTTCATACTCACGTACACACATGCATGTACAAACACACACACACACACACACACCTCAACCTCTCTCCTCTCTCTCTCTCTCTCACATCTGCTCGCCTCCACCCATCTTCTCACCCACATCACACACACACACAACACACACACACACACACACACACACACACACACACACACACACACACACACAACACACACAGGCATACATACATCCTTGAAACAAAGAAACAGGGTAAGATTTCCAAAGCATGTTGTACCCGACAATACTTGTGTCACATGAGGACACAAGTATCTGTAAAAAATGTAGGGCGCACACAGTCAGCCCATTCTCCTCACATCCCTTGAGAAAGGACTTGTAACAAGTTACAAAGCTACTGGAACCAACAGCACCAGATGAGAGACAATTTCTGAGTTTCATGTTAAATGCTCAATTGATAAAAACAACAACTGAACAATGGTGATTCTATTATTCACACATGCAGATGCCAACACTACTCATGCACACACGCGAACACACATACACACACCCTGGCACACACACGCATGCAAGCAAGCCACGCACACGCCACGCACGCATACACGCACACACACACACACACACACACACACACACACACACACACACACACACACACACACACACACACACACACACACACACACACACACTTATTCATTCACTAAAACACACTCCCTCTTTCTTACACACACCCTTGTGTGATCTCCAGTTAGTGAACTTCAGTGCTGTATCTTTGATGCAAGTGACATGTTTGTGATTTTAGGATGATGAATAAAACAGGACTCTGGATCCAGTAGTCAGTTCTTTCCTATGTTTTTTAATAGTTGATGATTGACTGATGGGTATTTGTTAAAAAAGTTGTTTACAAGTATTAAAAAAGGTACTGTATTACTAAAATTTT
The DNA here is from genome assembly GCA_030674155.1 of Stramonita haemastoma. Classification (NCBI taxonomy): domain Eukaryota; kingdom Metazoa; phylum Mollusca; class Gastropoda; order Neogastropoda; family Muricidae; genus Stramonita; species Stramonita haemastoma. The sequence goes on from CM060317.1 coordinate 32,740,798, forward strand.
ATTTTTGTTGTTGTTTTGAACATATTGGTATATTATTCATAAACTTTGGTCCGTATTTGCATTTAAAAAAAAAAGAATTTAAACATAGTGCTGCATGGCGATTTTCTTAAAAGAATGTAGAAATAATCTTTGAGAACTAAGGAATCCATTGTTACATTACAGTGATTTTCCATGAACCATATTATTAATCTCTTGGCAGGCATGCGAGACGCAGGTTTGTACATTTGTGCATATGTTTAATCATGCTTTGAATGATGGACTTTGTTTTATTGTGGTATGAATGATGGATTTTGTTATGTTATGGAATGATGGACTTTGTTTTATTATGGAATGAATGATGGATTTTGTTATATTATGGAATGACGTACCTTTTTATTTTTATTATGGTATGGAATTATGGACTTTATTATGGGGATTATCCTTTTGGAATTATGGACTTAATTATGGGGGATAATCCCTTACTCAAAGCATATATACAGAAGTCAGTCTATTCACCTGCTTAGTTCTGAACAACAAACCGTGCCAGTGACAACAACAACGACGATGATGATGATGACGACTGTTGTGTGGGCAGGTTGGTGCGCAGCACGCTGTTTGAGGCGGTGCCTGTGGTGGGCATGTGCGACATCTACTACGCCTTCAACGGCCTGCTGATCACGCTGCAGGTCCTGCACGTCATCTGGTTCATCTTCATCCTCATCGTGGCCAAGGAGGTGCTCTCCGAAGGAAAGGTTTGTCAGCGACAAATACCCCCCCCCCCCCCCCCTCCCCTTACCCCCCCCTCCAAAACCCCGACGCATCTCCTCTTCCAAAGCAAGCTAACCCCCCCTCAAGTAACATCAACGATGTCATATTTTTAGCTATGAATTGAGGGAGAAGTGTCATGTCAAGTCAGTGAAGTCTGTACACTTCCTTCCTCAGGAAATGGGCTTGTTGACACGCTTTGGCCTTAGCCATCCATGAATGTGGGAAAAACGGTCCGCGTACTAAAAAAATCTCACCATCGGTGAACCTTTTTTTTTAACATCTGTTCCCTCTGTGCATGTGGTTTTTGTATATTTTTTGTTATCCATTTCCACTGTGGACCTGCACAAGTGGCCTATTCTTCCAAAAGGTGGAGTGGGTTTTGATGTGTGTGAATGATGATCTGCATGGGTTTGCACATGTGACCTTGGTTTATAGTCTCATTCAAAGGACTTTATATACACCTGCATGCCACACACACACACACACACACACCACACCACACCACACCCACACCACACCACACCACACCACACCACACCACACCACACCCACACCACACACCACACCACACCACACCACACCACACCACACACACACACACACACACACACACACACACACACACACACACACACACACACACACACACACACACCACACCACACACACACACACACACACACACACCACATTCACAATCACACCACACCACAACACAACTCACATTTCTACCATGTTAGTTAACTAACTTTGTTTTTGTCGACTGGATGGGCAGCTCAAGAAAGACTCGCGGAGCAGCGACGAAAGCGTGTCGGAGGGAGAAAACCCAGGGGCTCACAAGGACAGCAGCAGCAAAGTGGACGCCTTGATGGACAAGAACGGCTTGACCCAGATGGACCAGAATGGACTGTCCGCGCACAGACCCGTCGTGAAGTGAGAGGAAAGGAGGGGCAGCTACTGCGCTTCCTTCGTCTGGGAGACGCTGTCACGATGATAGCCTCCCCTCAGGAAATAGACTCTGGAGTTATCTTTCTTTAGTTCTCTGCTTTGATTCAAAGCTTTTTATACCGGCTTATCGATGCCTTTTTGTTGTTGTTTTTTTTTTCTCCTCTCCCCTTTTTATTCATTATATCTTGTATTGGCTGTAAAAAAAGGTGATGTGTAAATGGATTTTTTACTTTTAGAAATCATATCTATGGCTGTCGGTATTTTGGTTGTTTTTTTTGTGTGTTTTTTTTCTCTCAAGTTTTCTGTGCAACACAAGGCTATTTTCGGTTTGTCTTTTGTCAGTTTATTTGTTTGCTTGTTGTTTTTACAGAAAGGGCAGATGTGAATAATTCTTGCAATCTTTAGTGGTGCTCCAAAGATTTTTTTTTTTTGTTGCTGTTGAACAGGATGGATTTCAAGAGCTTCCCTTGTTATGAGGTTGACGTTAATGATATTGCAAAAAAGGTTTACTGAGCCGTCACAGATTTTAAAAACGAGGCTTATTGAGTTGTGGGTTTTTTTTGTTGGTGGGGTTTTTGTTTGTTAATTTTTTTAATTGAATTTAATTAATTTATTTAATTTTATTAATTTATTTATTATTATTATTTTTTTTTACTATGGACTAAACTAAAAAAACTTGCTGTTGACTTTAAAAAAAACACTTTTTTCCTGAAAGTTTTTCAGAATGAAAGCTTTAGTAAAAGTTTGTTTGTTTTATCATTATTATTTTCATACACTCTTTTTCCTTCCCAAAGAGAGCATAGCAGTGTGGTTTTTTTCGCACACATGTGTCTGTAATTGTTGTACTGCTGCACCCAAAGTGTTTTGTACGGCTGTACCTAACATTTCTTTTAAGTTTATGGCTTTTTGTTTCCATAAGGGGTGTTGTGTGAGTCGCTGTATGTGTGTTTCTTTTGAGTTGAAAAAGTCCACTCTCAGATATGATCTTAAGGTAATGCTCTTCCCATATTTGTAAGACAAAGAGAGAGAGAGAAGAGTTGAGGTGTGTGTGTGTGTGTGTGTGTGTGTGTGTGTGTGTGTGTGTGTGTGTGTGTGTGTGTGTGTGTGTGAAAAGATCAATCGAAAAGTGTGCAGGTATCATATGTTGTGCAAGAAGTTTAGGGTTGTCTGTGTGTGTTGATACAAATGCATTGGTTTACAAGCAATGCAGAATTTTATTTATTTTTTATTTTATTTTAAAATAAAAATAAATAAAATAAATATGCAATATGCATTGAAGAACATTGTCACTGACCTGAGGGCTCTTTTGTCTGATTTGAACCCCCCCCCTTCCCTCCTCATCTTTTTTGTGTTTTTCATTCTTCCTTTTGATCTGTCTGTCTTCGGATTACCTATGCACTAGACGAACATCCGGAGAGGGTTTGATTACTACTGTGATTTTTCATAAACTATGACACAAAAGACAAAGGCAACAAGGACAAAAATAGAAATATGCAAATGTACTTGGTTGACTGGAAGTGGCAAAAATCTGGAGTGAATGGCAAGGCACTGTTAGTTTAGTGTGATGGTTTGGGCCTGCCAACACCGTTGAAACAGGAGAGGAAGGGTGTGTGTTTGTGTAGCGAATCTAAAGTATTTGCTGTGTGCTGCTTTTTTTGAATGTGTGCGATAACAAACCACAATGACAAAAAAAAAAAAGAAGCTGCCGTGCTGCTGTTTTTATTTTGAGATGTACATAATGCTTTGTGCAATCGACAGTGTCCCATCGTATGTATTCCTGATGTAGAAGGTAGGCCTGGCTTGTAAAATTGTGTGACGTGAAGTTCAGCTTTTTCTTCTGAGATCAAGCATTTTAACTTTTTTTTTGGATCTAATTCTGATTAATGGAAACATGGTCGTGGTAATGGGAAGAGAGAGAAAGAGAGAGAGAGAGAGAGAGAGAGAGAGAGAGAGAGAGAGAGAGAGAGAGAGAGAGAGGTGTCTTTTTTTAATGCTTTTTCACCTGTTTCCATTCTGAGTATCGTTTTCTTCTCCCCCCTGTCTATGCCCTTTTTTTCTTATTTATTTATTTTTTAAAAAAAATCTGTTTCCTAGCTTGTTGTTTTTCACTCTCGAGCCTTTTATAGAACTGAAGAGTAAAAGTTGACTCATGTTTTCAATATTCAAGAAAAGAAACCCCTGCAGGATAGTTATATTCTTACCACTCTAAATGGTATGTATATTTCTTTTTTCAAGTGTGTTTCTTTGCCCTTTCCTTACAAACGAACGAATAAATGAATGTATGATTCATTATTTATTTATGTATTTATTTATTTATTCTTTTATATCGATGTAGAGCATAAAAACGCTTCACTTCTGTAAGGCTTCAAAATATGAGATCAATTCTACAGAATGATCAGTTCTTTTATTAGAGCTTCCTGGTTGGATTTGTGTGTGCCGTGGGTAATGGAAGTTAGCAAGTGTGACACATTCTGCTCCTTAGATTTGTCATTTTTTTTGGTTAGTTTCTTTCAGGTTCACCTCACTCGGTTGCTATCCCTGTCTGTGAAGGATGCATGAACAAAGTTTTGGTTTTGGTTTTTAATTTTTAATTTTTTTTTTTTTATAGGATTTACGTGGTCTGTAAAGGTCCTTCCTTGGCCATGTATACTAAAACTTTTATCATGTTCTATGCATGCAGCGTTAATGAATTAAAGGGGTGTCTATTCCCACCTTTCTGCTGGCTTTTTGTGAGCAGTTGTTACAGTTAGTGCATTATAGTGATGACGCTTGAACAAGTCCTGCTGGTTTTTTTCTTGTTGGGGGGGGAGGGCAACTAAAAAATTTTTTGCATCGACAGCATGATGTTATCATCGTCGTTCACTCTTTAGCCTAGACTGTTGCGTCCTGTCAGGTTTTGACTGTCTTTCATTTCCACCAGCTTTCTCCATTTTGAAAGATCTCTGTCCATGTTTTTCCTTGGGCTAGTTATGACACTTCTGGACTACTTGCACAACTGATGTATTTTGTTTTTATTGTTTTTTTAAGGTGAATACCATTGAATAGAATTAGGATCACCTTTTGTGTCTTTTTTTAAGTTCTAAATGCTTTGGGAGGGTTCCATGTAGACAGCTGTTGTTGACCACGCTGTCAAAATAGTGAATGCCAACTTTTAAAACTGGCCAATGAAAGTGTTTTGTCGGCAAAGAAAAATTGACTTGATCATTACTTTAAGGATATGTTCTTCAAGAAAGAAAAAGGTTTCCTGTTATGCAGAGGACGTGTAAAGACCCCCCCCCACCCCCCCCCCAAAAGTTTGAATAGAAAAGCATGCTTAAGTTTATCATAGCTTTGTCAAGACGCAGAAAGATTTCTAAGCAAGAAAAGAAGCTGAAATTTACCATAAGTAAACAAGGACCTTGAGCAGTTGGTAACCAATGTCCTGGCAAAGTGTAACTGTCGAAATCTTTATTGGTGCTATCAGCGGATTTGTTTGTCTTTTGCCGGACTTCAAGAAGAGCCGCCACATAGTGTTCAGAAGTATTTTGATATTTCTTTTCTATCTTTGACTTGTACATGAGTTGACACATACCAACATTTTTGTTTTTTGTTTTGAATACGTAGTTCCAAAGTAGCATTATCTGTAGCAAATATCATGCAGAAAATGCCTACTTTCAGTGACCAACGGTTTGCATGCACACCACCAGACACACAAACCACACAGACACAGAGACACAGAGACACCACACACACAACACACACAACACACACACACACACACACACACACACACACACACACACACACACACACACACACACACACAGAAAAAAAAAGAAGCAAAAATATGGCGGTATTACATGTATTCTTCCAGTCATTTGACTTGTTGCGCAGAAGAAAGGGTTTTGACTGTCACTTCAATATCATCATATCTTCCAGTGCAATAGAAAGCAGTGTAGAGCTGTGCAGTGTAGTGCAATGAACACAATATAATCAAAAAGAGAAAATGGAAGCCTCAGGACGTCTTGATTGTGTATTGGCGTCTCTGTTTACAGATGTTGTTGAAAAAGGTCTCCCATGATATATTTGTTTATTGATTTATTCTTTAATTTCAAGGATAATGGACAAGCACTTGTGTGGTTTAATTATTTTTCTTTTACATCTGGTCTCCAGGTGCATGCAGTTTTGTAAATTTTGTCGTCCATTTCCGCTGGTGCGCAATTGCTTCCAGCACAAAGTAACCTCTTCTGAAAAGCACAACAGGTTTTAATGTGTACGCGGAATGTTCTGCACGTGTTTGCGTGCAGGACCTCAATTTATAAGTCTCATCTGAAGGACTTTTGGGGGAGTGGATTTGGCATTCTGCATTGGCGTTAACTGGAAGGAAAGGATCCCCTTGAATGGGAGTCTTGGTGGTGGCTTGAACCTGGGCTCAAACCCAGGCCATCAGATTGCATGTCCAACACTCTAACCACCAGGCTATAGGTTCTTTATGCCATTTGTAGTAGGAATCGGAGAAATGCAACAAACCACTTGATATATTTGAACTAGGCTGTATGTCACCTGTTTTTTAAAAAAGAATTCTGAGAAACTATGCTGCATGTTGTGTATTTTGAGTAAAGAAGTCGCGTATCTTACTATTCTATCACAAAAAAATCTGTCTATGGATTATTCTCGGCAATTGTGCATATGTTTATGTCCAATAAACATTCAACAAACTCAGAGTTGAAATTTAAGAAGAATATATGTATATTTCTAGATTAATTTTATTCATGACTGCCAAGCCTAACTTCAGGAATCATATATATATATTTGATTTTGATTCATCAGATAAATTTATTATTCTTGAATTCAGGGTGAAAGTTATTCATGACTTCCGGGTTAACCTGTTTGAAGCCTCTCTGGCACTTCTGTCCCTGTTGCTTGCACAGAACAGTTATGGTTCCTGTCTTAATTAAGTTAAAGGATATATCATTTATTGACTCAGCGTTCAAGTTTGTCATTTTTCTTTTTTTTGGATCTGTTATACTTACTGCCTGTGCCTTAATATTTTTAATAGCGTGTTTTCATAGTTAAAAGATGTTACAAGATTTAGACGTGCAGCCCTGGAGTGCTGTTTGGTTTGCCCACCTCGGGCTTTTGTGGGTTAATGTACTATGTCATACGCAGGGATTCCACTATATTGTTCTGAAATTCTGCAATTTTTTAAAACATTTTTTTTTTTTTAATCTTTTTTTTTTTTTTGCTCTAAGTCTTGTTCTCTTTTGAGACTTGTCTGAAAGTTAGTTAGGCATGACCTTGTCAGTGAAATGCTTGATTCAGCTTGAAGTAGACTAAGAGAGCGATTTCATTTACCTAGTCAGTGAACTATACAAGTCTAGTTGTAGATAGTCAAGTCTCACAGTTACGCACATTTATTTGTGTGTGTGTATGTGTGTGTGTGTGGTGTGCATTTATACTTTTATGTGATATGGTAGAACACAGCTTTTTTTTTCTGGAGATAGTGTTTGTGATGGTCTTTTTATGGGCAGGTTTGCACTTTCTTTCTTGTTTGAAAAAACGAAACTGATGTTAGAGTGTGTTTAGGAAGTTAACATTATGAGTTTTGGCAGTCTATTTTAGGGTCTAAGTAAAACTTTATTTAATTTTTTTTAATTTTGAGAGAAAAAAGACAAAATGAATCAAGTAGTTTGTAGTGATTTACCACATCTTGCACCCCCCCCCCCCCCCCCCCCACCTCCCTGTTTTTTGTCCCTTTCTTTTTGCATTTCTGTGTTTGTGAATGTGCAGTATTCTTACCATAATGTTTAACGTAGCACCATTGTAGACAAATCCTTGTCTGAACTGCTTTAAGCACATTTTTGAGAAGCGCCATTTCCTAAAAATGCTCTTAATTTTCTTCTTTTTTTTTTTTGTTTGAATGTTGTCTGTATCTTTGATAGCTTTTCAGTGACAACACTTACCACTTGCAGTGTTAACAGTGTCTTCATGCTGTATGTATTTTGAAGCAATGTCTAGCAGTATGTACCATCAAAACTTACTTTTATTTAATGAAGATAGTGCTTATTCCTTTATTTTTGGTATCCACTTACTTGAAAAAGAATTGTTCCCATTAAAAAAAAAAAAACTGGGGCAAACCCCCCTAATGCTTTAAGCATTTTGACTCTTTTAAGAATTTCTGTATGTGCTGTTGATATTTTATGATTTTAGTTTCCAGGGCTGTTTTTGTGTGCGCAGTGCCATTGTTTTTTTTTTGTGTGTGTGTGTTTTTTTAAAAACTAGTGATGTGTACACTATTGCATTCCAGCTGTAGTCTCTTCATTCCACTAAAAAGTAAGCGTTTTTCTGTCAGTGTTGATTTCAAAGTCCAGGTACCTTCACTTTTGCATGGAAAGCCTCTTTGAGTTACGTTCAAGATTTTCATGCTGGTTTTTTTAATTTTGTTGTGGTAAGAGCCGGTTCTGTATTGACCTGGACGAGTTTCTTCCCTTCCCATTGGGCGCTTATAAAAAAAAAAGTTAAAGCAAGAGTTTTTCTACCTCATTGACAAGTTGATGACTTTGTTCGTTTCTTTTAGATGTATGCCACCCGCTCTTAGATTTGGGACAAATGTTGGTATTGCTTTTTCGGGTATGGGGATAGTGTAGTGGTTGGAGATGTGGTCATTCATGATGTGGCGGTAACTCAAGGTGCAGGGTAAGTGTCTGCTGAGGCACCTGTTTAAGAGGATTTTACCTCCTCAGATACCGCATTGGTAGTGACTGTAGTCCTCTCAAGAATTCTTTGGATGAGACTGTAAAATAAAATGCATTGTGAAGACCACACACACACACACACACACACACACACACACACACACACACACACACACACACACACACACACACACACACACAGTATATCGTGCACATGTGTTGAACACTCATCCATCAACTTTCCTTGGAAGTGTAGATAAAATGAAGTCCAATGTTCACACACACACACACACACACACACAGAGTATCTTGCACATGTATTAAAAAAAACAACAACCTGATCCACTTTCCCTCAAATGTAGATAAAATGAAGTGCAGTGTGCAGACACACAGACACACACACACCACAGAATATCATGCACATGTATTAATCAAACACTCACCCACAGTCACTGGACAGTGTCGACCAGCTACAGTCAAGTCAGGTCAGTCAAGCCACAAACTTTAACCTAGCATGCACCCTCTAACCTGGAGAGGGGTGAGCTACTCCAGCAGGTCAGGTCAAACTGCCCAAGGCACACTGCCTGAAAAAATCTCTGGGGTGATCAGATCTTGTAAATTTTTGTTTTTGTTTTTTTGTGAGATCAGATTTTCAGACTTTCCTGTCATCAGCTACAATGTGATAGAATTGCATATGTAGCCTCGGGAGTACTGAATAGGGAATCTTTTGTTTTTCTACTCCAGATCTTGTAAAGTTAACTCCTACTAGGAGAATGGAGTGGAGTCATTGACATTGCTAGTGAATGGAAGCATTCTCAGGCCCCATGCACGTCAGTCTCTGTTGTTTGAGGAATGGCTGGTGTCCTCAGCACAGCCTGGTTTTATTATTGTAGGAATGAAATGATGATTTAGGTATTGTGTCTTTTTTAAAGTCTTTTTTTGTGTGGTGTTGTTTTTGTTTTCCAGATGGACTGTGTTAGATATTTGAAGGTATTAGGAAGTATTGGGTTTTTATACTTGAAGTGAAAGTGACTGGACCACTGAAACTGAATGAGGTGACAGCTCTTAATTGGCTTTTGTGGTCGGTAGGGCTATAAACAGTATGGAATGGAATGGAATGGATTGACAACTACATTGGTATTGCCAAAAGATCAGATCTTGTGTTCCAAAACAGTCTCAAGTTTGTGGGCTTGTTTAATTTTTTTTTTTTTAATGTTTTGGAGACTTTTTTTTCTTTCTTATCTTTTTTCTTTTGGTTTGTCATAAAGAAAGTTTGATCAAAGTTTGGTTTGTGTGGTCCAGAGTCAAACCATGGGTTGTTTTGCTCCCCTCGATAATTTATTGACAAAAGTCGTTTAGTTGTTTTGAGTCGTACTGCAATGAGCAGATTCAGGTCGTGATGTTGGTTTTTTGTCCCTGGTATTGGGTATGAAGGGTGCATATAATGTGTTGGCAATATCTTTTTTTTTTTCCTCTGTCGTATTTTGATTGTATGTTGAAAAAGAGTTAAAAGAGGTTTTCTATTTATGTTCCTTGCTTGTTTTAAACACGATTTCGCAATGGATTGATGTGTGTGTGTGTTGTGTGTGTGTGCGTGTGTGTGTGTGTGTGTGTAGTGTGTGTGTGTGTGTGTGTGTGTGTGTGTGTGTGTGTGTGTGTGTGTGTTTTAACTTTTTTTCTCATTGGTTGAAAGGTTTGTTGGTTATGTGTTTGTGTGGTTTTAACATTTTTTTTAATATAAAGTGCTGTGTGAAAACTGGTTTGAAAACGTGCAACATATATATATATATATATATATATATATATATATATATATATATATATATATATATGTATATATGTTTGTATATACATAAATATATGTGTATATATATATCTTTATATATATATATACAGGGTTCGCGCTAGGATTTTTTAAAACCGTACTGTGAGTTGCCATTTCAGAGACATCTTGACCAACTCCCCCAAAATCGTCCCCAGAAAATAAAATCCGGTAGGTACTGTGAACAAAACGAAACTAATCAGTGAGGGGTGGGGGAGGGGGGGATTGTTGGGCAGCAAAACTAAATCTAAATCGAACGCGAATCTCTCAGACTTTGACTGCCGTGCTGCTTGCTGCCACTCGCTTCTTGGGCATGAAGCCACGAAGGAAATAGGATTTTTTTTCTAGCGCCTGTGCCACTGTCCGTGTCAGTCTGTTGTTTTGCATGGCATTATTCGTGTGACTTATATTCTTCTTTCTTGTTTCTATGCTTAGCGCTCATCTAGATCTTTGTTCAATTTAGATTTGGTTTTCGACTCTTCTCTCTGAAAGCAACGCGCAAATTCATAGTCATAGACCCTCGCTTTTCGCTTTTCGTAAGAGCAGGCCATCGTGTGTCGGTGGGAACGGATTACATTTACAAAACTGCATACACACGGGGACTGGATGTGAAAAAGCACAGGAGTGCTTATTCCATTATCCTTGATATAAAAGATTAAAAGAATACAGAATAAATAAATCTAGGCCCCATTTACTCAATGTGAATGGAAGTCGCTGTCATGCCGAGAAGAGCGCGAAGCTCTATTCTTTCACAGTAAAGCTTGCTGTTCTGCGTGCTAGGCTAATAATGAGGCTGGCGCTAAAGATGGTCGTCGAAAGGGGTGGGAAGGGGTAGGTGCGGTAAGCATAGTACAGGCCCATGACAGACTGTCAGAAAACGTCACTTCGGACTTTTTTTTTTTGAGACGGAAATCTAATCGGTCACAGGCAAACAGAACCGGTACGCGGTACCGGCTGCTTCGAAAATTTTCGGTATTCCCTGTTTACAATCGTAAAATACCGACAATTACCGGTTATCGCGAACCCTTATATATATATGTGTGTAATTGCTGTCTGTTGTTATTTTTGTCATCGTCATAATGACGACGCATTCTTCCATTGGTTCTCAAGATACCTGTCTTGGTTATTGTTGGTCACGGAGGTGTTCCACCAGTCTGGAGTGGAGTGCCTTGTGCTGGTTGCCCTGAAACTGTAGATTGAAGGCATCACCCTCAGCACTTAACCATCCTCCCTACACACACCCCCCTGGGCACAACAATCCCTCACACAGTGCAAGCAGCTTAGCCCTTAATTAACTCCTGGAATTGCAGTGTATTTCACATCTGACAAAACTGTGACACGCTAGTTTGGCCATAGTTTTTTCACACTTTTCTCTTCGGGTAATCTGCTATTGGGCAACTAACCATCTACTAACCCTTCCTCTATGTATCACCCACTATGGGTTACACGAAGAATACAAATGTGCTTCAGAGCATGTGTACAGGGAGAGAGGGGTTCTCTCCCTTAACATAGGGATAGTGTTAAAAAAAAAATCATGTATTACTCTCAGATTGATAAAACCAAAGGTATTGTATATCAAAGTAAAGATTATTTGAAGTACTTTTCGGATTTACAAAAAATATTTGTCTGCAGATCTCCCAGGTTTTATTTTTGTTTTTGTGTGTTTCGCCGCGTCAGTCAGCTAAAAAAGACACATAAATAAATTTACACACATGCACAGGTTTACCACAGCAAGGTGTAAGTATCCATCAACTAATCCAAAAGAAAGAATCGCTTTGATTTCATACATGGTAATGTTTCCTGAGGCTCAGGAGTCACTTTGAAGTAAAATTTGCCAATATTGCCTCTTTCAGTACATACCTCTTCTTTGACATCATTTTCTTCATGAAAAACCGGCAACTCCCTGTGAAGTAAGAATAAGTCCAAAAGCACACACACACACACGCACAACCACACATACACGCACGCACGCACAGTGCACACGCATGCACGACAAGCGTGCACGCATCACGCATGCACGTGACTGACATTAATGGGAAAAACTCATTTGAAAGGAGACTAATTCAATTAGCAGCAAGTGTAATTTCTCTTGGATTGAACATGATTAATGTTTTATAAATCTGTCTGTCTCGTGTCCAGTCTCTCTGTCTGTCTGACTCTGTCCCAC
>CM060317.1:32758155-32763155 GCA_030674155.1 Stramonita haemastoma
ATGTGTAACATCCTTACCACGGTATGGAACTATGTGTAACATCCTTACCACAGAATGGAGCTATGTGTAACATCCTTACCACAGTATGGAGCTATGTGTAACATCATCCTTACCACAGTATGGAGCTATGTGTAACATCCTTACCACAGTATGGAGCTATGTGTAACATCCTTACCACAGTATAGAGCTATGTGTAACATCATCCTTACCACAGTATGGAGCTATGTGTAACATCATCCTTACAGTATGGAGCTATGTGTAACATCATCCTTACCACAGTATGGAGCTATGTGTAACATCATCCTTACCACAGTATGGAGCTATGTGTAACATCATCCTTACCACAGTATGGAGCTATGTGTAACATCATCCTTACCACAGTATGGAGCTATGTGTAACATCATCCTTACCACAGTATGGAGCTATGTGTAACATCATCCTTACCACAGTATGGAGCTATGTGTAACATCCTGACTTTTTTCTTTGTCAAATGCTTGGACAGCAACTATAATAGTAGTCTGTCTTCTGAGCCAAAAAGCACTGCACTGTCATTAAGCACCTGACAAGTCAGGCCCAGCGCATCCGTCTTCAGTGGTTAACATTCCGACCAGAGTACTGAGCTCTGTTGGAAGAGTGTGCCAGCTAAGGATTTTGTGAATATGCCCAGCATCCACATCCACTCTGCGCACTACTAGTGATATTAAAACAAAAAAGACTGGGGCTGTGCAAAACTCCTATCTGAGAAGATAAACAAACAAGAGATTAAAGAACAAGCATATGTAGCATATCAATTTGTTAGTCATTGTTTTTGGTTGTGATAGTGTGTGTGTGTGTGTGTGTGTGTGTGTGTGTGTGTGTGTGTGTGCGCATTTTGGCATTGCGACATATGTGTGTGTGTGTGAGCATGTGCACTTGCATATGTGTACATGTATTCTTAGTGTCATAGTGAGTGCTTCCTTGGCATGCACAGTATATTCTATGTGCCAGTCCATGTTGATCTACTAGATTGTTTTGTTCAGCATTGGCAGACCTTTGTCACTGAAGACAATATCCTTGATTTCTTCAGTCGTTATCAGCTGGTAAGAGGTTATTTGTATCGTGTAACACATCGTGGCAGATGTCATGACATTCAGACTGTTAATAAGATAGAGGATGAAGTGAGTGGTTGTATATAATTCAGTTTATTTGCTGTAAACTGTCATACAATAGAGGATAAAAATGAGTGGTTTGTTTATAGAATTCAGTTTATCAGGAATGTTTAAAAAAAACTATTTGCTGTGAATTTTTTTATATAGTCAAACTGAGGTCTGTTTTTGTAGAAGCCGAAGGAAGGAGAGATTATTAGGGGTAAAATAGACCCCCCCCTCCCCCCCCCCCCCCCTCCCGAATCCCCCCTCCTTTTCCTACCTCCCAAACTTGCATGTGAAGGCTGCATAAAATTCATAGCTGGTACCTGTCAACATAAACAACAAAATACTGCTCAAAAAGGTATTTTTGTGCTCTCTGTCTCTCTGTCTCTGTCTCTGTCTCTCTCTCTGTCTCTGTCTGTCTGTCTGTCTGTCTGTCTGTCTCTCTCTCTCTCTCTCTACACATACACACACGCACACACACACACACACACACACACACACACACACACACACACACACACACACACACACACACACACACACTGTTAGCCTTGTGTTTCAATTAACAAAAGACAAGCCAGATGGAGTTAGTTGAGGTGTTGTGAAGGAATGATTTCAAACTGCCATCTTTTTTTTCTGTCTTTTTTGTTTTCTGAGGGGAGGGGGTGGGGAGGAGAGGCGAGTTATGCTATGCTATTGCTAGCAGCATGGTTAATCAATAGTATTCAGTTTGCACTGTGCTCACAAGTTTTTGGAAAAAAAAAAGGTATAGACACTAAAGCAAAAAAAGCCCTGTGTGTATGTGATGTTGCTGCAGTTGATTTTGAAAAAGGTAAAGTTAAAGGTGTCCATAACTTGTGTGGTCATAGGGGAGTGAGGTGTCAGAGTCCTCAGCTTCTCAAAGTTGTAGTTGTTTTACCTTTATTTATTGACCACAGTTATAGCAGTCACACTTAGACCAAACAGAGTATGAGAACCTTTGGAAGATGTTGCCTGTATGTTTGTGATCATCTGTTTCATTTATATATATTTTTTTGTATTTGTGATGCTCCACCATGAAATGAGTCGCTTTGCACCAGATCCATTTTTCTGCTAGGAGCCATTTTAGGCAGGTTGTTGATTTTGAGATTTTGATTCATTGGGGACGGGATAGCTCAGTGGTCAGAGCGCTTGCTTTCCCCCAGCCAATGTTAAGCAGCGTCGAGCGTGGTTACCAGTTGAATGGGTGACCGTTTCTGCGCCTTGGCTTCAGTACAGTCCCCCCAGTTCACCCAGCTGTAAATGGGTACCTGCCCTATTTAGGGTCAGGGGAGTAAAACAGTGAGGAAGAGGAGATGGGCGCCGCCCTCAATATGCTGGCCCCTAGAGAAGCAGAGGTCTCTGTTGCCTCACTGCCCTATGACCACATAGGTTATGGGCCACCTTTACCTTTACTCTTTTTCTCTATTTTTTTTATAAAACTGTAGCCATTCTTTTACCATGAACTGAAGTATCAAGGTGTAATTTTGTTTCCTTTTGGTTTAAAAATGTGTTAAAAATTTTCAAAGCCCTTGTTTCGACCACCTATTATGATGCTAAACTTGTCAATTTCTCATTTTGTCACTTCCTTCAGTCTATTGTTTGATTTGTAATAACTTTCCATAGAATTGTTCAATTTTCAATGTCTTTTGTACAGGATAGCTTTTTCATAACAGATTGATAACACGTCAATAACTAAAAACGGACCTCTGGTGTAATGCGACTCATTATGTGGTGGATGTCACATTTGTCCTTTTGTTTCTTCTTTTTCATGGGTGCTGCTTGTTTGCATTGTGATCTTCAATTATTTGGATTTTTTTGTTTGTTTTATTCATTGAACATTTTTTCCCCCTTCTTATTCTTCTTCTCAGGTGCTTCTTGGTATGCCTCGTGATCTTCAATTGTTTTTGTTTATTCAAATTTTTTGTTGTTGTTCATAGTCTTGGCTTTTTACATACTCATTTTGAATGGTGATAATATATGTATTAATATAGTGCCGTGTATTGAGCTGTTGTCATGGCTTTGGAATTATATTGAAAAATGTAGTGATATGTACATTTCCTCAGTATTTTTTTAATTTTTTTTTTTAAGTTTGTTGATTTAAAAAAAAATAGAATGCTGATTTATCAAAATATTAGTATTATTGTGTTTAATGTAGACATAATAATATTCTTGTTGTTGTTGTTGGTGGTTTTTTAATTTTTGATGATAGACAATGTAGATATGCGAGTCTGTATGTCTTACTTTTTCTCCTTACCGCCTCTACCCCCCTGCTTACACAGTTCGAGTCTTTCTCTTTTTTGTTCTGTCTGTCTGTCTGTCTGTCTGTCTGTCTGTCTGTCTTTCTGTCCCAACACACACACACATACACAAACACACAGAGTCTGTGTATGTGTCTTTGTCTTATTTTTGTTTGTTTTTTTATTATTATTATTTTTTTAAAATATATTTCTAATCTTATTACCAAAGAACACGTTAAGCAAAGTGCTGAACTGAATCGCAAGTCCCTATTGTAGTCGTATTTACTTTGAGCCTTAATTCACCATTTACTTGTTATATCATGTTACAAGTTTCACTTGTCATTATTGATTCATACACACCAAAGCATGTAACAAAAATAAAGCAGTCAACACAGCAGTGATGGCATGCATTTATGTGTAACATAATAAGAGAACAGGGCAGGGATGCACTCCCATGTTGTAAGAAATATTCAACAGTGATGCACTCCTATGTTATAAGAAATAAGCAGTGATGCATTCCTATGTTGTAAGAAATGTTCAACAGTGATGCACTCCTATGTTGTAAGAAATATTCAACAGTGATGCACTCCTATGTTGTAAGAAATATTCAACAGTGATGCACTCCAGTGTTGTCAGAAACATTCATTTCAACATGGCAGTGATGCATTCCTATGTTGTAAGAAATATTCAACAGGGATGCACTCCCATGTTGTAAGAAATATTCAACATGGCAGTGATGCACTAATATGTTGTAAGAAATATTCAACAGTGATGCACTCCCATGTTGTAAGAAATATTCAACAGTGATGCACTCCTATGTTGTCAGAAACATTCAACATGGCAGTGATGCACTAATATGTTGAAAGAAATATTCAACAGTGATGCACTTCAGTGTTGTCAGAAACATTCAACATGGCAGTGAATCACTAATACGTTGTAAGAAATATTCAACAACGCACTTGTGCTTTCCTATGTTGTAGGAAATATTCAACAGTGATACACTCCTATGTTGTAAGAAATATGCAACAGTGATGCACTCCTTTGTTGTAACATGTCACAAATGAACAACATAGCAGTGACTCACCCCTATGTTGTAAACATTTTTTTTTCAACTACTAGCAGTGATGCACCCCTGTGTTATTAATTTAAAAAACAACATCATTCAGTTACTAGGGGTGATGCACTCTGTTTATTCTTGACTTGACATGACCTGACATGACATCACCTGACTTGACATGACCTTCTTGACCTGACTTGACCTGTCTTGACCTGACTTGACTTGACTTGACTTGGCTTCTTGTTTCTTCTTTTCATTCCTGGATTGTTGCTGTGCCTTTTAGTTGCCTATAAAACAAAAAAAATCTACTATGATTATAAAGGAAAGAGAATCACTTTTTGAAGGTAACCTCGAACTTAAGAGGATTGTCATTTTTTTTTAAATTATTTTTTTTTAGGCTTTATTGATCTCTGAAATCGATGATGCATTGTTTGTGCTTGGCATTGGTGAAACTGCTGATGGGGAATGATTTTTTGTTTGTTTGTTGTTGTTGCTGTTGTTGTTTTATTTTTAAACCAAATGAAGCCTTGTTTTATCTGCCATAGCACACCAGTG
>CM060317.1:32768155-32775655 GCA_030674155.1 Stramonita haemastoma
TGTGTGTGTGTGTGTGTGTGTGTGTGTGTGTGTGTGTGTGTGTGTGTGTTAGGCTACTGTAGGCTACTTTTTTTTTTGTTTTCTTGGCTACAATCCCGACATTCACCAATTGTGAGATTTTTGCGTATGTGACCGTTTTTGTTTTGTTTTTTTCGACACTCCCCCCCCCCCCCCCCTCACTACGAAGGTAGTCGTGTTCCGATTTGTGCTGCGTATCTTCGTGTTTCCGTAACCCACTGAACACTGACATAATTACAGGATCTTTAACGTGCACATTTGATCTCCTGCATGTCTGTATACCCGAATGGAATGAAGGCAATGGCAAGTCTACACTTGGCAGTTGACTTGGAGACGTAAATTGCCCAACCATGCCGAATGAACTACCGTCTATTAAAGCGATACAACAATACATACTCAGCGAGAAGTCGGGATTTGTGATTAGACCATCAGGCCTTAAATGGTTGTCTGTGTTGTGGGTGTTGTAGTGGTAATGTGTTGTGGCAATTTGTACGTCCGTTTGTTGGTGTGTGGGGATTTTTCCCCGTGGTAGTTACTATTTTCTCTTTTGTTTGGCTCAATCCCACATAAATTGTTGAGATTTGACGTAATGACCGTTTTGTTTTTTTTTTCGAACCACCCACCAACATCTCCCCCATCCTCATACAATCTATTTTCTTTCATGATGCGTATCCTGTTGTCCGTAACAGAATGACAAAAATTACAAGAACTACTACACGGCAGATGGATACCTCATGTCTTATACCCATGATAAGGATGGCAAGTTAAAATAGACATTTGACTTGAGTTGCACAAACCTAATTTAAATTTCGAACTATTAGAAAACCTAAACTAACCAAGGGGATATTGAAGCTCGAATATCAGCAATAACACTAATTTACGTGATTTTGGGTTAAGCGTTTGCTTGGCGAGAACTTCGCATGAATTGGCTCTGTAGGTTCGGTCTGTTAAGGGCATTTTTCCTTGTGTTAACATCAGTGCTGATCATCTACCAAAACATTGGAGAGATGAAAACATGTGGTAAATTTTGTGTGTGGGGTGCTGCATGATATTGTGTGCATGTGTAATCTAATATTGGTTGTGTGTGCGGTGGTGACTGGTGAATAGTTGTCAATGCATCACGGGGGTGATGATAAGCAGCAGAGTGTATCCATTTCGAAAAAGTAGAAAAGTTATGCTATTGTTATGCTGCACACAGTCAGCAATATTATTTTAAGACTAAAAGATGATGATAGTAAAATAATTAAAACAAGTGACAGGTAAGGAAGATATAAATAAATATTATCTGACATTTGATTACGCTTTTTCGGCAAATCCTGTTCAGGAAGACGAATGCGCTTTAGAGTAAATGTTAACCACACATTAAAAAAAAAATACGATAGAACAACCAACCACCAAGACAAAGCCAAACCCAAACCTATGTAGTTACATATTCTTGAGCATTACGTGTTGTACGTGTGTGATAGTAAGACTGGGTTTTATAGCGTGTGTGATTACATGCTTAGTTGTATGCAATGGACAAACGTTCTGCCACCACCGTGGCACCCTGTATATGTATAATATTATAATGATGTAACTGAATGAAAAAATAAACCATTGAATGTTAATATAAGTTATCTACCAGTCAAATTTCCACATTCAAGATTGCAAACGATGGACAATAATAATACAATAACAATGACAACTGTGACTATAAAATAATTTAAAAAGTGCGGTTTTTACTTTTTTTTCCTTTCCCATTGATTGAAAGAAAAGCGTTAAGAAAAAGAAAAAAACCTCTGAGCAAGAGTCACCCTAATACAAAGGACAAAACATGGAAACAAACTTATCGAACAAAACCAAGTTCGTTCCTCGGCTAGGATTTCTGAGTTCAAACATCAGTGTCCATCTCCTAAAGTCATTCCATTTGAATAACGCAGCCCCCTTACGCACCAATAAGGAGGAGTTTCATTCATCACTTGCAAAAGTAATTTTGATCAGCGGTTCGGTCCAGGGGTTTGACGTCAGGAGGTAACTCCTGAGGTGGGACATCTGACTTTCCTCTCCACAAAGTCCTTTCGAGAGAACTGGAAAACTATAGTGACTACTGAAACGAAAACACAACGCAGAACATCTTGCCACATTAAATCCTGTTCCGTTTTCGTAAGAGTGGCCATCGTGTGCCGATGGGAACAGATGACAAGATTTACAAAACTGCATACACCGGGACTGGATGTAAAAAAACACATGAGTGCTTATCTCTAATCCTCATATAAAAGAATACAATTAAAAAAAATCCATCTTCAAGGATTTTAAGAAAAAAAAATCTAGCCTCTAGAAGAAACTTTGGTCAGTGACTGTGCCTCTACTCTGTCACAAAGTGTCTGAACTCCCCTCTTTCAAAGGACAAACTTTGCCCTCCTCCTCCCCCCCCCCCCCGCCCCACTCTTTTTTTTTGACCAATACCTTACTCTACTATTGTCCCTGACCTTGTATGATAACAGAATTGGGTTGACTTCAGTACAAAGTGGTATTTTTTTGTCGGTGAACCCATTAAAGGGGGGTAGCCTACACCACTTCGAAGACATAGCAGGTTTCTGTGCTTGAAAAATTCGGGCTGCTCTCCTCGTGGAGAGCGTGTCGCCACAAGAGCAGTGCCACTCTTTATTATTTTTTTATTTATCTTTTCCTGTCTCCATGATGTGTTCTTCTTTTATTTATTTTTTATTTATTTGTTTTATTTAATTCATTTTATTCTTTTATTTCGATAGTAATGGAATAAGCACTCATGTGTTTTTTTACATCCAGTCCCGTGTGTATGAGTTTTGTAAATCTTGTCATCGTTCCCACCGGCACATAATGGGCCTACTCTTACGAAAGCAGGAACAGGATTTAACGTGTGCGCAAGATTTTTCCCACCAGAGTGGCTTTTTTTCCCTACAGAATTTTGACAGGGACAACTCTCTTGTTTCCGTGGGTTCTTTTACGTGCGCTAAATTCATATTGTCACACGGGACCTCGGTTTATCGTCTCCCCTGAAAGACTAACACTCAGACCGCTACTCATGGTGTCCTATGGATTGGGGAAAAGTTTTTGGCACACACGGGGTTCGAACCCGGGATCAGATCGGTCGCGGACTTTTCGTTTCTTAGGCGGGTGCTAGACCACCGATCCTCCATAGAAGGGTGAGGTGTTGTGGGTGGGGGGTCAGAGCAGGAAGGAGAGTGGAGGTGGGTGAGGAGGGTGGGTTGGAGGTGGGGGGGTAAAAGGGAGGGAAGTCAGTGTCAAAACCTGTCAGCTCAGTGTTGGCAGCAGTTGTCTAGGTGCTTTCTTGTCGACTCCCAGCCATAATTAGAATTAGTTTAAACGTATTCTTCAGACAGATAATCTGTGCACGCGCGTCCTGCGTGTGTACGCGCGCGCGCGCGCACGCTACACACACACACACACACACACACATTCACGCACCGCCACGCACACACGCAAAACGCACCAACGAACAACACGCAACGACACGCAACGCACGAAACACACTCAGCACGCATACATACATACATAAATAAATACATACAAATGACTTACTGACATACTGACATATCTATCCATATTTACATTCATAATTTTGTCTAATATCCCTTTATGTAAAAAGACGTTAAACTAAATATCACACATACATCAACACATTATGAAATTCAATTTTTCTTCACACACTCTAAACAAACAATTCCTGACCTCGTCAACAAACAACAACACCACCCCCCCTAAACCAAAACAAAACAGCTAATTATAAACACCCTCCTCACCACCACCTCTCTCCCCCCCCCCCATCCCCAATCCCACCCCAGCTCACCCACCCGAAAATTCTTGATCGATATTCAGCACCCAGAAAATGAAAACAACAACAACAAAACAAACAAAACAAAACAAACAAAAAAATCCCCAGTATTCTTCTTCAAAACAGAAGCGTGACAGTCAGAGTCTGTGAGCCGAAGTCATGATCCGTGACAGTGGGTATGATGATAGATAGGTAGGTAGGTAGGAAGGAGGTAGGTGGGTCAAGGCATACAGGGTCAGCCCAATTCTATACACTTACGACATAACACAGCTAGGCTATAGATCGAGAACAAGTCACCACTCGCTCGCTGTAGGCTACCCTTGCTTGCCTGCCTGCCTACTAGGCTGGTATAGGCCTAGGCCTAGGTCCTAGCCTGCCACTATAACCTGCTTGCGTGCCAGCCAGCCAGCCAGCCAGCCAGCTTATTCTTTTTTAATTATCTGTTTTGGTTATAACTTCGCCAGAACGAAACGCGAGAAAACCTATGTATAGGCCTATAGGCTACCCCCGTTCGTTCTACGTCCCAGACTAATACAAGCACAGGGTGACATTTTGTGCCAGCGTAGCCCAAGACTAATGTCTTAGCCTAGTCACACTCCTTTCCTGGATAGCCTATCGCAGGCGTGTGTGTGTGTGCGTGTGTGTATTAGTGTGCGGGCGGGTGGTTGGTTGGTTAGTTAGTCGCTTAGTCGACCCAGTTGGCTCGAGAGAATAGAGTGTAGCCCGGTTTTCTGATGCATCTAGCGATTAAAAGATTTGGGTGGAAGAAATAGACCTAGTAGGCTAGAAGTCGTGAGCCAAAAGAAAAAAAATCCTAGTGCGTTTAGGATTCTGTAAACAGACCATAACAAAAGCTGAAGTCAAGGTGTTGAGCTGAAGAGGGAAAAACAGTTTGAGATGTGCAGGTGGCGGACAGTTCTATTGATTGATTGACCGAGTCCGTTGTGTTCATTGATAATGTTGTTTAATTAACAAAGTGATGGGGTGCTGATTTTTTGTGTGTGTATGTTTATGTATATCTTTTGTAAGAATGTAACCCCAAAACAATAACTACATCAGAAAACAAAACTGAAAGAGTTTTTTTTTTCAAATCTAGTTTTAAAGTGTTGTCAATTATATCAATTAAAAAAAATCATTATTCAAAGTTGAGCAGTGTAGTTTTAGCACTTAAATATGAGCCTAAAAACTATTTCCGTCGTTCATTGAAAAAAAGTTGATTAAACAATAAATAAAAAGTGAGAAAAGACGATTTAAGGATAACATCCCCGCCCCCTATAAAACAAAAATTGTGTTTTTAAATTTTTTTTTAATTTTGCGGGCACTACATGATTTTGGTCCCCAAAAGTACTTTTCTATATGATTTTGGCCCCAACAACAACAAAAAGGCTGGCATATTTGACTTCACAGTACAGAAGCGTGACGTTTCACGTGCTGTGTGGTGACTGGGTGTATCGTGGGATGGTGCCGGTGGTCAGTGCACAGTGTTCTAGAGTCGGACCATCACAAACAGTGCTTCTGGTGCAGTAGCCTAGAACCAGTACAGGAGTTGCTACTAGACTAGTTGGTGGACAGAGAGAGAGAGAGAGAGAGAGGGAGAGGAGAGAGGGAGAGGGAGAGAGAGGGAGAGGAGAGAGAGGGAGAGAGAAGACCGGAGTTCATGCCTGTCCCATGGTCTTGGCAGCTATTGTGTAGCAGCCTTCTCCTCTTCCAAGTAAGTCACGCACCCACGCATGCACGCACGCACGCACGCAGACACGTGTGCGCATATACACATGGATGCACGCACACAGACACACAGACAGACAGACACACACGCTAATACACACACATACACACACACACGTGCGCACACAAATACACCCACTCATATGCATGTGCACACACGCAAACACATGCACACACCACACACACTCGCGAGTGTCCCGTCAATATCACTAAGAGTGAACAGACGTAAAATTAAAGACAGCAATAACAACTCGCGAGTGTGCGCACATGTACATACTCGTATGTATGTACGCACACACACAAAACACACACACACACACGCGCGCGCGCGCGCACACACTCACACACGTACGCACGCACACACACATGCTGAAAATCTCCTACAGCTTTTTTCTGAGCAGCGCTACTACATAAAACTTTTCTTATTGATGTCATTATTTATTCATTTATTTATTTTTTAGTGAATTTTTATGAAGAAAAACGGTTATCCCAGAATAAAAGTTAAAAAAAAATTAAACAACAGTTTACTGTAAGCGTTCGTCGACGACGACGACGACGACGACGACGACGACGACGAAGAAGAAGAAGAAGAAGAAGAAGAAGAAGAAGAAGAAGAAGAAGAAGAAGAAGAAGAAGAGGAAAAAAAAGAAAACGAAGAAAAAGCAGAATAGGAAGAAGACGAAGACGAAGAAGAAGAAGAAGAAGAAGAAGAAGAAGAAGAAGAAGAAGAAGAAGAAGAAGAAAAAGAAGAATTATGTGAAATGGCAACAGAAGAACGAAGCTTTCAGGTTTGTTTTCTATCCAAAGCTATGCCCATAGACACGACTCTCCTCCCCCCCACCCACCTCAACCCACCCACCTACCTGCCCCCACCCTTCATCCTTACCACTGTCCTTGCATGCTTTGAGTACACACACCTACCCTGGCCTTAAAAAAACCCCAAACTAAATGCAGTACTCACTACCTGAGATAGCTACGTTGGCCAAATAATACCCGATTTCAGTGGTTTGTTATTGACTGGTCTATTAACAACAGCGACGTGAATAAATGGTATCACTGGCCCAGACTGGTGGTATAGATAGGCTATCTATCCCTTTCAAACTGGATGCACTTAACTTAGCGTGTCAAAAAAGTTCTTGGTTCAAACGTATTGCTTTCGCGTTTTTTGTGTGTATGTGTTGTGTGCAGAGATAGATAGGGGCTTTGACAGAAGAAATGTTAAAAAAAAAAAAAATGTTGTGAATTTTCGCCTTGCCAGGTGTCAAACACCTAGTTTCATTTCTGTCTGTCTGTCTGTCTGTGTCTGTCTGTCTGTCTGTCTGTCTGTCTGTCTGTCTGTCTCTGTCTCTCTCTCTCTCTCTCTCTTCTCTCTCTCTCTCTCTCTCTCCCTACAGCTATGAAGCATTAAGTTACATAATTGGTTGTTACAAACAGAATTATGCTATGTGTGTGTGTGTGTAGTGTGTGTGTGTGTGTGTGTGTGTGGTTGTGTGTGTGTGTGGTGTGTGTGTGTGTGTGTGTGTGTGTGTGTGTGTGTGTGTGTTTCATTTTCTTGTGTATTAGTTTGTTTTACTAGTTTGTATCATTAATAGAAGGCTGGATGTAAAAAATATGCTTATCTTCACCTTTAATACAATCCTTCACTCATCAAAATAATCTTCATAATCTATCTTCTCTCTCTTCTCCTCCTCTCTCTCATCTCGATGTCTCCTTCTCCTCTTCTGTCCTCTCTTTCTCTCTTCCCCTCTCTCTCTCTCTCTCTCTCTCTCTCTCCTCTCTCTCTCTCTCTCTCTCTCTCTCTCTCTCTCTCTCTCTCTCCTCTCTCCTCACCCTTTATGTGAATAGCCTCCACAAAGTTGGAATACGGCTGCCTTCATGGTGGGTTTAAAAATGGTCCGATACGCAAAAATTTTACCCATTGGTGAACCTCGGAGCTCTAGCCG
>CM060317.1:32783155-32785655 GCA_030674155.1 Stramonita haemastoma
GCAAAAAAAAAAAATTGACAAAGAGGAGGTGACACAAAGAAAAATAGCGAAGCAGAAACAAAGAGAGGGGGTAGAAAAAGAGGATACTGCTAGCGCAGAATTTCCAGAAGGTGGGGATGCTATTAATACTGATAGGCCCCTGGCATCCCCACGGAGAAAAAAATTACAAAATGAGGTAATAAAGAAAGGTAAAGGTGTCCCATAACCTGTGTGGTCGTAGGGGAGCCAGGCCTCAGAGACTTCGGCTTCTCTAGGGGCCAGTATGTTGAGGGCGGCGCTCATTTCCTCTCCCTCGCTGCTTTACCTTACCTGACTCTAAAGAGGGCAGGTACCCATTTACAGCAGGGTGAACTGGGGGAACTGTACTGTAGCCAAGGCGTGCAAACGGTCACCCATCCAACTGGCAACCACGCTCGACGCAGCTTAACTTGGCTGGGGGAAAGCTAGCGCTCTGACCACTTAGCTATCCCGACCCCTATTTTGGTATAGTAGGCATATTTGCTGATGAACGGCAGAATACTTCTACCTCCCCCCCCTCCCCTGACATTAGAGGGATAATAGTGTTTACCTGTCTGGTCTAGCTTAGCTGCAATCAGTTCACTATCATCGTCAGGACTGTGTTCATTAATTAACATCTGCATATCAAGGCATCGATTCTGTCATTAAGCTATTGGTTTCCAAACGGTCTGCCCCGCCTCTGTGATGTTTGTGCTGTGTATTTATCGCATGGAGTTGATCTCCAATGAGTGTGAGTGAATATGTGTGCAGTTATGTGTGTGTGTGTGTGTATGCGAGAGGAGGAGAGAGAGAGAGAGAGAGAGAGGAGAGGAGAGAGGAAGAGAGAGAGAGAGGAGGAGAGAGGGAGAAAGAGAGAGAGAAGAGAGAGAGAGAGAGAGAGAGAGAGAGACGAACGAGAGAGAGAGGAGAGAGAGAGAGTGGTTGTGATGTGTATGTGGTGTGGTGTGGTGTTGTGTAGATGTGTGTTGGAGTTTGTGGTCTCAAAGACCGAAAAGAGATGGAATAAAAGAGAAGTGCTTTTTATAACTGTGTTTGTTTGTGATGTTACTTTGCAGCCGTAGTTTTATAAACAAGAAAAAGATTGAAGAAAAGAAAAGCTAAAAACCTGCAATGATGATTTTAAACAACTTTGAGCTGTTATATACAAAAAGTTAGAATGAATGAAAAAAAACTTAGAAGGAGTTTTTAGCAGGTTGGGAATGTGATGAAGGGAGTGGGAGTGGGGTGGATGGATGGGGGGTGGGGGGTGGTGCAGGTGGAAAGCAATCGGTGTGGGTATTATCGTCTGCCCAACCCCAACTCTGTCTGACCAGATGTATTCATTATCGATGGATTAATTCCAGTCGACGTGCTCGTTCTCTCGTATTACTGTATCCCCCTTCGGCCAGCATAGTGTCTGTAGTGTAGTAACTATAGACCTGTGTCAGATTTGGCTTTTCTCTGGGTGTGTGTGTGTGTGTGCGTGGGTGGAGATGGTAGTGTGAGCTAAAGGTATCATGATGCAGGTTAGGGGGTAAGGGAATGGAAGGTGGAGAGAGAGAGAGAAAAGAGAGAGAGAGAGAGAGAGAGAGAGAGAGAGAGAGAGAGAGAGAGAGAGGAGGAGAGAGAGAGAGAGAGAGAGAGAGAGAGAGAGAGAGATGAATGAGTGAGAGATGAGAGGAGAGACAGAAGAGAGAGAAGAGCGTGTGGAGACGAGAGAGAGAGAGCACCGCATCTGTTTTTATGAATGAATTACTTGCATACTTGACCATATCTATTGATGAGATGATAATGGGGGTAATGGGGTGGGGTGGGGATGGGGTGGGATTAAGGTTCCAGATCTCATCTCTTCCTCTTGTCTGCTTTACGTCATCAGACGTGTCTGGGAAAAAACAACAGTGGCATGTCCTTTCCAGCTCGTCTCGTAGGCTGTACAGCTTGGTTTGCAGGGTTATCTCCATCGGCCACCAATCTTTCCTCATTCAAAATGAAAAGAAGACACCAATCCCTCCCTTTTCTCTCGCTAAGATTGGTATTAGGATCAAGGAAAAAAAGTGACAGGGTGACTTTATTTATGCTGGTTCACCCTGGAAGATAGCACTTTCAATTGAGATCTCCAGCCTGTGCGATTCTGTTTTTCTTCCCTTTCCCATTGCGAACCCAGAGCATGTACCAATCTTTAGATTGATGGCATGAAGGTAGAGCATGTGAATGAATGTAAAATACCTAGGAACCATTCTTGTTGAAAAAAAACTTAGCTTTACTCCCAAAACAGATTTCATAGATAGAACATGCCCCTCTTGTATCTTCTTTCTTAAAAAAACTAATGTAAAAAAAAATGTTAAGGTTTTACAAAATTTCTATCGAGGTTTCATTGAGTCTGTTACTTTCTTTTCTTGAATATGCTGGTATACAAGCATGAATATTAAAAAACAAAAATGTGTTGAACAAAAACGAAACACGTTGTAGTAAAAATTGTACACTGTTCGTAAATGAAACTGAA
>CM060317.1:32805655-32833155 GCA_030674155.1 Stramonita haemastoma
AAGACAAATCGTTGACTCACCCTATGCAAACCTTGTGGAAGACATCTAGTTTGGGTACAGTTTGTTCTTGTTTGTTTCTTGGATTATATTAAAATCCCAGTGGAGTTATCCGATTTAGCAATTGTATCAGGGAGGACGGGGTAGCTCAGTGGTTACAGCACTCACTTTCCCCAAGCTAAGATTAAGAAGCAGCGAGCGTGGTTACCAATTGGATGGGTGACCGTTTGCACGCCTTGGCTTCAGTACAGTCTCCTCAGTTCACCCAGCTGAAAATGGGTACCTGCCCTCTTTATGGTCAGGGAGAGTAAAACAGTAAAGGAGAGGAGATGGGCGCCGCCCTCAATATGCTGGCCTCTAGAGAAGCTGAGGTCTCTGATGCCTCGCTCCTTTACGACCACATAGGTTATGGGAACACCGTTACCTTTTATCAACTAACAACCACCACAACCAAGTAGCTCTTTCTCATCTGGGTGCTTTCTTTCTCTGATCATGTATACAGTTCTTGTTTGTGGAGTGTTCCCTCGTGGGAATGCCCCGGGCCTGTCAGTATGAATAAGCATCGACCCCCATCTTCTGAAAATTCTGTGCTATAAATTTCCTCTTCTCGATCCCTTTCTTTGTTTCTGCCTTGTCCTTCTTCTTCTTCTTCTTCTTCTTCTTCTTCTTCTTCTTCTTCTTCTTCTTCTTCTTCTTCTTCTTCTTCTTCTTCTTCCTGTCACCTCCTTCTTGTCTATTTTCTGCCTCCTTGGTCCACTCTCCTGTCATTCTCTTTTTAACAGAATGATTTAAAAAGGTAAATATTCCATCCCACGCCAAAGTCGGATGCGCTGGGCCTGACTTGTCCTAGGCTTAAGGGCAGTGCAATGCATTTTCGGTCATATGACAGACAGCAGTAGTTGGTGTCTGAGCGTTCGATGAGGAAGAAGAAAAGTTTGTTTAGTTCTCCCCATCTGAAGACGCTAGGAAATCATCAGCCAGAATGTCCACTCTGTCTTGAATCAAACTTGATAATCACTGTTAGTTACTGGATGAAAAGTTCGCCTCTATGGCTGTTTTTAGGTACACGCCATATGCTATAGGCAGCCACAGTCCACATTCAGAGGATTTTTCCTCCTATACTGAAGATTTACAGGGTGCTATGCAAAGTGCTGGTGGACGGGATAGCTCGGTGGTCCGAGCACTTGCTCTCTCCAAGCTAAGGTTTGGCAACATTGAGGGGTTACGACTTGGATGCGTGACCGTTGGTGCCTCTTGGTTCCAGTACACCCAGGTGTAAATGGGTATATCCGCAGCCCTCTTTAGTAGACAGGAAAGGTAAAGCAGCAAGAGAGAGAGAGAGAGAGGGGAGGAGAGAGAGAGAGAGAGAGAGAGAGAGAGAGAGAGAGAGAATAGAGAGAGAGAGAGAGAGAGAGAGAGAGAGAGAGAGAGAGAGAGAAAGAGAGAGAGAGGAGAGAGAGAGAGAGAAAAACTCAAACTTGAACTCGAAAGGTTTATTCATGAAAAAGGCCATTGGCCCATACGTGAAGGGGGAATAAGGATAAGGATAATTGCTTTACGCTGGTGTTCTTATATAGCAACCAAACGTCCCAGCACGACACCATTCCAAGCCATGGAAACCACAGCATTGATTTATAATGTACAGCCAAACACGAAACTCTTTACTGTCCAGATATGTTACGGCATTCCGAGCCTTTCTTTCCTCCAGTCTTTGTCACACACTGTTAGGTAGGCCTAGGCTAGCCAAGAAAGCATTGTAGTAGTTCTCGAAGTGTCGCTAAGTCCCTTGAAGCACCCGATAGGGTCTCTCCGTGTGTAGTGTGTTCTGGATTTGCTTCCCATTCTGCAAACTGGCAAGTTTGACATGTTCCTCTTTTAACATGTTTTTCTCTTGCTGTTTGACAAACCAGTACACACATACTGGCTCAGTGTCTGGTTGGCATGCTACTGGATCACAATGTCATCTGACTCACACGTCACAATATCTTCACCATCTGAATGATGTAGGACAGATTTTCTAAAGTGTGTATTTCTTTGTCTGTCTCTCAGCCTTTTCTGTATGGATCTATCAGTTAGAGTAGCCACGTACTGTTTGACATTTCCTGTACTGTTTGACATTTCCTGTGTCGAATGCACCAACAATATTATCATAGTTCACTCCCGGCTGTAAAACACACATCAGCACAGTCACTACAATCAGACATACAGGGAGGTTCTAAATCAACAGATGATGGCAACTTAACTGATGTTTTTGTGTTGGTGTCCTGTGTGTGTGCTGTTGGTAGGTCTACTCCATGGGTATCTGCACATGCACTGTCAGGCAGACTCGAGGCACTGAAGACACAGTCACTTTAACACACAACACTTGCCTGCTTCTCTTTATGCTTTCTAGAGCGCTCCTGGTCACGTGGTCGTTGAGAAAAGGATTTCTTCCTGTAGTACTGTACTTGTGTGCTGCATTCACTGTTGGATCCACCATGTTGGTTCTCCACTGGTTTCAGTCCCAAGACAAAAACCACGCTGTCCCCTTCACCTGCCACTTTCCAGCTGGAAACTGCATTGTCAGTCAGCAGGGTGCCTAAGGTCTTCTCCACAGCCGCTGGAAGTCCAGTAACTGGCATTTTTAGAATGAATTACAAGTTTTACTGCTGCTCACAGAAAATGTACG
The DNA here is from genome assembly GCA_030674155.1 of Stramonita haemastoma. NCBI lineage: Eukaryota > Metazoa > Mollusca > Gastropoda > Neogastropoda > Muricidae > Stramonita > Stramonita haemastoma. The sequence goes on from CM060317.1 coordinate 32,808,321, forward strand.
CCCTGTCCCGTCATGCAACAGAGAGCGAGGGAGAGAGAGAGAGAGAGAGAGAGAGAGAGAGAGAGAGAGACAGAGAGAGAGAGAGAGAGAGAGAGAGAGATGGCTGCCACCCTCAATATGCTGGCCCCTTAGAGAATCTGAGGTCTCTGATAGGTCTATTGTTATTGATTGCTCGTGTGTTGTATAGGTCGAATGCAAGGGCTTTGAATTTTTTTTTACAAGATATAGTGCTATATAAATTCCATGTATTATTATCATTATTATTACCTCACTCCCCCAACCACTGCGCAGGTTATGGGGGGGGGGGGGGGGGGGGGAGCACCTGTACCTTTGTACCCTCTTATGCTTCGTGCTTGTCATGAAAGAAGACCTATTAAATGTCAATGTAACTTGTTTCAAAACAGCGTGCTATTTTCACACAGATATATACAAAGCTTTTTTGGCCCTGGACATGTGTCTGGGTTTGGGCCAAGTTCTATCTTTAGTGATGACATCAGTCCTGTTCTCTCCCCCTGTCCTGACCTTTGCATTACCACAGTTGTAGAGGCTAAGAAAACCAATGTCTATTCTGGGAGAAAAGAAAAAAATCTTCTATACAAAACAGCTTTTAACTACCCATTACTTTTTTTTCCTCTCCCAAATTCTGTGTAAGCAAGATCCTGCAGGTTTGATAAAGAAATATCTTTTTTCCTCTAACGATTCCCATTCATGTCAGGCAACTGAAAGAATAAACAGGTATGCTGACGTGGTGTTCTTGAATCGGCTTGGTTAGGGGAGCACAAACAACATTTAACAGAGAGAGAGAGAGAGAGAGAGAGAGGAAGAGAGAGAGAGAGAGAGAGAGAGAGAGAGAGAGAGAGATACGAATACAATACGAAATGTTTTATTCAAATTTAGGCCATGGCCCCCAACTGAAGGGGTGATCATACATAATTATAATGCCACAATTGATTGTTCTTTGTTGAATAAAAAGTGATCTCAGAGTCACTTTATTGGAATCATCATTCATTACACTCTAGGTTGTAACAGTATCAAGATATTTGAAAGCTTGTAAATATCATTGCAAGTTACATAAGAGTGAGTGATGTGATGAGAGGAGTGAGAGAGAGAGATGAGAGGAGAGAGAGAGAGTGAGAGAGAGAGAGAGAGAGAGAGAGAGAGAGAGAGAGAGAGATGAGAGAGGAAGAGAGAGAGAACACTGAAATGGTTTAATGTATTTGGCCTTGGACACAAAACACCAGCGAGGGGGCAGTGAGTGAGGAGAGAGAGAGAGAGAGAGAGAGAGAGAGAGAGAGAAGAAGAGAGAAGAGAGAGAGAGAGAGACAGACAGACAGACAGACAGACAGACAGACAGACAGACAGACAGAGAGATAGAGAGAGACAGAGAGAGACAGAGACAGGAGAGAGAGAGCAGAAAGAGACAGAGAGATAGAGAATCATTTTCTGACAACACCGTTCCTGCGGTCAGGTGCTCACTCTCCTTCATGTCACTGCCTGGTTTTTATTATAGCTGGCTGAAGAAAATATGACTATCCGTGAGGAGAAGGTTGTTCTGTGTGTGTGTGTTGTGTGTGTGTGTGTGTGTGTGTGTGTGTGTGTGTGTGTGTGTGTGTGTGTTGTGTGTGTGTGTGTGTGTGTGTTGTGTTGTGTGTGTGTGTGTGTTGTGTGTGTGTGTGTGTGTGTGTGTGTGTGTGTGTTGTGTTGTGGTTTGTGTGTGTGTGTGTGTGTGTGTGTGTGTGTGTGTGTGTGTGTGTGTGTGTGTGTGTGTGTGTGTGTTGTGTGTGTGTGTAGCACTGGGGTCACTATCTGGATCAGTCTTTTGTTTGGGGGGCTGGTGAGTGAGAGGTTCAATGACTAGTGCCGGATGTATCTATGGGTCTTGATTTTCTTTACTTCTCTCTTCTCTCTCTCTCTCTCTCTTCTCTGCTTCTCTGTCTGTCTCTCTCTTCTGTCTTCTTCTGTCTGCTTCTCTTCTCTTCTCTCTCTGTCTTCTCTCTCTCTCTCTCTCTCTCTTCTCCTCTCTCTCTCTCTCTCTCTCTCTCTTTTATTATATTGCTCACGTAACCAAGCCGATTCAAGAACACCACGTCAGCATATCTGCTTATTTTAGCAGTTGCCTGACATGAATGGGAATCGTGAGAGGAAGAAAGAGAATTCTTTACCAAACCTGCAGGATCTTCCTGATATAGATTTTGGGAGACGTAAAAAAAAGGATCGTGGATTAAACGCTGTTTTGGGTAGAAGTTTTTTTGCTTTTTTCCTCAGAATAGACATTGGTTCTCTCTAGCCTCCTGTAAATCTATTGATTGAAATTGTAATCAGCCATAGTTCCCAGGTCACCAAAGGTGAGATTTTGCATAGGCCACCGTTTTTGTCCAACATTAAGGTAGCCGCATTCCGAGTTCGGGGAGGTGTGAACAATAATTATACATGCTGAGCGAACTCAGGGCATCTTGCATAACCTTCAGCAAAACCTTTTCTCTCTCTTGGTAAGAATGAATAGACAGTTATGATTGGTAGTATGGATAAAAAGAAAAATAGCCAATACCCCAGAAGTTTCACCAGTGCATTGCGTTGTGTTGTTAGCAAGCAGCTATCAGTCTAGTGAGACATTCACAGAGGTAGGAGGTGGCTGTGTTGTGGAGACAGTGTAGCAGAGGGTACTGATCTTGTACTTTATTTCTGTGGAACATGGCAGCCAGTGGAGAGACTGAAGAAAGGAATAATGTACTCAGATTTTTTTCTGAGGACCTGTTGGCTGAAGATTTTTCAGTGAGTCGAGGGATGGATGGATGATGCTGGTAGACCAGCTAAAAGAGAATTACAATAGCCAACACGTGAAAAAAAATATGAGAGGGTTTAGACAACCTGTTGTTGCTCAGTGGACAGGTACCTCCAAATTGCGGTTATTAGTTGATAGTACAGGGCTGTTAGGTCTGGATGATGAATTTTACATGGAAATGTGTGTTGTCCACAATAACACATAGATACCTGACAGAGCTGGACAGAGGAATGATGTAATGTGAAATCTACCATTACAGTTATTGATACTGATGCAAGTTTCTGTTTAGTCCTTATGAGCATGGCTTCGTTTTTATCATCGTTCAGTTGCAACTTGTCTGAACCCTCCAGATCTGAACTATCTTGAAGACAGTGGGACTCATTTTCATTCATTTCATCCATTCATTTATTCTTTTACTATCAGGATAATGGAATAAGCATTTATGTGCTTTGTTTCCATCTAAGTCCCCAGTGTGTATTGCAGTTTTGAAATATTGTCATCTGTTCCCACCGGCACACAATGGCTTACTCTTACGAAAAGTCGGAACAGGATTTAACAATGTCTGGCGCACACGGGGCCTTGGTTTACAGTCTCATCCGAAAGACTTTTGGGGAGTGTGAGTCAGCACTGATGTTAACTCCAGGGGAAAAATCCCCTCGAACGGGAGTCAAGAGTCGTCAAATTGCGAGCGCAATGTTCTGACCATATGCTATCCTTTCCCTCGTTTGTCAAGAGAGAAGGCGGATTTTCAAGAGTAGCACTGCTTTGAAGCTGAGCGCTATCAGCTCTATAGAAATGATGATTGATCCGGTGATGACCGCCTAGTGTATGTAGAAGTGGAGCAGTGTAGAGAGTGAAAAATGCCCTACATACCAGCAAGAATATTGTGACAGTAACCCTAGTAAATCAGGTGTATGCCAAACACCATCACTGACTCCGAGTTTTTTTTTTTTTTTTTTACCCCCTTGTACATCACTATCATTATCACTGTTATTGTTGTGAATGTTTTGTCATTATCGTTATTATCATCACTATCATTATGAGCTGTCCACACTTCATGCCTTGGCTCCCTTTTGCTTTCAGGTACACACAGTTTGAAAGAAAGTTTTTACATGTCAGTTCAATCTCAGGATATAAATCTGACAAAACAAATCTTCCTCATTCATTTACGATTGGGTGCCAGCTTTAGGGTACAATACATAGTTATTTTTGTGATGTTTTGTGTTGTTTCCTGAAGACATTTTTTTCTATGAAGGCATGGCATAGAATCTTCAATAACTTTGTGTGTGGTGTGTTGTGTGTGGTGTGCTGTGTGTGGTTGCGTGTGTGTGTGTGTGTGTGTGTGTGTGTGTGTGTGTGCTGTGGTGTGGCTGTGCGTGGTGCGTGTGTGTATGTGAGCGCGTGCGTGTGTGCGTGGGTGTGTGTGTGCGTGCGTGCGTGTGTGCGTGTGTGTGTGCGTGTGTGTGTGCGTGTGTCTCTGTGTGTGTGTATGTGTGTGTGTTTTCAGGTTCAGCCTGTTCTGGCTGTTCATGTTCCTCTTCGTGGGGGTGGTGTGTATCGTCAACCGCTGCAGCAAGAAGAGCCGACAGGTGGATATACAGATACCGTGTGAGTAGGAGTGGATATGGCCTGGCCTAATAATTCCACAGCCTTTATACACACACACACTTTCTGCCAATTCTGTGCCAATAATTCCCTCTTTTCTTTCCCTCTCTTTTTTGTATTTTTTTGCCCTGTTTCTTGTGTGTGTGTGTGTGTGTGTGTGTGTGTGTGTGTGTGTGTGTGTGTGTGTGTGTGTGTGTGTGTGGTGTGTGTGTGTTGTGTGTGTCTGTGTCTGTGTGTGTCTGTGTGTGTCTGTGTGTGTCTGTGTGTGTCTGTGTTCTTGTTACTCCCTTTCAGTACCAAAACTGCTGTTGTTGTAAGCAAGAAGAGCCGACAGGTGGATGTGCAAATACAGCATGAATGGGGATGGCATGGCCTAATACCACTGCCTTTATGTCATCGTCTGCCAGTTCTGTGCCAGGAATTCCCTCTTTTCTTTCCCTCTCTCTTTTTGTTTTTTTTTTGCCTTGTTTCTTTTTGTGTGTGTGTTCTGTTACTCCCTTTCAGTACCAAAACTGCTGTTGTTGTAAGCAAGAGGAGCCGACAGGTGGATGTGCAGATACAGTGTGAGTGGAGATGGCCTGAAACCACTGCTTTTCTACCCATGTTCTGCCAATTCTGTGCCAGGAATTCCCTCTTTCCCTCTTTTTTTGTGCCTTGTTTCCTACTACTACTACTACTTGCTGCTGCTGCTGCTGCTGCTGCTGCTAACTACTACTACTACTACTACTACTACTACTACTACTACTACTACTACTACTACTACTACTACTACTACTACTGCTGCTGCTGCTGCTGCTGCTGCTGCTACTGCTACTAGTATTACTGCCAACTTGCACACACACACACAGATAATATATACATATATATATATCTATCTATATCTAGTTATCTATATATATCTATCCAGTGTATGCATAATTAATCATATCGTGTGTGTGTGTGTGTACAGTGCCCCCGCGAACTGCACGCAGCGGAGCAGAAAAGGGCGACAAGTCTGCTGACACCCCCACCTCCATCACCACCCCCGCCTCTATCACCACCCCCGCCTCCGCCTCTGCCGTCACCCCAACTGCTAGGTCTACTTCTTCTGGCTGGACAGAAACGGGCGCAGTCTGATTCGGATTCGCGCCCTTATTTGTCTGAGGATGAGGGCGCGCGCCCCCCCACAATATGGCGGCGGCGGCTAGGCCGTCACAAAGATCACGTGACACAGAGCTTATGTGTCTTCCGCAGCTGATCTAAAGAATAAGAAAACCCCGGTTTTTTTTTTTTTTTTTTTTTTAAAGAGCCGCGTGTATGTGTGTGGCAAGCTGTGTGTATAAATGTGAATTTATGTTTTGGTATTTTTTTTTATTATTATTATTATTATTATTATTATTATTATTATTATTATTTATTATTATTATTATTGTATATTATATTATATTATTAATATTATTATTGATATATTTTATCTTTATCATCCAATTATTATTATTATTATTATTATCATTATTATTATTATTATGATGATGAAACTGTTACCCGGCTAGAGCTCCGAGGTTTACCACTTGTAAGATTTTTGCGTATACTACCGTTCCTCACCCATACAGGGGCCCCGGTTTATGGTCTCATCCGAAAGGCGTTGATATTCAGTTCGATTTTCTCCTTAAACTGGAAAGAAAGGGCCAGGCTGGGAATTGAACCCCAGAGCCTCACAGTTTACTTGTAAGGGAGATGAGCATCTTAACTGTACCTGCCTCCTTCCTTCTTTATCATTTTTATTATATATGTTTTTTTACACCTTTTTTTTTTTTTTTTTTGTTTTTACAAATGTGTTTTTTTTTAACCTTGCTGATCGAATTTGGTCGATATTGGGAGCGGTGGTGGGGGTGGGGGGTGGGGTGAGAGGGTGTTAGTAGCAGGTGTTTTTCTCGACACAGGTTGGAGAAATGCCATTTAAAAAAAAAGAATGCCTTCATTTGCGATAGAATTTGGTCGATAATAGAAGGGGGGGGGGGGGGGGGGGGGGGGGGGGGGGGGGGGGGGGTAGTAGCAGATTTTTTTTTGACACAGGTAGGATAAATGCTTTTTTAAATTATAAGAATGCCTTCATTTGCTTTGCAGGAACTGTTTTGTTTCTGAATACTGTTGAAGAAACATTCAGCTGGCTCTATGATGTTCCCTGCATATATATGTTCAGGGTGCGGATATATGCATCAGTGAGTACACAACATACACACATAATACATACATACATACACACACTCACGCGCGCGTACACACATACACACATACATACACATACACATGTAAATGCACACACTCACACACACAATCACACAAACACACACACGCATGCACGCACGCACACACACACTCATACACGCGAATGTGCATACATATACACACACACGCGCGCGCGCGCCACCACACAACACCCACACACACCAAAACACACACACACACACACAACCACACACAACTCGCTACTCATTGCACACAGAATGCCCAGGCCTTTCAATATTGAGCTATGCATCTGTATCAGATCATTTTAACTTGTAATTTTTTGAACATAAAACAGTTTGAGGGCAATGTGTGCATGGTATGTTTTTAATGTATTTTAAAACAATTTCTTGTTTAAAAAATGTTTTGTTATATTTTTTTCATGTCGCTCAAATTTGTTTTGTATGAAATGAGTATGTTGTGTCCTGAGAGCACACACACACACACACACACACCCCCACCCCCACGCACGCACGCACACCACGCACGCACAACACCCGCCACGCACGCACGCACGCACGCACGCACGCACGCACGCACACAACACACACACACACACACTTACTTACTCACTCACTTACGTACGTGGTTATGTGTATGCTTTGTTTGTTTGTTTGTTTGTGTTTTTGGTTTGTGTTGTTTGTTAAGCTTGCAGCAGACTTTTTACTGTTGATCTCTGGTTTCTGATCCAAACATGACGATGCATTTCTGAGATCTAAGTACAACAAGTGCAATCTTTCATTTGTTACTTAACATTTAAAAAAAAAATCCTGTTTTAATTCTTGTTGTCTTCACCCCTCCCCCCCCCCAAAAAAAAAAATCTTGTCTGATTACTTTTGCTTATTTTCATGTTGACAAACTGTTTTTACATTGCTATTGGCTGATTTTGACAGTCTCTAATTATTATTATTGGGCATGTTGCTTATTCTTTTTCATATATAATATAATTATATTATTAATTATGTTGCAGCTCAAGATCACTTTTTGTTAGGCATGTATCTGTGATACAAACCGAGCTAAAAAAAAAAAAAAAGATATACAAAATATACATGTTTTTCTACAAATTTGTTTGTCTTGTCTATGTGCGTGTCGGTGGAAGCGTGCGTTGCAGTTATTATGTGGATGGCTAAGGTAACGCGCCTGTCTAGAAAACGAAAAGGCCGGGTCTGGAGTGTGCGGTGGTTCGAATCCCGTTTGGGCCCAAAACTTTTCCCCCATTCATTAGATCATGAGTGGTGGTCTGGGTGCTAGTCTTTCGGAGTTGACGATAAATCGAGGTCCCGTGTGTTACACATCATTATTTAGCGCACGTAAAAGAACCAACGGCAACAAGAGGGTTGTCCCTGGAAAAATCTGTAGAAAAAAGTCACTCTGATAGGAAAAGAAAATTAATACAACTGCAGACAGGAAAAACTAAAAAAAAAAAATGGTAGGTGCTTTACTTGTGGCGACGCCTCTCCCCGGGAGAGCAGCTCGAATTTCACGCAGAGAAATCTGCCGTGCATAAAGTTGTATAAATGAATAATGAAAAAGACTAAAAAAAGTAGAGACTTTTTTGCAGGAAGGCATCTCGAAGTCGGAGTGTGGCTGCCTGACTGGTGAGGTATCTTTTAAAAACTACACAACGATGGATGCTGTAGTCGATGTGGTTAGCACCTTCAATCTTATGAGTCCATGAACTCGTTGGTTCGAATCTTGGTGAGGTCGATGAATTAAGGGTAGGGATTTTTACGATGGGGACGGGATAGCTCAGTGGTCAGAGCGCTCGCTTTCCCCCAGCCAAAGTTAAGCAGCGTCGAGCGTGGTTGCCAATTGGATGGGTGACCGTTTGCGCACCTTATCTATAGTACAGTTCCTCCAGTTCACCCAGCTGTAAATGGGACCTGCCCTCTTTAGGGTCAGGGAAGGTAAAGTAGCGAGGGAGAGGAGATGGGCGCCGCCCTCAATATTCTGGCCCCTGAAGAAGTTGAGGTCTCTGACGCCTTGCTCCCCTACGACCACATAGGTTATGGGACACCTAACCTAACCTATTTTTACGATATTCCAGGTCAACTTCTAGTGCAAGCCTGCCGTGAATGAAGTCCCTCCGTGTCTATTATACCACACAGACATAAGATCAAATATGCACGCTCAACATCGCGTCATTCAACTCAGGTTATGACTTGCAGAATAACCGAGAAAGCATGTCTATTAGAATGTTTGCCTTTAAATTTTTTTCTATCTATCTATCTATCTATCTATCTATCTATCTTCTTCTGTCTATCTTCTTCGTTCTCGTCTCGTCTCCGATCTTCCTATCTTCATCTATCTATCTATCTATTATCTATCTATCTCTATCTTATCTATCTATCTATCTATCTATCTATCTTATCTATCTATCTATCTATCTATCTATCTATCTATCTATCTATCTCATCTATCTCTTCTATCTATCTATCTATCTAATCTCATCTATCTCTCTCTCTCTCTTCTCTATCTATCTCTCTATCTTCTTCTTCTATCACTCTCTCTCTATCTCTCTATCTACTCTATCTATCTATCTGTCTGTCTGTCTGTCTGTCTATTCCAAACAGATGCATCAGCTCAACCCCCCCCCCACTCCCCACACTCACACCCCCACACACATACACACAGAGAAAAGAAAACGCCCCACCACTCGGTATGAACACTTGCAGCAAGGGCGCTTTACTGACACCACGAATTCCATGACAAGATAAATACCAGAGAGAAACAAAATGAGGTTTTGCTGGGCAAACGTACAACACCCAAATGTGAATAGTATTTGTACCATCATGTAATGTATCATCATACCCTGGTCATGGCCTCAACAGTCCTTTTTATATCTTTTCCTTCAACAAGTATAACACGAGGAAAAAAAACACCCAACAAAGCTTGCCGATATCACATGTGACCTTGCTGGAAAACTGCACAATTTGACAACCCCCACCTCAAATCCACACAAAACTCCCAAGACAACAATCACCCCCCAAAAATCCCAACAACTAATGCAAAAAGAGGTGAAACGCACCAAAGAAAGGGAGAGAAACAAAACAACAACACTTCCAAAAATAGAAACAGAATAAAAAAACTGCGCAGATTTAAGCAAGGGAGAAAACTTGACTGGAAACAACAACAGGCTGTTTGTGAATACCATTTAAGGTGTAGAGGCGCAGCGAAAATGATTAAAAATAGGAGGGGAAAAACAATTGGTTTTTAAGGTGAAGTGGTTTGTTTCCTAAAACTTTGATGACGAAAGTAAAGGGGGATTTTTTTGTTGAGGGGAGAAAGAAGTGCCGATTACAGTGGAGTAGCTACAGTAGTTTTAAAATACAGAACGTTACTGTGGCACATGATTCTTTGTTATGACTTAATTTGACTACACTTTGCTTAACCTTCAAGGACTAAACTTCACTCAACCAAATAATATATATATTATATATATTAATATATATATATATATATATATATATATATATATATATATATATATATATATATTATATTAGACTTTGAGCTCTTAAATGTCCGTTACACAGAATAAATGTGTGTGTGTGTGTGTGTGTGTGTGTGTGTGTGTGTGTGTGTGTGTGTGTGTGTGTGTGTGTTGTGTGTGATAGAATCTTGGTTAAAATTAAATTTCAGTTTGGTTAGAACTGAAAACTATTCAATTCAGCGTAATTCAAGGTATTCAAGCTTACCTGAAAAAAAGAACCATCAGGATCTAGTCTCTAATGACAATTCTTTCTGGCTTTTGCTTTATAGTTAGTATTTGGACATAACCTCCCAACCAAAATTCATAAGAAAAGTGAATCCTCTTAGTCAAAACTATTTTTGTTTAAAAAAAAAGACCAGCAAGCTGTGTTTCATAATTAAAAAAAACCAAACACCATTAATGCAAGATCAACAAACTTTTACGTGAAACCAGACATATGTTGGGATGTAAATTATGAAAGCAAAATTTTAATACAGAGACAAAAAGTATGTAATACCGATACCATGGGTATAATACTGCAGTAGCAGCAAAAACAGTAATAAATAAGATAGTAACTATATACAGTCATAAACTCCTGGAATATACAGAATACATGTGTTAGTTACAAGCTATAATCTTTTGATACCAGCTAATCTTACCCAAAAAAATCTGCATTGTATTCTTGAAATCTGAAGTATCTTAGACTAGGACGGGAGTTTTAAGACGCATTAATTTTTGTATATATTCACATATAAGTTTCTGATTAAAATACAAACACGTTTTCATCTTTAAGAAATGTTGAAAATTTGAGAATAGACAAGAAAAAATCTTGACGACTGAATGAGTTTGAATAAGAAGTTTAAGATCCACAACCATAAGCGTTGAGCCCCCCTTTTCAATTGAACTATATCTTTTACAATGATGTTATAGTATCATTGTATTGATTTTGATATATTATATTTATAATATATATTATATATATATATATATATATATATATTATATAATATTATCTGACATTTCAACTTTTTGATCAATAGAGAAAAGAGTTAAATCAGTAAAAAGTAGCAAATTTCACAATCAAAGCCTCTTGAAATAATTGTTTTCATTCAAAAAAACATCAAACTCGATACTCACGGAGCCAGTATCTAAAACTTAATGAATAATTTAATAAAGAAAAATGTACACTTGTAAAAATTGAAGGCAACACATAACCACACAACAGATACCAACACAACTGAATAATTATATGGAACACCAAACAATCAGTCAATCACAGTAATACTTAAAAAAAAGCAGTTTCAACTAGGCTAACAGGCAAAGACTTGATAAACAATCAAAATCATAAAAGTTGATGTAACAGTTTGATTTTTCCTTCTTCACAGTAGTGGTCAATTATGGTCATTAGATTAACGTTTTGTTGCCAGCATATACAGTTATCTTTTTGTGTCAAATTCTTAACGCTTAGAACATTGCAAGACTGATGATTTTCAAATTTCTGCAAGGTATATGTTTAAAGCCCGTCAGATTTTGTGGGCAGTATATGTGTGCATGTATGGGGTGGGGTGGTGGGGGTTGGGGAGGGCGGGAGGAGGCGGTTCAAAAATACATACTTACACAAAAGTTCACATAATGTAAAAAAAAAAAGTTCGGATTTCTACTCGTCTAAACAAACAGGCAAACCTTGAATTTTAAAACAACGAAAAAAACATATCACATCTGATTAAAACTAGAGCAAAATCATCAGTAACAAAATAGCAGACACGGAGTTTAAAGCTTAGTTTTCACATATTTTGTAAAATTCATCTTCTAAAACCATCTTTTGTATACATGCACAATCACCAACCATACCAGACATGGGGGTGAAACCTTTTGTTGTCACAAGTTATGTTCTTTGCTTAGTTGTAAAATTCATCTTCTGGTACCAACATTTTTTTTTATATAGTATACTTATCTAGACAATAAACGTGGAAGGTTAGGGAAACATGTAAATGTTTCTAATAACTTGTGCAGTCCAGTGCATTTAACCTCGAGTTAAGTGGGGGCCTGATTCAAACGATACTTATACTGGCTAGCTGTGTACTTGGTCTACAACAGTAACGGTCTCCGCTTTACCACCACCCCCCCCAGCTTTTCCTCTTAGTTGGTGAATGGAGGGTGACAACAAAAAAGGTGCTAAGATATATAACGTAGGTATAAATGTCTCTAGCCATGTAAAAGATAGGATCTTGAGAAAATTACATCAGCTCTTACAATAATCTTTAATTTGAATTTTTTTAAATAATGAATGACAGATGCTCTTCTTTCAGACATAAATTTTTCTCTGAAAACTTGCTCGAAACAAGGGCCAAAAGATGTTGCAGATTCTACCATCAATAAGAAATTGAAAAATCTTGTTTCTTGTGACAAAAAAAAATATGAAGTCATCCTAGTAAATCTATTTGCCATTTTTTTTGGAGTGAAATCCTTCAGGGAAAAAAATCATGAAATATGTAACACATTTTAAAGTAGACAGTCAGCCTCCCTCGACAGATCCACGAAAGCATGGGAAGAATCATTGCCATTTTTCTTTTGTTTGGTGCCCTTTTGTACATCTGCAAATCAGCGAAAAGATTGGAACATATGTGAGAAAGGCAGCTTACTGAAGACTGCTTATCAAAGGCTGCTTATCAAAGGCTTCTGATCAAGGGATACTTATCAAGGGATGCTTACAAAGGGATACTTATCCAGGGATGCTTATCAAGGGATGCTTATCAAGGGATGCTTTTCATGGGATATTTGTCAAGGGATACTTATCAAGGGATACTTATCAAGGGATGCTTATAAATGGATACTTATCAAGGGATGCTTATCGAAGGATACTTATCAAGGGATGCGTATCAATGGATACTTATGAAGGGGCACTTATCAAGGGATGCTTATCAAGGGATATTTATCAAGGGATGCTTATCAAGGGATACTTACCAAGAGATGCTTATCAAGGGGGTGCTTATCTAGTCTGCAATCGTGTCTAAGATCCAAGGTGTGGGAGAAAATAAAAAGAGGATATTCATCCGGAACATCTTTACATCAAAGGCTAGTTTTTCCTGATAATCCTCTAGTTCCCCTCATCCCACTTGACTGCAGCTCTGACATGTTCTCAACTTCAGGCCCTAGTTTGCTGTATGGATCGCAAGATCAGCAGCCACACTTTTTACATCCTTGGCTTACACAAAAATTATAATTCATACATAATAATTGACTATGACTCAAACACAAAATGTCAACACAAATCCATACTTTTAAGAGAGAGAAAAGGGGAGAAAAAAATCACCAAACTCCACCAAAAACAAAAAAAAAGAGAAAAAAAAAAAAAAAAAGAAAAATATTAACACAAACGGCCACAGTCGCTATCAACCCACACAATCAGCAGCCGAGAGTCCAGAGAGAGCCAGCCCAGAGGCTCGGTGACGTCATCGTGATGTCATCTACCTCCACCCGCTGACGTCATATCCACAATCCATCCACTGAAGTCACAGACTGAGGGAGGGTCGGAGGAGGAGGAGGAGGAGGGTCGTGGGTTGAAAAGAGGAGAGCAGGAGGGGAGGAGAGGAGGAGGAGGAGGAGGGGGGGGTGGGGGGGGGTGGGGAGGAGGGGGAGGAGCGGCGCCCACCTGGATCTACTCACCGGAGCGGAGCGTTAGCGAGAGGCGGTGGCGGCCGAGTGGTCACTGTGGCAGAGCCTTCAGGATGGCGTGCACCTCCTCCGCCACAGCCGACAGAGCAAACTGGAACTGCTCCTGATAGTGGGGAGAGAGAGAGGGAGAAGGAGATAGAGAGGGAGGGAGGGAAGGAGGGAGGGGAGGAGAGAGAGAGAGAGAGAGAGAGAGAGAGAGAGAGAGAGAGAGAGAGAGAGAGAGAGAGAGAGAGAGAGAGAGAGAGAGAGAGAGAGAGAGAGAGAGAGAGAAGAGAGATCAGCAGTGACATACATGCTAATTAACAAAGTACCTATGTCAATAGTAAAGAAGCCTAAACTTAAATGGTACGGGCATGTAACAAGATCAAAAGGACTTGCAAAAAACAATACTGCAAGGCACTGTCCAAGGAGGGAGAAAAAGAGGCAGACCAAGGAAGAGATAGGAGTTGAACATCAGCGAATGGACAGGCCTAGAACTCAACAAAACTTTGAGAGCAGAAGGAGGAATGGAGGGAACTGGTTGTCAAGTCTTTAGGGGTTCCCTCGCGGTCGCCAGACAAAGGGATAGATAGATAGATAGATAGATAGATAGATAGATAGATAGATAGATAGATAGATAGATAGATAGGTAGGTAGGTAGATAGACAGATAGATAGATAGATAGATAGATAGATAGATAGATAGATAGATAGATAGATAGATAATACATAGATAGATAGACAAATGTGTACCAACAGTGCCAGACATGTTACAAAAAACAGTAAAAGGTAAAGGAGTTCCATAACCTTATGTGGCCGTAGGGGAGCGAGTCATCAGAGACCTCAGCTTCTCCTGGGACCAGCATATTGAGGGCGGCGCCCATCTCCTCTCCCTCTTTGTTTTACCTTCCCTGACCCTAAAGAGGGCAGGTACCCATTTACAGCTGGGTGAACTGGAGGACTGTACTAAAGCCAAGGCGCACAAATGGTCACCCATTCACTTGGTAACCACGCTCGATGTTTCTTAACATTGTTTGAGGGAAGGTAAGTGCTCTGACTTCTGAGCTATCTCGTACACATATAAAAAAAGAACACCCCCCCAAAACCAGCAAAATCCAAGAACAAGTTGTCAGTTCCCTTTCTGTCTGTCTGTCTGTCTGTCTGTCTGTCTGTCTGTCTGTCTGTCAGTCTGTATGTCTCATTCTCTCTTTGGGCATATACAACGTAAATCTATGCCACAGACAGAAGAAACCCCAGTCAGTCAGCTAAACCGTCTCGGTGTACTCGTGCGAAAGGGGAGGGAATAGATTGCTTGGCCCACGTTAATTACCTCCCCTGCCTCACACTCTCACCGTTTTCAGCACGTTCCTGCCTTTGCCAAACCTTTCTTCTTCATCATAACTTTCACCCCTGTGGAGATGCCAGGGGCCTCTCAGTATAAATAGCGTCCCCACCTTCTGGAAATTCTGTGCTAGGAATTCCTTCTTTTCTATCTCTTTCTTTGTTTCTGCCTTGTTCCTTTTCTTCCAGTCAGCTCCTTCTTGGCTATTTTCTGCCTTCATGGTCCATTCTCATGCCCCTGCCCCCCTCCCCCCCCCCCCCCAAGAAAGACTTAAAAGATAACAATTCTCTCTCATGGCAAAGTCGTATGCGCTGGATCTGACTTGTCAGGTGCTTAATCAACGGCAGCATTCTCACTTATAAGACAGACAATAGTTGCTGTCTGATTTTTGACAAAGAAGAATCATAACCCGATTGGACAAGATGGGAATTCTATTTGCAGGTTACAAAAATCGGCTTTGGAAAAACTAGAACCCAATTTGGTTTATATCTTGTATAGTTCAGCTGACTACCAAGAGGCCCTGTCGGGACATGTTTGAACAAAAAAGGTGAAAATTTAGCCTATTAGCTATTAACAAATAGTAAAACAAAATGGCTAGAAGACATGAACATATTTGCTACAGCAAAACAATAGCTCAATGTTTTGCATCTTGCATAACTGTGTTACTTCTCCACCCCCCTCCACCTCTGTGTTGTGTGGTGTGTGTGTGTGTGTGTGTGTGTGTGTGTGTGTGTGTGTGTGTGTGTGTGTGTGTGTGTGTGTGTGTGTGTGTGTGAAGTGTTGTGAAGTGTGTGTGTGTGAAGTGTGTGTGTGTGTTTGTGTTAAGTGTGTGTGTGTGTTTATGTGCGCCTGCGATTGTGCGCGATTGTGTGTATGCATATAAATTGAAATCTGTTAGTCCTATTGTAAACTGTCACATGCCTGTGAATGGTTCAAATGCAAGCGCTTGGATACTTAGCTTTACAAAATTCAGCACTACAGAAAAATCCGTTTATTAACACCCCGGGTCATACCTTTCTGTATGAAGTCTAGGTTTCTCTATTTCAGGGAAAGGGCACATCCACATAAAATACCCCCCCCCCCACTTATTTTTTCCTGTTTGCATATAAATTGTACTCCTATATAAGACCGATTGTCTGTTTTTCTTCTACAACAATGCTCACCAAGAACACACAGTCTGTTGACATGCAAAATAAAAACCACACCAAAAAATTGCCAGGACAATGGCTCATGTTGGCGTGGGTTCTTTAACGTACGCTGAACGTTTTTTTTCTTGTTTTTTAAACAAACCTTGGTCTGCACCATGTTCATGCGTTGGTCACGGATGTGCTCCAGAGTGGCAGCCATGTCGATCTCCTTGGCGCCCTTGGCCATGCGGTTAAGAACCATGTCTATCAGGCAGTAGGTTCCACTCCGGCCACATCCGTCACTGCACAGAGATTGATTGATTTATTCTTTTATTCTTTTATATCGAGGATTTATTCTTTTATATCGAGGATAATGGGATAAGCACTCTTGTGCTTTTTTTTTTACATCCCGTCCCCGTGTGTATGCAGTTTTGTAAATGTCATCTGTTCCCACCGGTACACATGATACATGATCATCATCACCATCATCATCCAGAGGGGTGGGGGTAGGGATGTGTATTCTATCTGATGAGAAAGTAAAAAAACAGCAACAAAAACAACCATTATGAAAGAACACGATTAAATGAAAGTCACAACCCAGAATCTCCCTCCCCCATCCAACACACACACACACACACACACACACACACACACACACACACACACACACACACACACACACACACACACACACACACACACACACACACACACACCACGGACTCACTTGCAGTGCAGGACAATGGGACAGGATCCGCCACGGAAGGACTTGTTCACTTTCCTGCGCCAAAAAAAATAACATGCATTGATCAACCGTCCAACATCATTACATCTAAATATATCATCCCCCCCCCCAACCACCCACTGCCTAAAAAGATATAAAGATAAAGGTGTTCCTATCATCTATGAGGTCGAGATGTCAGAGCCATCCATCCATCCAAAGCCTTTGTATGCCTTCTTGGCATGTAGGGCAGCAACAAAGGTTCTCCACTCCTGCCTGTCTCGGGGCCAGTTTCTAAATGGTTCCCCAGGAGTGTTGGAGGGTCTTCAGCTCTGTTTTTATTGTCCGACGCCAGGTGTTCTTGGGTCGTCCTCGCCTGCGTTTTCCCTCTGGTGTCCAGTGAAGGGTTGTTCGGGCGATGTCCCCTTGTTCCCGTCGGCTGATGTGTCCTATCCATCTCCATCGTCTTTGCATAATGATAGTATCCATATTTTCTTGGTTGCAGCGCCTCCAAAGAAAATGCCAACTTTATAAATACAAGCATCAAGATATTAAAAAAAATGGCGGTGTTCCATAACCTATGTAGTCGTAGAAGAGCAAGATGTCAGAGACTTCAAGCTTCTCCAGTGTCCAGCATATTGATGGCGGCACCCATCTACTTCCCCTCCCTCGCTGCTTTACCTTCCCTGACCCTAAAGAGAGCAGGTATTCATTTACAGCTGGGTGGACTGGGGGAACTGTACTGAAGCCAAGGCGCGCGCGAACGGTCATCTGCCCACTTGGCAACCACGCTTGATGCTGCTTAACCTAAGCTTTGGGGAAAGCGAGTACTGTGACCACTGAGCATCCATACCTGCCTATCACAACCAGAGCTGTCACATATTTGTACAGTTCCTTCTCGGGTTTCAATGTTATCATTAGACACAAAATTAATGCCAGCAAATTTTTGATAACAATTAACCAGATTTACTTTAAGTTGTTATTAACATGAATATCACTAGAGATGACAGATTAAAAAAAATGTTGGAAATTGTTTAACATAAATAACCCACCTCCTCACCCCCCAAACCAACAAAATCTGAAGAAACGATGAAGTAAAACTAGTAAATTTACTTCCACTGATGCTGTTGCTGCTATTACTACTACTGCTTTTTCTAACACACACACACACACACACACACACACACACACACACACACACACACACACACACACACACACACACACACACACACACACACACACACACACATATACATATATATATTATTTTTTTTTTTCTATATATCTCAAACCCCAGCCAAGTTATGTCAGAGTAAAAAATGTATTTGCTGAATAAAATGACGGCTGCAGGAAAAAGAACAAAACGTGAGTGTAAACTAGAGGTAGAACAAAATCCAAACAACAACAACAACAACAACAGGGAATATTCTAAAAGAAAAAAATTGAACAAAAAGTGTTAGCAGCAAAAAAAAAAAAAAAATGGCATTTAATTTTCGGCTTAATTTTTTTTTAAAGATAAGAGATAACGTCATTTATAAGTTAAAAGTTAAAAAAAAGTTAGTCAGCCAAGGAAGGGCATCATTTAAAGAAAAGAAAAGATAGGATAAAAAAAAACACCTGTTTCATGACCTGCATGAAATCAAGTGAGCACATCCACCCTCTCTTTAAAAAAAAAAAGGAGCCCATCTTGATATGCACAAGTCCGACCTTCCAATTTGTAAATATATACCAGATGCAGCCTGTCTTCTTTACCCATCTCCATCTGTGTTTTTTATGGGTACGTTTCTTTAGATACACACACACACACACACACACACACACACACACACACACACCACACACACACACACACACACACACACACACACACACACACACACACACTTTGTATGCACCGTACTTGTTTTGGAGGAGGGAATTGATATAGGTTTGTATGTGTGTGTGTAAAATGATTTTTAAGGAACCATGCATTATTTTCCTTGTGTGTGATATATATATATATATATATGTATATATATATATATATATATATATAATATATATATAAATATATATATATATATATATATATATATATATATATATATATATATATATATATATATATATATATATATATATATATATATATGTGTGTTGTGTGTGTGTGTGTGTGTGTGTGTGTGTGTGTGTGTGTGTGTGTGTGTGTGTGTGTGTGTGTGTGTGTGTGTAGTTTCTTCTTTTGGTGTGAATATTATTCAAGTTCATTTTTAATCTTTTCATTTGTACCACATATCTTCTTTAAGATTTTCCTTGTTCAAATATGATTATTCTCTCTTTTTTCTCCTTTTTTATTATTATTTTTTTTTATTGTTTATTTTTAGATGGATGGCTTGATGAAAAAAAGCAATTGGAATGCTTACTCAATGTACCATCTGGAAATAAAAGTTGACTTTGACTTTGACTTTGACACACACATACAAAACACACCACACACACACACACACACACACACACACACACACACACACACACACCACACACACACACACACACACACACACACAACGCACACACACCACACACACTTAGAACAAACAAAGGTCAACACATTAGGTTTGTGTGAAGGTAAACTATTTGCAAGGTGGATTCTGAGAGATACTTTATTCTTACGTTGATTCTTCCTCACCCCCACGCGCGTACGCGTGTGCGTCAACACACACACGCACGCACATATGCACGCACGAACACACACACACACACACCCACACCCACACCCACCCACACCCACACACACACACACACAGAGTCTGGTATAAGCGTATAAAGAATGATATTGCTACCCAGTGAAATTTTTTCAAAAGAGAGGATACAGATTCAATGAACCACTGTTTGAAAGAAACCCCCCCCCCCAAAAAAAAAGAAAAAAAAGGAACACTCGAGTTAATAAAAACAACAAAACAACAATAACAAGTTATACAGAAAATACACCACCACGACTGGGTAAAACTCCTCTGCCACAACATTTGATGTTGCTGCAAGCCCTTTTGAACAAAAACAAAATCCAGATTCTTTTTTTTTGTATGTCTCTGTATTGGATGGAATCTGACCATCTGCGAAAATGAAATTCATAATAGCAGGGATTTCTGACATGAATTGAAAGCGCAACATGCATATGCATAACTTCTTTTATTCAATAACAACCTGAAAAAAATACAAAAAAACCTCTAACAAAAACAACAACAACAAAAAACCCGCCCCCTTCCAAATAATGACAAAACCGGAAAGAAATGCACCCCCCTCCTCGTAAAAAAAACCCACCAACAAAACAATAACAAACAAACGAAAGAACAAAAAAGATAACAACCCCCCTCCCTCCAACCCAAAAGCCCACACTGCCATCAAAGCAGCAAGCTTTTTTCTTTCTTTTTCTCTCAAACGAAAAACACAAACTTTTATTTTGCGAGTCTGGCATTCTAAAAGACCAAAACAAAAGGTTTCTGGAAAGCTGAAATGTTATCAGGGCTGAGAAACAGCCCCGGGGAAGATAATAAGCTTCTGTTGTTGATACACCTTTCGCAAGATCCAACTAAAAAATAATCACACACACATGCACACGCACACACACACGCGCGCTCGCACAAAGCACACACAGATACAGACACACACGCACACACAAGCACACACACAAGCACACACAAGCACACACATAGACACACAACACATACATACAAGCACACACACAAACACACATAACACACATAAGCACACACATACACACGCATACACACGCATACACACACACACTTCCTCTCTCTCTCTCTCTCTCTCTCTCTCTCTCTCTCTTTTCTCTCTCTCTCTCTTCTCTCTCTCTCTCTCACGGCATGCATACCCATACGCGTGTTTTCACACACACACACACACACACACACACACACACACACACACACACACACACACACACACACACACACACACACACACACACACACACACACACACACACACACACACACACACACACACCAACACAAACACACACCAACACAAACACACACACACACACACACAGAGCAGTGTAATCGAAAGATTTTTTTTTATTGAATAAACAAAATCTTTTGGGGGGGTATGGAGGTAGAAAGATGGAGGAGAGAAAAATTAGGGGAGGGAGAGAGAAGAGGACGAGAGAGAGAGGAGAGAGAACAGAGGAAGAGAGAGAGAGAGAGAGAGAAGAGAGAGAAGAGAGACAGAGAGAAGAGAGAAGAGACAGAGAAGAGACAGAGAGAGACAGAGAGACAGAGAAGAGAGAGAGAGAAGAGAGCAGAGAGCAGAGAAGAGAGACGAGACAGAGACAGACAGAGAGACAGAGAGACAGAGACAGACAGAGAGAGAGAAGAAGAGAGGAGAGAGAGAGAGAGACAGAAGACAGAGAGACAGAGAGACAGAGACAGAGAGAGAAGACAGACAGGAGAGAGACAGAGAGACAGAGGACAGAGAGAGAGAGAGAGACAGAGCAGACAGAGACAGAGACAGAGAGACAGAGAGCAGAGAGAGAGAGAGAGAGAGACAGAGAGACAGAGAAGACAGAGAGACAGAGAGACAGAGACAGAGAAAGAGAGAGACAGAAGACAGAGAGACAGAGAGAGACAGAGAGAGAGAGAAAGAGAGAGAGGAGAGGAGAGAGAGAGAGAGAGAGAGAGAGAGAGAGAGAGAGAGAGAGAGGAGGAGAGAGAGAGAGAGAGAGAGAGAGAGAGGAGAGAGAGAGAGAGAGAGAGAGAGAGTATAGGAAGAAATAACTGACAGACTGCATTATCAAGGGGCTGACGACAGTTTCAGCTGCTCTCTCTCCCATCCCCTGCCACCGTTGGCGGAAGTACCTGCCAAGTTGTGCCCCTTGGCCAAGGAGGACTTGTCTGCCCCTGCTTGCTGATCGATAGGACAGTTCTCTTCCCTCCCCCCACCCCCACCCCCCTCCTTTATCAACACTCCCACACCCACCCAATTTTCAACACCCCCCCCCCCCCTACTCTCCTGTATCCCTTCCTTGTGATTTGAAGCTCATTATAGATGATGGGCACCATGGCCAAGCAGATGAAATGATGAGGGTTTTTTTCTACTGGTTTTAAAGTAAGAGATTTTGGGTTCGAATCTTGTCAGCGTACGTTGTATGAAGTTTAGGGCTTCAGTGATTTGATCTATTCTTTAGGAATATTTAAAAAATAATTATAATATTAATAGCGATATTCCACAACCAATTTTGTGTGTGTGCTGACATGCCAGTATCTTTGCTTCCTTTTCTGTGGGATACATACATGTATGCAGGAATGAAGTCTTCGCATTAAAAGATAGTATGGTTCATGCTAGGAGTTTTGGTTGGGGTTTCATTTATGATAAAGACAATGCTGAGTTACCTACTTCCCTAACGAAGACAAAATTCATTCATTTACTGTAATTACGAGGTTCTACCCCATTCATCTAGAATACCAGTTTATGAATGATGTTGAATGCAAAAGTTGTACCCATTGCTTGTGGACAATTCAAAATAAAGCAACAGATGATGAGGAACTGATTCACTCAATAAACAAATGAGGAACTGATTCACCCAATAAACAAACGTTGAGCTGATTCACGTGATAAAAAGTGATGAAATGATTCACCCAATAAACAAATTAGGAACTGATTCACCTAATAAACAAAGGATGAACTTATTCACCCAATAAAATATGGTGAGCTGAATCACGTGATAAAAAAGTGATGAAATAATTCACCGAATAAATAAACGAGGAACTGATTCACCCAATAAACAAAAGAGGAACTGATTCACCCAATAAACAAATGTTGAATTGATTCACCCAATAAACAAATGATGAACTGATTCACCCAATGTACAAATGACGGACTTATTCACCTAATAAACAAGTGATGAACTTATTCACCCAATAAACAAGTGTTGAATTGATTCACCCAATAAACAAATCAGAAACTTATTCACCCGATAAACAAGTGATGAACTGATTCATCCAATAAACAAATGAGGAACCTATTAACCCAATAAACAAATGAAGAACTGATTCACCCAATAAACAAAACTCCCGCATCTCTTTTACCAGACAGACAAGCAAAAAGTTGATACATACAGATACAGACTTCAGTATCATGCAAAACTTTTCCACGCAGTCTCAGCAAATGCAAATTCTGATTCAAGAAAGAAACTCAGAGCCCTCAAGGATGCAATGACAAAGACGAAGCATGCTGTTTCCTTTGCCAAAAAATATCTTCACATGCATTTTGTTGTTGTTGTTATGTGAAACAACTCCGAACTTTTGGTACAAAACTTCAGTGACGTTATAGAAGTTGTTGGCTTTCAAACTTGAGTCACGTTATTGAACCTGGCTTCAAAACTTGAGTTAGGTTATAGAGCCTGGCTTCAAAACATTAGGTTATAGAACCTGGCTTCATAACATTAGGTTATAGAACCTGGCTTTCAAACTGAGACACGTTATAGAACCTGGCTTCAAAACTTGAGTCACGTTATAGCACCTGGCTTCCAAACTTGAGTTAGGATAGAACCTGGCTTCAAAACTTGAGTCACGTCATAGAGAACCTGGCTTCAAAACTTGAGTCACGTTACAGAACCTGGCTTCAAAATTTGAGTCACGTCAACAGAACTCGCCTTTAAAACTTCAATCACCTCAGAAACCAGTTCTAAGTTTCCACTCTCCTCCTCCACCCCTTCCACCACCACCACCTCCCTCACCTCCATCAACCGGAAACCGCCACCACCACCACCACCACCACTATCATCCTCCTCCTCACCATCAAAAAAATAACCAAACCAAAACCTGCCGACGAGACATGAGGAGGAAGAGAGGTTAAGTCATGTTAGTGACATACTGCAGGCAGGACCAGAACAGCAACAGGTGAAAGAAACACAAGCAGGGGTTAGATGATGTTGCCCCCCTCCCGATCACTTTTGTGACTATGCAATTTGTTGGTGAGTACAATTGCTGAATCACAAAAGCTGCCCGGGAAAGGAGTGACAGGCAGGCAGGCAGGCAGGCAGTTAGTAGAAATAGTAGAAGTAGATGTAGAAGTAGCAGGAGTAGTAGGAGTAGTAGTAGTAGCAGGAGTAAGTAGTATTAGCTTTAGTAGCTAGGCAAGATGGTCAGTGGCATACACAGCAAGGCAAAAGCCATCATCCCAGAAAAAGAAAGAAAGAGCATTCCGAAAAAAACCATGCCAGGAGTCCTTTCTCCCACCACAAAAAACCTCATACATCTCTGGACTGGAAACACACACTCTCCACACACCCCTCCCCCCAAAAAAAGGGGGACAGAAATTCTGAGAAATGTTTTAGAACTAATTCCCCCCCCCCAAAAAAAAAAAAAAAAAATTCTGAAATAATTTTCGAGTACAATTTTCTCATATTATGTAACTAGATCAGAAATGGATGCCAGAAACATACACTTTCTAAAATAGAGGACAAAAATTCTGAGAAATATTTTAGAACAAAACATCTGCCAAACCCTGAAATCGTTTTCACCTACAATTCTCTCACACATAACCAGTTCAGAAACGGCTAAGAACACTTCTGGACATAAATCTGACGATCATAAACCTTGTCCATGATGATTGAGACCATGAAAAAATAAATGGAACAGTTTATTTGTTTGTTTGTTTGTTTCTTTAAACAAGAACAGTCCAAAACTACAACGACTGGAAATTGGTCTAGACGGAGTCTTCTACACTGAGTTGGAAACACCGATTTCAATTGGCTGGGTTCAAATTCATCAAATTCGTAAATCAAACGCTGGTATCATACACAATACTGTGATAGAAACAATGGACTTGCCGCTTCTCTCTCCACAATAATTATGTCAACTTCA
>CM060317.1:32855655-32860655 GCA_030674155.1 Stramonita haemastoma
ATATTCAGCAAAATGAATCCCCAACTGATTTTCAGGTAGCATCGAGATTCAAACTCTTGACTTGAGTAGCTCTCCAACCAATAGGATGAGGAGAAGCATGTGGTCTTTATTTATCCACTGTTTTGTTCATTTCTTTTTATTTAAAAGCCACTTTGAGCTTTCATTCCTTCGCGCGCCACAGCGTTGCTCTATAGATGTGTGTGTGTGTGTGTGTGTGTGTGTGTGTGTGTGTGTGTGTGTGTGTGTGTGTGTGTGTGTGTGTGTGTGTGTGTGTGTGTGTGTGTGTGTGTGTGTGCGCGTGCTTAAAATACAGGCACATACGCACACAGACATGTAATATTTCTTGTTCTCAGTCCTCAAAGAGACATTGCGAAGGTCAGGTCATTTCACATAGTATGCTCAGCCACTTTGTAAATTCTGTCTTCAGTTGGAGGCTTATTTGATAAAAGACAAATGTGTTCCATAACATAATATATGGTCGAAGGGAAGAGAGGCTTATTTAGGGGCCAGCATATTGAGGGCGGCGCCCATCTCATCTCCCTCACTACTTCACTTTCCCTGACCCTAATGAGGGCAGATTTCCCATTTACAGCTGGGTGAACTGGGGAACTACACAGCAGCCAAGGCACGTAAACGGTCACCCATCCACTTGGTAACCACACTCAATGCTGCTCAAACTTAGCTTGGGGAAAGCTAGTGCCCTGACCACTGAGCTATCTTGTCCCCTCTTATTAGATAATGTCCTGCGTATATTGTTAGAACAAAAACAGGTAC
Source organism: Stramonita haemastoma (assembly GCA_030674155.1). NCBI lineage: Eukaryota > Metazoa > Mollusca > Gastropoda > Neogastropoda > Muricidae > Stramonita > Stramonita haemastoma. Next base: position 32,856,430 of record CM060317.1, read on the forward strand.
CACTGAAAACCTATAAATAGTGACCTTGTTTAAGCAAGGCAGGGCCTCTTCTCGTTGATGGCCTCATGGCGGCCTAACATTGACAGCTCTCTGTAAACTCTGGGTTCTTGGTTGATGTATGACAAACTAGGCAAGGCCTGGGTACACTCTATTTCAAGACTCAAGAATACTGTCGTGTTTCAACATAAGAAATTCTTCAGTGGCATTGAAGAACCTCACAGCATGCATTATTATCAAACAATACAAATTTAAAATAAAGTAACACATTATTCTGAATAGGAATAACACAATACTTATAGTAAGTCTAAAGATTATTAAAAAATACAAAGAAAAAAAGTAACACATTACTCTGAAGAAGAATAACCTGATAATCATAGTCAGTCCTAAGATCAGAATCAGTGGCATGGGAAAAAGCATGACCAATACCTTATGCCACAAAAGATAAGGCATCCTGCACCCCCCCCCCCCCCCCCTTGTCAACAACAAAAACAACAAAGAAAGACAAAACAGGAAATAGAAAAAAACAAACAGAAAAAAAGAATCTCGTACTCTAAAACACAATGCAACAATACCTCATCCAACCCCCCCCCCTTCACCCCCTTACCCCCACCCACCCCCCCATCCCCCAAAGCCTGTGCTGATGTCATTAACAGCGCTGATTGGCTATCCAGGCTATGTCCACGCACACGCCTCTCTGCCCCTTAAACTTGTTTGCACGTGCGCCGGCACGCGCTCCTGTCATCATGGGCTGACAGGGCCTGTAATTTACACAAACAAACCCCTAAGGTCTTAAAATTCCAGTTTTTTTTTCTTTTAAGGAGGAAAGGTAGCAGCAAGGTTTGTAGTGCAGACACCAGACTAATCTATAAGTCTATCGTGGTGGATTTATTTTTTATTTTTATTTATTTTTTTTATTTATTCTTTTATATCGAGGGATAATGGAATAAGCACTCATGTGCTTTTTATATCTAGTCCCTGTGTGTATGCAGTTTTGTAAGTCTTGTCATCCGTGGTCTAGAAGTAACGCACCTGCTAAGAAAGGGGGAAATGTCCGGATTTCAAGTGTGTGGTGGTTTGATGCCCGTTTTTTGTGCCAAGACTTTTTCCTCCATCCACTAACACCGTGAGTGGTGGTCTAGATGCTAGACTTTTAGACGAGATGATGAACAGAAGTTCCGTGTGGAATACTCAATTAATGCACGTAAAAAAAACACTCCACGGCAGCAAGAGAGTTAGTTGACTCTGGCAAGATTCAGTTAGGAAAAATGGCACTCCTACTCAAGTTGTTTCCCTATTGGAGGTGTAATCCATTTCTACAATCGCTTTCTTACTAAAGTCTTTGAGCTTTTAAGGAAGCGAAAGTACCCCCAAAACATTATTTCTTCACCTGCTTTGTCTTTGGCCAATTTTCGCTGCTTACTGGAGGCCACCATAACTCAGTAGTCAGAACACTCCCTTTCCCAATCCAAGGTTAAGCGCCATTGACCGTAGAACTGCGTGCACCTTGGCTTCAGTAAAGTCCTCCCTCCCCCAGTTCACCCAGCTGCAAACAGGCACCTGCCCTCTTTAGAATCAGGGAAGGTAAAGCAGACACAGAACACAGGCACTAACCCCACCCCCAGCGCTAGCCCTCAAACACAGAGAAAAATACTATCCCAGACTTATGGTACTAAACCCATCTCTTGTCAGGTCATGTTACTATGAATATCAGTTCCCTCTCATCTTGCCACAAAAGATGGGGTGGTCTTTTACAGAGGCTGTGCATGTGCTATTTCAAACCGCCACACGACACTCCTTCCAAGCTCCTTACACCCCAGACCTCAAAGCTAATGACCAGCATGTAATTAAGTCATTAATTAATCAATCAGTCAGTCAGCCCAGAATGAAAAGCTCTGAAGTCTGAGATAGAAGGAGAGGACGAGGAAAAAACCCTACAACAACCTTCATACGGAAAAGCATGCTACAGCTCTCTCTCTCTCTCTCTCTCTCTCTCTCTCTCTCTCTCTCTTCACCCTCTCCTCCCTGTCTGTCTGTCTCCCTCCTGTCTCTCTGCCCCTCTGTCCCCTTTCCCCCTTCCTCCCTCCACCCCCCTCTCTCTACTTTCTTTACTTCTCTCTCTATGTGGAAGGACAGGGTGGATGACAGAGTGAATGGAAGGGGTCAGAGTTGACCACTGTTAATTAGCGTGGCCGGAGTTGTTGCAAGTCTGTGTGATGCCTTTTTCGGTCTGTGAGCAAGCTAAAAATGGTCTGATGGCGTAAGCTTCTTGTACTGCATGCGAGCAACTAGCTTTGAGAGGAACCACGCACGAGGAGTTTGTTTTATTTTTGTCATTGTGCTGTGTTTTACCCATGAAAACATGTTGCGCTAGGTCACAAACCAATTCGTATTATTATGTACACACATAACGTTAATAAGAAGTCCGATAATTCTGTCAGCATGTATGATGTTAATTCGATTTGTAAATGGTTGCGTGCGTGTGACTGATTTGAATGCAAGCAAACAAAACAAAACAAAACAAAACAAAAGAAGAAGAAGAAGAAGAAGAAGAAGAAGATCAAGAAAAAAAATACGAGGACCAAAAATAAAAAGAAGAAAAAATGAAACAAGAAGACAGAAGACAAGAAAGTAAAGAAAAGAAAAAAAACAAGAACAAAAGTAGCACCCCCCACCCCCGACCTCCCCAAAATAAACACGTAAAAAAAAAAAATCCCCTTTGTTTCAACATATACACAGTCTGTCAGCTAAAGATGACACGTGAGGCATGCATGCGCATGACAGGAAGAGATGTACGTGCATAAGGCACAGCGGAGCCAGCCAATCATCGATGTCAACACAGCCCTTGAGACCAGAGTGTCTTCTGCCGATTACAGAGCGATATGAGGAAGTGCCCTCCCCGCTCCCCCCCCCCCCCCCCTCACCCCGCCCTGCTTTTTTTCTTTAACCTCATGGAAAAAGGGTGAGTTTACCGTCCTCATGGCAATATAGCCTTTAGGGATACAAGCTGGTGTGGGTGCAAGCATCCAGGGAGTCGAGGAGAAGTTGGTTTTCAAGTTGTTCCTCACAGGTGTTCTGATCAGCTCAATTTTAACCTCATCCCTGTTGCTGCCTTGTTTATAATATATATATTATATATTATATTATATATATATATATATATATATATATATATATATATATATATATATATATTATATATATATATATATATCACAACGCACAACTCCAACAAATCTTTACTTGTCAAGAGCACTAAATTTAGCGCGCCCCTATCCATTTACTAAGAAGTCCAAGTGTGCTCAGTTCTTGCTGTAATTGGCACCAGCTAAGGCTGGGATGGAATGGAATGGAATGGAATGCATAGCAGCTGAGAGCAGCTGAAAAGTGGGGGAAACTGACAGCTGTCACACACACACACACACACACACACACACACACACACACACACACACACACACACACATATTATTTTATCATATATATATATATTCAAAATTACTTTATTTCATCATCACACAGACACAGACACGCACAGACACAGACACAGACACACACACATGCGCGCGCGCGCACACACGCACACACACACACACAGACACACACGCACGCACGTGCACGCACGCAAGCACGCACACACACATACACAGATGACAAAATGGATCGGTGATCTAGGTGGTAACGCGCCTTGCTAGAAAGCAAAAAGTCTGGGTCGGAGTGTGCGGTGGTTCGTACCCCGTTTGGACCCAAAACTTTTCCCCCATCCATTAGACCCTGAGTAGTGGTCTGGGCGCTAGTCTTTCGGATGAGACGATAAACCGAGGTCCCGTGTGTTACACATCACTATATAGCGCGCGTAAAAGAACCCACGGCAACAAGGGGGTTGACCCTGGCAAAATTATGTAGAAAAAAGCCACTCTGATAGGGGAAAACAAAAAAATAATACAGTTGCATGCAGGAAAAAAAAAAAAAGGGTAGGCGCTGCACATGTGGCGACGCGCTCTCCCGGGGAGAGCAGCCCGAATTTCACGCAGAGAAATCTGCTGTGACATAAAGTGGTAATTGCATACACACGAGGACTGGATGTAAAAAAAGCACATGAGTGCTTATTCCACTATTCTCGAAATAAATCAAATAATGAAGAAACCCACACGTGTAAACATTTTATGCTAGCATCCTTATACCACACACTAAAAAAAAGACTGCTGTCACGTAACTATAATTGCTCA
>CM060317.1:32870655-32875655 GCA_030674155.1 Stramonita haemastoma
AAAACCCCAAAACAACAAATAAGCCAACACAGCCTGCACGGCACTTGCACGTCTATCCCCCATTTTTAGTCCAACAGGACAGGTCCATCCAGCTCCGAAGATATCTTTAACGCCGAGCTAATCAGCGGCGTTAAGCCCTATCCAGTCATCCACTCAACTCTATCACCCTAAACGCTTGTCACATCAAAGCAGCCATGTTTTCTTTTTCTTCTTCTACTTCTTGTGTCTTCTATATAGAACCCTAACATCCTTTAGAGTTGCAGTTGATTACATTTTTATTCATTAGCTAAGCTCTGAGGCTAGAGTGAGCCTGCCACACACAAAACTAGGAAAGGGAAAAGGAGAAAGGTTTTTTTTTTTTTAACAGGCTGAAAATAAAAGGGCTGGCCAAGCTTCCAAAGAGCCGGGTCCATTAGCATAGGTAACCTATCAGGGTCGGAGTTCTGCCTGGGTACGGTGTGGGTATTATTTTCTTGTTTTCTTGTTTTTCATTCATGATGAATTTTTGAGTGGGCAGAATAGGGGGAAGACAAGAAAAAAAAGTTATGTTGAGGAGAAAGGGTTAATGGGTGGGGGTTGGAAGAAAGGGAGACAATACATTTAGAATGAACTTAACATTTTTGGTTCCTTTCTTTCATCCTTCCTTCCTTCCTTCCCATAAGTAAAACTTGTGTCGTTTTCCAATTCTTTTTCTGTTCCTAGAGCTTCAGCTTTGATGTTCACCAATGGTGAGATTTTTGCATCTGTAATTGTTTTTTCCCCACCATTAAGGTACGTTGGCCCCATTCCGACTATCAGGATAAAAATTGAAATTCGTAAGAAAACTACAACCCCCACATCTCCCCCCCCCCCCAAATCAAACAAAATAACCTCCCCCAAAACAGCCTCTACACAAACAAGCAAACAGACTAAAACAGCCTTCAAACAAAAAAAAAGTAAACAAAGAAAACAGACCCAAACAAACAAGATAACGAATAAACAAACAAACAAACCAGCAAACAAAATAAACAACCCCAAACTAACAAGGAAACAAAGAAAAGAAAGACCCAAATAAAGAAAACAATCACTTAACAACCAAGGAAACAAAGAAAACATTCCAAAATATAGGAAATGCTCCCAAACAAACAAGTAAATAAACAAAGAAAACAGCCGCAAATAAACAGGCAAACAGCTTCTAAACAAACAAGAAAACAAAGAAAGCAGCCACAGACACACAAGTAACAAGCAAAGAAAAGACCATGAACAAACAAACAAACAAACAAATAAACAGCTCTCTTAAACAAGCAACTCGCCCCCCCCCACAAACAAACAAAGAAAACTGCACTTGAACAAACAGAATTTGTCATTATCTACTGACTCACTCAGAAAAAAAAATAAAGGTACACCAACAGCACACTCATTTTGTTTTGGTTTTAAGGTTATGGCATGTCTCTCTTAAGACATAGATATGTAAATAAGGAATAAAACACATTGTTCATACCTTTTTCTATTCAGTACACGTTTACTGGCCTGAAAGAAGAAGGCCTTTTTGACAGCAGAATATCTGAGCACTCACTGATTATCACTTTAAAAAAATAGATAGATATTTGATTCTTCCTTGTATGCTGTGTAACAGTACTTACTGCAAATGCTGATACTAATGCTTATTATAGCATCGATGATAATGATGGTAATAACATTAATGATGATAGATGTGGTGTGTGGTGTGTGTGTGTGTGTGTGTGTGTGTGTGTGTGTTGTGTGCGCGCGCGCGCGTGCGCACGCGCTATTGCATGACAAGTATATCAACAGAAGGCAGGGACACACACATTATCTCTGTGTGTGAAAAGTATATGCACATATACGATTTTTATTGATACATCAGTTGCTTGATGAAAAAAAAGCAGTTGTACTGTTTATTCAATGTACTATCTGAAAATATATATTTAAAAAATGTCTTTACAAATACAAGACATAACCCCATCTCCCCCTCTCGCCCTATCTACATCTCTTTCTGTCTGATTCCTCTTCTTCCAAGATTTTTTGTTTACTTTTATTTTTAAATTAAGTCTTGTCCTCTGAGATGACACAGAACATGCAGTAGCACGCACAAACAAGGGCAGGCGACATTCGCCATGCACGTGCTTGATCACAGCTTGGCCAGCCAATCAGCGAAGTCCACGTCATCGCTAGAAGCAGGTCAGCTTTCTCCTGGCTTCTGGCTTCAGCCAAAAAAGCAAAGATAATGCTTTGTTTGGCCTGTCTCCTCTAACAATTCCACCTCTCAGCCATTTCCACTCCAAGAGAGAGAGAGAGAGAGAGAGAGAGAGAGAGAGAGAGAGAGAGAGGGGGGGGGGGGACAGGGACAGAGAGAAAACAGATGGACAAATGAATAGAAATGTGGAAATATCATTATATTCCTTAGACAATGCAGACTTCCAGACATTTATTTATACACGCACGCTCTCTCTATCCTCTGTGTGTGCGTGCGTGCGTGCGTGTGTGTGTTTACCTATGCGCACCTGTGTGTGTGTACCTATGTGTGTGTATGTGTTTGTGAACGCACGCGCATGCAAGCCTATCTGTGGCTGTGTGCGTCAGTGCATACAAGTCTTGCTTTTCTAAAAGTCATTATAACGTAAAGCCCCCACCTTAAAAGACATTACCTAAAAGCCCTTTGTTACAAAACGCATGCATGTTTTTTTCTCCAAGTTCTCTGCTGTCTCCTCAGCACAGAGATAAAGAGATAAAGAGAGAAATAGAGAGAGAGAGAGAGAGAGAGAGAGAGAGAGAGGAGAGAGAGAGAGAGAGAGAGAGAGAGAGAGAGAGAAGGACAGGACAGACAGACAGACAGACAGACAGACAGACAGACAGGACACGACACACACACACACAACACACACAACACACACACACACACACACACACAGATCTGTATTTAGACTAATCAACAGCCGTGAAACTCTGCTCACTTTCAGGAAGTCCTCATCTGTCCTTTCAGTTCTTCAAAAAAACTTTGACATCAAACTGCTATGTTTATTTTTATAACTCTCAGAAGAAAACAGCGGTTGATTAGATGCCCTTAATTAGCTCTACGAGTCTAAAGTCTCACAGAAAAGCTACATGGAGACACAGACAACTATCTGCTGGTTCCATTACGGGATGCCGTCTTGTCAGGGTTTGGGTGAAAAGGGGAGCAGGAGTGCTAAAGGGGAAGAGGGGTTAGACTTGCTTGTTGTTTGTGTGTTGTTGGTGGTATAGTGAGTATGCAGTGATGTATGTATGTATGTATGTATGTATGTTATGTATGTATGTATGTATGTATGTATGTATGTATGTATGTTATGCTATGTATGTATGTATGTATGTATGTATGTATGTATGTATGTATGTATGTTGTGTATGTATGTATGTATGTATGTATGTATGTATGTATGTATGTATGTATGTGTGTGTATGTGTGCGTAAGCAAGACAATTGAAAGCAAGAGAGAAAAAAAGACAAAGTGCGTGACAGAAAAGAGAAAGTTATACCACATACTGTTACCAATGTTGGGATACTATTCATACAGAAAGAGCCCCTGACAATTCTAAACGAAAAACAGTAGCATGCAATAAAGAGATCAAATGAAAATTAATGTACACATGACATGAAATGTAGAGAAAAGACATGGACATCGGAATATTTTTTTTAAACAATAGACATGAACAATGACTTTAATCTGAAACATAGGTACTCAAAGACTGCTAGATTGTTAAAGTTTCATTTCATTCAATTCTTTAAAATCTGTTTTCATTCTACATAGGTTGTTTTTTTTTTACCCCCAACAATAGTATGGGGCTTTATGTGTCAGTGAAAAAACGTAAAGTATCCTTTCTCCACAATAAAAGGTCAGACACCCAAATCTGCGATCTTCTCTCCCGTCATTGAATATCTATTGATCTGGTGATCCCTAACACACGATCTCGTTGTTATGCCAACAACCCACAACTTCCGCCATGCAAATAGCCAACTGCTTCCGGCCTGTGGTCGACGATCAGATAGAGTTGCCTGCCCCTGCCCACAAACGCCGCCATCTTGCATGGCTTGACGCAGCGCAGCGCCTGTTAAAGGGAGGTAAATGATGAATGGTGTCCTGTCATAATGCCCCCCCCTCCCCTCCCCTCCTCCCCCTTCCCAGTCCATCTTTCTCCTGTGTGTGATGATGGGTCGGGTGTCTCCTTTTCCTGCCGAGAGTGGGGTCTGGGGTCAGTGGGTTGTGTGTATTGAGGTCACAGATCAACTTGTGGCTGGCTCGTGACATCCCTAGCTCATCATCACAGAATACACGATGCCCCTGGCCTCGTCCACGCTAGGCTATAATACTCAGCTGCAGCTGTTGTGTGGAGGAAATCTTTTTTTTTTTTTTTGCAGTTTTTTTTGTGTCCAGTGTAATGATCTGTGTTGACACTTTGTTTCCGGACTTGTCATTGCAAAAAGAAAGAAAATAAAATAATGGAACGGAAACGTTTGAAATTTTAGGCGGAAAAATTGGGGGTGGGGGTGATAATAAAGGGATGCTAACAATTTGTTATTGAGCGTTTTTCTTTATTTAAAGATATGTTGAGGGATTGACAATGTCAAACAAGCACAAATATCAAGACAAAAAAAAAGACTACCCCCTAAAAAACCATAAAAAAATGACATGTCTTTTAGGAGATTATGTATTTTTTTCCATTCTGATTAAAAAGAAGGAAATTTACCAAAGAAAAAAAAACCAAACAGCACAACCCATTCATTATCAAACAAAAAGGTATTATTTTACTTTCATTTTAAATGGAACACTTCTGAATTTTCGTGTTTTTTTTTATTGTGATGTAAATGGGTAGCAGTCTTCTCAGAGTAAGGGCAGGAGGCAACAGAGAGAGAGAGAGAGAGAGAGAGAGAGAGAGAGAGACAAGGCAAGGCAAGGCAAGGCAAGGCAAGGCAAAGTCTTTTATTCGAGGATAATAGATAAGCACTCATGTGCTTTTTTACATCCA
>CM060317.1:32878155-32888155 GCA_030674155.1 Stramonita haemastoma
ATTTATGTATACTGAAAAGAGAATTGGTCCCAATATGGATCCCTGTGGTATTCCATAATGAATGGTTTTTAGTTTGGAAGTTGATGTAGCTATTGAGACACACTGTTGCCTGTTTGTAAGATAGGAATCTAGTAGTTGTATGGTTTTTGTTGAAATGTTATACAGGTCTAGCTTTTTAAGGAGAAGTTTGTGGTCAATTGTATCAAATGCTTTTTTGAAATCAACAAATAATACTCCACAAAATTTATTGTCATTAATGTTTGATAGCCAATTGTCTACAAGACTGATTAGTGCTGTATGGCACGAGTGCTTTTGTCTAAATCCAGACTGATTAGGATGAAGTAAGTTATTTGTTTCAATATGATGGACTAAGTGTTTATTCATATGTTTTTCCAGGGGTTTTGAAAGGATAGGTATAATAGAGATTGGTCTATAGTTTGAAGGATCTGAGGTATCACCAGACTTGTAGATGGGGATCACTTTAGCACATTTGAAGGCATTGGGAAATAGTTCTTATCAAGGCAGAGGTTGTATATATATATGTTAGTGTGTCTGTGATAACTGGAGCTGATAATTTTAATATATTGCTGTCTATTCCATCAAGACCACGCGTTTTTGATTGTTTGAGGTGAGTCAGATAGTTATAGACCTCTGAAACAGACATGAATGGTAGGTGAAGTTTTGAAGGTATAAGCTTTTCTTGGCAGTATTGTTTTAATTTATTGAGGTCATTGGATTCTGAGTTATCATTGCTGATTACGTTAGAAGAAACATTGATGAAGTGGTTGTTAAGTTTTTCAGCAGAGATGTCTTTGATTACAGTTGATTTGGAAGATGATTGATTGTTAGTTATTTGATTTATTGCTTGCCATACTGTCTTTGAATTTTGTTTGGAAGATAGTAAGTCTTGGAAATATTTCTTTTTTTCCCGCCGTTTTTGTGAGATTATGGCATTTCTTAATTTTTTTGATTCCTCATAATATTTGTGTTCTTTTAGAAAATCTCTAAGATAACATGCTTCCTCTAGTTCCTTTGTGAGCCAAGGCGGCTTGGGGACGTGTTTGATTCTAATGGTTTTTAGTGGTGCATGTTTGTTATAGATTTCAGTGAATGTCTTTATCCAGAACTCAATAGCTAAGTCTGGATCAGTAATGTTGAATGTTTCCGAGAGTGTGGACTTGCATAGTTCCAGGAGAAAAAGCTGTTCATCAAATTTTGTGAATGAACGATAGGTTATAGTTTTGTGTCCAGGTTTGGGAATTTTTGTTCCTTTTTTTGACCATGTGGCACAGACTGGATAGTGATCACTGCAGTTATAGACAGGGACACATGTTTCTATGATGTTTTTAGGGTTAGATACGTAAATGTGATCAATTATTGTGCTTGAATTTGATGTGACTCTTGTGGGTGAATTGACTAATTGGTGAAGATTGAGTGAGTTCGTAATTTGGGTCCATTGATTGTGTACTTTTGCTAGGTCAATATTGAAGTCACCCAGTAAGATTACTTCCCTTGATTCTAATAGGACTTCATTCATCATGGAGTCAAATTTGTCTGTCCAATTTTTTCTTTCTGATGGATTTCTGTAACAAAACCCAATTACAATAGGGGATGTACCTTTTACAGAAACTTCAATCCAGATAGATTCTACTTCATGACATTCTAGATGGGGAAGATGTTTAAATGTTACTGATTCACTAATATAGATTAAGATCCCAGTTTCTTTGGAATGCTGTGGATCTCTTCGTAGGATTTTGTAACCTGGAATATATATGTCTGTGTCTGTTATATGTTTTGAAATTCTTGACTCAGAAAGACCCAGTATGTGAAATGGTTTGCCTTGATTTGTGATGAGTGTTGAAATATCTTCGATTTTATTTATTGCATGGTTTATGTTTAGGTGGCAGATGCGTAATCCATCCTTGGAGGGCCATGAAGTATGTCTTGAATACATCAGTTAGTTAGTTTAGTGAGAAATGTGATAGGTGTGCAAAATTTGGTGAAGATGAAGAATTAAAGTTGAAGAGTAATAATGGGGGGGGGAGTTGAGTGAGCACTTGGTTGGGTAGAGGATAAAATGGATTAAGAAGGAATAAATCAATAAACACTATACATACAACATACAATAATATATATATTATAATAAATTTAACACATACAACACACAATAATATATATATTATAATGATATATATATATATGTGTATATATTAATTCAATTAATCCTGCCTAATCTAACTGGAAAAACACGTAAATATACCAAAACCAGCAATCTGAAGCACAAGTAGGGTGATACAATTATAAAGAAGAAGAGAGGTTAAGAAAATGAAAAAAATATGTATGAAGATAGCAAAAACAATACTAAATCACCTTGAACAGTCAATGCAATAAAATGTGGAAGAATAATAAAATAAGAACACACCTTGAACAGTCAAGACAATAAGATGTGGAAGAATTATAAAATAAGAACACCGTAACAGAAACAATAGTCACAGCCAGATTACAATCCTGATGCACAATCGGCGCAGTTCATGAAGACTAAAAGTGTTGGCACACAATAAGCACAGATCCTGGAAAATTTTAGTCAAATCTTTTCTGAATGGAGTATGATCTGGCACTGATCAGTCACTGTGTGTGCTGCACTTTCAGAGCACTGCTTCAGGTGGGCACAAGTCCAGCACAGAATAACTGATATACTATATCAGTATCAGTCTGACACCAGGTAAACGAATCAAGATCATGGGGGGGAGCACGGGAAACAGTCTTCGTAATCTTGTGGTGTTGTTGTTTTGCTCGTATGTTCATGTGTATTCATACATTTTGTTCATTCACAATAAAGCAATTAAATGAGGACAAATAATAAAATAGGAACACACCATGAACAGTCAAGGCAATAAAATGTGGAAGAATAATGAAATAAGAACACCTGTAAGCAGCAACAGGAACAATAGTCAATGCCAGATTACTAATCCTGATGCACAAGTTCACAAAGATTAAAATGTTGACATACAATAAGTACAGATCCTTGAAATTTTAGCCAAAACTTTTCTGGATGAAGTATGATCTGGCACTCTCTCTCAGAGAGAGAGAGAGAGAGAGAGAGAGAGAGCTGTGAACCCAGCAACCATTATGATAAAAGGATCCAGGTATGATAAAAAATAACAGAATTTTTTGGTTCAGCAGCATGCCCAAAGAAAACGGAAAGCAACAGAAATGGATGGTGGAGATTTTAATGCTGTTTTCGTTTCCATACACTCCCCTTTTGGGGGGGGGGGGGGGGGGGGGCTTCTGTTATATCAAGATGTCTCTGTGTTTGTATGACAGAATTGTTTCTTCTGTATTGTGGGAAAACCACAACTCAAAGAAACAGAGTCTCGCACAATTCGCTGGTGTTTCCTGATTTGGAAACACAATGCACGATGCTGGGACAGGTCTGTGCTTGAATGGGAAGTAATATAATTACCGCCCCGTCACAGGTGTTCGACAGAATTGTTTCTTCTGTATGATATTATCTAACATAATTATTTTTAGAGGGAGGGAAGGAGAAAGGGATGGAAAGAGGGGAGAGAGGGAGGGGAAGAGGGGGATGGATATCTATCTATCTATCTATCTATCTATCTATCTATCTATCTATCTATCTATCTATCTATCTATCTATCTATCTATCTCTCTCTCTCTCTCTCTCTCTCTCTCTCTCTCTCTCTATATATATATATATATATATATAGAACAGACATCAATCAGACATGTAAAAAAAAATCTGGCATTAAGTAAGGGAGAACAAAATATACACAACAGACAGATCAGACAAGTGCAAAGCTCTGCCATCAAGTCAGGAAGAAAAAGAGTCGACAAGGGAAGAAGCTGGACAGCCTGCCTGCCTGCCTGCCTGCCTGCCTGCCTGCCAGCCAGCCAGCCAGCCAGCCAGCCAGCCTGCCTGCCTGCCTGCCTGCCTGCCTGCCTGTCTGCCTGCCTGCATGCCTGCATGCCTGCCTGCCTGCCTGCCTGCCTACCAGCCCTCTGCCTCAGTCAGTTCCACCAGACTTTCCCTTCAGGCTGTGTAGTGATGATGAACAACAGGCAGCAGTAGTCTGAATGAACACCCCCCTCCCCTCTTGTTCCTGCCAGCTCTTGCTTCCAGAAAAACTCCTTTGGGGATTTAGGGGGGAAGAGGATCTCTTCTTTCTTTCTTTCTTCCTTCCTTCCTTCCACTGTCTCCAATTTCTAGCCAGCTTTAAGTGGAAGGAAGTCAGAAGGGGTATATAGGAGAGGGAATGGAAATGGAAAGAGTGGAAGTGCATTCCTGGGTTGTCAAAAATTAGGATTTGGGAGAAAAGTGACGATGGTGCGAAAATTATAGGAGGTGTATGTTTGTAGAGGTAGAAGCAAGTACACTACTAATAGCAGAGCAGCACTGATGTCAACTTTAGGGGAAAACTCCCCTTAAAGGGGCGTGTGTGAGAGGAGAGAGGAGAGAGAGAGAGAGAGAGAGAGAGAGAGAGAGAGAGAGAGAGAGAGAGAGAGAGAGAGACAGAGACAGAGACAGAGACAGAGACAGAGACAGAGAGATATGTTTTATTTCACACAAGCATATCCATCCATCCATCCATCCATCCATCCATCCATCCATCCATCCATCCATCCATCCATCCAAAATAAACGTAAAGCATGGTTTTATCAGAGATAAAATGTCAAAAGGTGTTAAACTGAAAAGATCATGGACTGGTTTTTAACACGATCTTGGCACATAACTTTCTCACAAATGAATGACAGTGTTTTAACCAAGCCAACAACGCTCTGGAAACCTCCTTATTCATCCCTTTTCTATCTGCCTCTTGCCTGAACTATTTTTTTTAAAGTAGCTTCTTTGGAAAGAAAACTTTGCATCCACACATGGCGGACGCTATAGCCGAGTGGTTAAGACCGTGTCACCTCAGTCTCATGAAGTCATAGGTTTGAATCTTGGCAGAGGAGTCTCGTGACTTCAGGGTTGAGAATTTTACGAAATCCCGTGTCAGTTTAAAATTCAGACCTGCCAGTGCCTTGAGTCCCTTCGTGTATACGTGCATGGTGAATATCAAACATGCACGTTACTGATCATGTAATTCATGTCAGCGTTCGGTGGGTTACGAAATACAAATATATCCAGCGTACATCATGTAAAAATGCTAATCTGAAGTCGGAATGTGTCGTCGGCTGAGGCGAGAGAACAAACTGAACTTCCCGCAGAGTTACAAGCACGGGAGAAGACTAGGCACTACGCATCTCACCCAATACAGGAACACAGAGAAGCAGAAGGAGTCATGCTATACTATACTGTTAAGCGCAAGAGACCTGATCACTGTGTACAGTGACTGCGCCAGTAATCCAACACAAGTTATACATCAACAACATCCAACCTCTGCCCTGCTATTTCTTTCCCTGCCAGTTTGTTGATGATCAGAGATAATTGTCTGCCCCTGTCCGCCGCCATCTTGCATTCAGCGCCTGTTAGTAAGGAGGAGGATGGAGGAGGAGGAGGCCAGTGATGAATGCAGATCTGGGCATAACGACCATCCATCTTTCTCTGATTTGTGAGGATGATGGATCATGTTTCCGGAGAGAACATACTGGACATTTTTTTTTCTTATACGTGATGTGCATGTTAATGCTTCAGGTTTGCTGTAGAATATCGGCTGCCTTCGTCTTGCGTCATGTTATATGCTTTTAGTCGACGTGTTTGCTTATGGACTTACGGTCATTGAACTGTTGGGGGAATAAAGAAGTGATATTTAAGGAGAGAAAAATAAACAGGAGTAGAGGGGATAGATGGCTGATAGTGGGATTGTAACTGATACCTGGTGGCTTTTTTCAAATTAGTTGTGAAACAACAAAATAAAAAATAATAGACCAAACGATGGACTAAAAATCTCGAGTTAACAAACACAAAGACAAATTAGAATGATGTGGAAGCCTTTCCAGTAATAAAATTCTTCTTTTGAAAAGAAAAAAAAGATAAAAAAAGCTAAACGTAAATGCACTTGTTATTTTTGAAAACTGAAATATACATTGCTCACTTCAAAAGTTGCGGATGTTAAAACATTGTAGCTTCGGCAGAGCATATTTCTGAAAAAGAATGAAAAAAAACCCGAAGAGAAAGTCATTCATGCGCTTTTTCATAACCATAATATGACTTTTGTTATACAAACTACTCTCACACAACAGAACATTTTTTTTTTTAGATCATTGCTTTCCCGTCCGTATTGACTGCAATCAAAATCATTCCTGACGTTATCTAAACTAAAATTGATGATCACGTGTGCTTCGTTTTCACAAAGAAGTAAAAAGAAAAAACCCCAAACAAAACAAAAGAAACAAACACCATTGATGACAATGTGCTGTGACTTCCCGGTAATATCTGAAAACAGTTACAACAAAATTCTCGCAAACCCTCGGCTGAAAACTCTGCATTTCTGTACCTTTCTTTAAAGAACAGTGGAAATTTGTACGACACTTGAGAAAAAGCTGTCATCTCCAAGAAGAAAGCCACCCTTTTACTTCCATTCTAAGCAAACCGTTTTCTTCCCCCTATGTATCTTCAGAAAGCACTACAAGTAGACAGTTTCCTAGATGGTAAAAGATGGTCAGACAATAAGTACCGAACCAGCCTGTATTGCAGTCTGCGACCATGACGATAAAAGCACCGGCTCTATCCAGACAGAGAGAGAGAGTGAGTGAATCTAATCCTTTGAGAGGTGATGAGCAAGAGAGACTGAAGGAACGGGGGTCGGTAAAAAGGAGAAAAATACCATTTCTCCTTTTGTTCCCTCTTTCGCCACGGTAAGTTACTAAAAGGAGATGTCTGTAGTATGTCTGGCGGGAAACATTTGCCATCTTCTCTTTCAGTCGTCTGCCTGTCACTGTAAGGATCATTCTCGCTCCTCAATGCTTCGCAATCTTTTGGGGATTGCTAGATTTTCTCTCACGATTTTCGAAACCGTCACTCTTGATGGGAAAAAAAGGAGTATGGCAAATGAAAAAAATAAATGGTAAGAGAGAGAGAGAGAGAGAGAGAGAGAGAGAGAGAGAGAGAGAGAGAGAGAGAGAGAGAGAGAGAGAGAGAGAAGAGAGAGAGAAAATTCCTTCTTTTCTCCATCCCTCTCTTTGTTTCTGCCTTCTTCCTTTTCTTCATGTTACCTCGTTCTTGTCAATGTTTTGCCTTGTTCCATACTTTTACATTTTTTCCATGAAAGACCTCATCAAAATTCTCTCCCACGCCGAAGTCAGATGCGCTGGGCCTGACTTGTCAGGCGCTTAGCGTCAACGCAAAACATTTTCGTGTATATGACAGCAGACAATAGCTGCTGTCTGAGAGTCCGGTAAAAAAAGAAGAAGAAGAAGAAGAAGAAGAAGAAGAAGAAGAAGAAGAAGAAATAAAAGAAGAAGAAGAAGTTGCTTGTAGATCACATATAGTCCAGCGGTTAATGCAAGGATGCCGGGCAAAACCTGCAAATGAGGGTGAAGGCATGATTCTCGGCATACACATAATTTGGACCATCCTCTAAAATACTGACATGGGAAACACTATATTAGCCATTTATTTCCCACTTAAGTTGATACTTAAAGATATATAGCCCCCTTATCATAGACAATGACAAATGTAAACCTCCCACTAACCTACCCTGCTGTTCTGTCCCCCCTCCTCCCCCTAACTTACCTTCCTCCCCAAATCTGTCCCCTCCCCCTCTGGGGGACAGGGTAGCCTAGTGGTTAGAACATTGCACTCACAATCTGACAACATGGGTTTGAATCCCGTTCAAGGGGATTTTTCCCCTGGAGTTAACATCAGTGCAGACTCCATTCTCCCCAAAAGTCCCTCGGATGAGACTATAAACTGAGGCCCTGTGTGCAAACGCCTGCAGAATATTTAGAGCACATGTTAGAACCTGTTTCGCTTTTTGAAAGAATAGGCCATTGTGTGCTGGTGGGAACAGATGACAGAATTTACAAACCAGATACACATAGGGACTGGATGTAAAAAAGCACACGAGTGCTTTTTCCATTATATTCAATATAAAAGAATAAACAAATAAACTAAAAAACTACCATCCCCATATCTTTTCACCTCCTCCCTTCCCAAAACCTGCCCCCTCCCTCCCTCCCCTGAGCTCTCTCTCTCACCCCTTACTACCCCCTCTTTCTGATTCTACCCCCCTCTTCATCCCAGATTACCCCTCTCTCCCCTCGTAACTGACCTCCCATCCCTGCCTCCCCTGTTCTATCCCTTCTTCCCCCTAACTGAAACACTTATAATATAAAGTAAAACCAATGCTTTATCATACACTTATCAAAAAGGTGCATATGCAATAAAAAGAATTCACAATGTGAAGAAAATTATCACTGGCAAACTGCTGTAAAATTGACCACTCTTATGACAAGATGGTGAGCCACACAGACAAGATGACAGTTTTTTTTCCCCTGGTTGGAAATGAATTAGCCTTGGAATTGCTGCTCTTTCCTAACTTACCTTCTCTTGACCCCACCCTCCTGCCCTTATTTATCACCTCTCCCGAAGCTACAACCCCTTCTCCCTAGCTAACTCACCCTTACCAATCCCTCCCCCCCCCCCCCCCCATCCATCCCTTTTCTATCTCCCTCCCACAACCCCCCCCCTCCCTTTATCTATCTCCCTCCCACTACCCCCCTTACCTATCTCCCTCCCACTACCCCCCCTTACCTATCTCCCTCCCACTACCCCCCCTTACCTATCTCCCTCCCACTACCCCCCCCCTCCATCTAGCTCCCTCCCCTCCTTTATCTCCCTCCCACTTCCCCCCCTCCCCCACTAACCCTCCCTTTATCTATATCCCTCCTACTACCCCCCCTTACCTATCTCCCTCCCACTACCCCCCCCCCCCCCCTCCATCTAGCTCCCTCCCCTCCTTTATCTCCCTCCCTCTTTTATCTATGTCCCTTCCACTACCTACCTCTCCCCTCCCTTCCCCCAAATGTTAAATAAAACAAAAAAAGGAAAAGTCACGAACAAAGGAAGATAGACAACGCATCTCCTCCAAAGTTTAGAGGATTAGAAGTTAGGGGTGATCCCCATAGAGATCTCAAAGATCTAACTCACAACTAACATTGCAGCATGCATGGTTTTACAACATATCAATAAACTAACAATTCTAAACTTTAAAGGTGTCTTTTCCTGTATCGGTTCAGAAAATGATAGGAAAAAGCTCATTCTAAATCTTTGGCTTCACCCTGTCCCTGTACCTGTCTTGCTTTAGACATGTAAACAGTAGAGTCTACAATTTTATATAAAAATTGTTGTTTCATTTCCACCAGATACAACCGTTTATCTGGAACTCAAAGTGATTTCAAACAATAAAAAGGAATATAACTGTTAATGATGGCCTGCAAAGGGAGGTAATATTGTCATAAGAATGAACGTTTTATCATGCACATAGAATATATGTCAAAAATGCAAACTATAGCTGAGTAACTTTCGTACATGGCATATAGCCTAACACATTGTGTTTGCAAATAGAAGCAAGTAAACAAGGTTCATATGTAGGTAAAAGAATTCACAGCTTGAAGACAGTAATCACTTGCAATTTTTTGTGTAGACAAACTTTGCACCACTGCCAAAATCAAAACCTCCAACCTTTCAACTATAAGTGTTTAAAAAACATCCATCATCTCACCCTATCCACTCAGGTACAAGGAGAAGCATCGATGCAGACAACAACAGCAGGAACAGCGACAACAACAACAGAAGGAACAACAACAACAACAGGATGAACAACAACAACAACAACAACAACAACAACAACAACAACAGACAGCAAGGAATGATTGTGCTGTAACTCGAGTGCTTGCTCTGAAAAAGCCATTATTCGTGTTGATCTTCGTCTTTTCCAACACGAATTAATACAGACAATCGCTGGGAAATTACACGGACTCCGCGCGTTCCCCCGTTTTATTAGTGGGGCATACTTCTAGAAGCCACATCCTCTCT
>CM060317.1:32890655-32905655 GCA_030674155.1 Stramonita haemastoma
TAGCCTCTCTTACACCCCTCTGCCTGCATGGCTCTCTCCCATCTGTCTGCCAGCATTCCATCTGCCTAACTCCCATCTGTCTGTCTGCCTGCATTCCATCTGCCTGCCTACCTTCCATCTGCCTGTATAACTCCCATCTGTCTGCCTGTCTTTCATCTGCCTGTCTAACACCCATCTGTCTGCCTGCCTGTCTTTCATCTGCCTGTCTAACACCCATCTGTCTGCCTGCCTGTCTTTCATCTGCCTGTCTAACACCCATCTGTCTGCCTGCCTGTCTTTCATCTGCCTGTCTAACACCCATCTGTCTGCCTGCCTGTCTTTCATTTGCCTGTCTAACTCCCATCTGTCTGCCTGTCTTCCATCTGCCTGTCTAACTCCCATTTGTCTGTCTGTCTTTCATCTGCCTGTCTAACACCCATCTGTCTGCCTGCCTGTCTTTCATTTGCCTGTCTAACTCCCATTTGTCTGTCTGTCTTCCATCTGCCTGTCTTACTCACATTAAATTTTGTCTTGTCTGCCATCCATCTGCCTGCATACCCACCAATCTGCTAGCAAGTGTGTGTGTGTGTGTGTGTGTGTGTGTGTGTGTGTGTGTGTGTGTGTGTGTGTGTGTGTGTGTGTGTGTGTGTGTGTGTTTATTTTTAACCTTTTCATTAACATTTTTTTTAGAGACTCCAACCAGTTCACCATCTTCCATTTAAGGTCAAACACCAGCCTGCCTATTCCCTAGCCAGGGAATATCGATCTGATGATCCCAGCTCCATTCTCCTCTCCTGGTTATGTCGACAACCCCACAACTTCCGCCCTGCAATGAAAGCACATCCGGCCTGTGGTTGACGATAGGGGATAATTGTCTGCCCCTGCTCCTGCTCACCGCCATCTTTGCGCGGTTCTGACGCAGTGCAGCGCCTGTTTAAGGGAGGTAAATGATGAATGCTGTCCTGTCAGAGTGTCCTCCCGTCTATCTTCTTTCCATTTCTACAGAGTTAAGGGTCAGACATCTTCCTTTTTTCATCTTCTTTTTCCTTTCCAACAGTTGTTGACTTGGGGTCAACGTGTTGTGTGTATTGAGGTCACAGATCAACACGAGCTTTGTGACAGCGCTTAGACGTGATGCTCATGCAAACATTGCTGTTCTGTGCAGATAGAAATCTGTGATCCTGGCTTCCTGTCATGATTGTTCAATACACTTGCTTCCAGACCCTGTGCTGTATATATTTTGCAGAAAATGTAAACTTTGAACCAGTTCCCACCAGTCTCTTTTCATCAGCTATACATGAACAAACAATGGATAAAACTCACCCCTTTATCTTTTTTTTCTACAATGGCAAATACAATATGAACAATAAAAAATGCTAAAAAAGATGACAGATTGGTTTAAAACAGATGCTTACATCATTCTTTTTACAAAACAAACATCGAGAAAAAATGTCTTCCTTACTGAAGTCTGTCTTATACCCATCTGCCTGTATGCTTGAATCCTTTCTGCCTCCCTGTCATACATCTGTCTACTGCCAGTCACACATCTACATTTAATTTTTTTAATTCATTTTTTTAGTAGATTCAAAACAGTTCATCACCCTCACCCTCCATCTAAGTCAGACACCAGCCTGCTGAAGTCTTTTGGATGAGACTGTAAACCGAGGCCCCGTGTGCGAACGCACGCAGAACATCTTGCGCACACGTTAAATCCTGTACCACTTTTCATAAGCGTAGGCCATTGTGTGCTGGTGGGAACATGACAATATTTACACAACTGCATACACACGGGGACTGGATGAAAAAAAGCATATAAATGCTTATTCCATTATCCTCGATATAAAAGAATTAAAAAAAAAAAGAATGCCCCTGCCAGGGAATATTGATCAGATGATCCCAGCTCTGGTCTCCTTGTTATGTCGACAACCCCACAACTTCTGCCCTGCAAGGAAACTGTCTCCAGCCGGTGGCCAACAATCGGGGATAATTGTCTGCCCCTGCCCTGCCCGCCGCCATCTTTGTGCGGTTATGACGCAGCACAGCGCCTGTTAAAGGGAGATAAATAATGAATGCTGTCCTGACATAATGTCCTCCCGTCTATCTTCTTTCCATTTCTACAGAAGTAGGGTTTTCTTTTTTCTTCTTTTCTCCTTGCCGGGGGTTGTTGGCTTGGAGTCAATGTGTTGTGTGTATTGAGGTCACAGATCAACACGAGGTTTGTGACAGCGCTCAGACGTGATGCCCATGCTGACGTTGCTGTTCTGTGCCTATGAAAATCTGTGATCCTGGCCTCATGTCATGATTTTCCTGTACACTTGCTTCCCGAACCTCACACTGTGGCAGAATGACTGGGGGACAGGATAGTCTGGTGGTTAGAGCGTTGTGCATCGTGCTCATGATCTACTGACTGCTGACCTAGTTTGAATCCTGTTCAAAGCGATTTTTTTTGTCTCCTAGAGTTAACATCAAGGCCAACAATATATATTCCTTGCTTTTTATCGCCCCACAAAAGGAAAACAACTTTGTGAACAGAAAATAATGGAGAAAGAACTGGATTGTCATTCATAGGATTATTTTTTAAACGAAATCTTTTTAACTATCTTCATGGTGAGCAGCCCTCCCCCCCACCCCCCCAGTCACAAACACAAAATATCCCCATTGATGAACATAGGAGCTCTAGCTGAGGAACGAAATCCCCCACCTCAAAACCCTCCAAATAATGCCTGGTTCTGGAGAGGCAAAAGGAGAGCTACAGTAGTTCACTGACTCATGTCGATCTAGAGCTGGAGTGTGTGACGTGACACTAGTGAAAAAAAGGATCCACACTGTATAAGGAAGAATGGAAGAACGAGAACACACGTACACCCAGCGTCAGCAAAGAACTAGAGAGACTTGAAGGACTGGTGGGTAAAGGTAAGGTAAAAAAAAAAAGAATCCAGTATGAATCCCACTTGTGCCCCTCCTTCTCTTGCCCTCTTTCAAACAAGACGCCCCTTGCGATGC
Organism: Stramonita haemastoma; assembly: GCA_030674155.1. NCBI lineage: Eukaryota > Metazoa > Mollusca > Gastropoda > Neogastropoda > Muricidae > Stramonita > Stramonita haemastoma. The sequence goes on from CM060317.1 coordinate 32,893,638, forward strand.
CTGACAGACTCCTGCCACTAACTACTATACCATCTTCTCCCCCCCCCCCCAAAAAAAAACCTCCACCCATCCAGCTTCTCTTGTCATTTTCAAGGGTCACTCCAGTCTACTTTTCACTGTCTAGTTATACAGCCACAGATTTCCTTCCCCATTCTTTTTTTATACTGGCAAAGAGATACGTAGGGAGTAAAACAGAAGAGAAGAGAGGTGAAGTGAAGTGGAAGATGGACAAGTTCAGGTGATAGGGTAATAGTGGGCCCAGACGTACGTCCACCACCTGTCAGTGTTGTGTGCTGGTAGAGTGTTCTTGGTGACAAGTGGCACAGTATGGCAGATCGTTTTCAGTATGATAGACAGTTTTCAGTATGACAAATCGTTTTCAGTATGGTAGAGCGTTTTTAGTGTGACAGTTTTCAGTATGACAGATCGTTTTCAGTAGGATAGTTTCAGTATGACAGATCGTTTTTAGTGTGATAGTTTTACTATAACAAACCATTTCAATCTGACAGATCGCTTTCAGTGTTACAGAGTGTTTTCAGTGTGATAGTTCAGTATGAGAGACAGTTTTCAGTATGACAGATCGTTTTCACTATGACAGTTCGTTTTCAGTATAACAGAGCGTTTTAGTATGGTAGAGCGTTTTTAGTGTGACAGTTTTCAGTATGACAGATCGTTTTCAGTAGGATATTTCAGTATGACAGATCGTTTTCAGTATGACAGATCGTTTTCAGTAGGATAGTTTCAGTATGACAAAGCGTTTTCAGTATGAGAGTCGTTTTTAGTATGATAGTTTCAGTATCCCAGAGCGTTTTTGGTATAATAGTTTCAGTATAACATATCGTTTTAAGTACGATAGTTTCAGTATGACAGATCGTGTTCAGTGTGGCAGATCATTTTCAGTATGTCAGACAGTTTTCAGTATGTCAGATGTTTTTCAGTATGACAGATTGTTTTCAGTATGATAGCTTCAGTATGACAATCGTTTTTAGTAGATAGTTTCAGTATGACAGATATTTTCAGTATGACAGACAGCTTTCAGTATGACAGATCGTTTTCTGAATGGCTGACCGTTTTCAATATGACAGATCGTTTTCAAATACTTTAATTTCCCTTAAAGTAAAAAAAAGACAGGAACAAGCAGAAATAGAACACCAAGAAAAAAGTAGGCTATGGAAATGACTACAAGCAGACTGAATCTTTTATTTGGAAAGAAATATCTGTGATGATTGGGTAAAGTCATTTCTATCTTCTGTCAAGTTTCCATATCAACAGCAAGTCTTTTTTTTATAGACAGTACATCTCTTACGTTAATTTTCAACCTTGGCGATCCCAATTATTCTGTCACTCTCACAGCAGTAATATAACTGCATTGAAAGGTTCTCATGACATATATTCTGACATTGACAATATATCTGTACTTCACTAAAGAGTTGTTTTAATAACATTCCTTCCATTTCAATGGGTGTGTACCAAAGCCTGGGTCCCTTCTTAAGTTTTCCCTGTTGATTCTTAGTGTTGTGTCACACACACACCACACACACACACACACACACACACACACACACACACACACACACACGCGCGCGCGCGCGCGCGCGCGCGCCGGCGCGTGCGCGCACACACACACACACACACAGAGAAGACACGTGCACAGTTAAAACCCATTCCATCTTTTACATGAGTAAGCCATTGTGTCGGTAGGAACGGATGACAAAAAATCAAAACTGAATGGACAGGGACTAGGTGCAAAGAAAAGGCACATGATTTGCTTATTCCACCATCCTGGAAAATAAAAGACTTCACACACACACACACACACACACACACACACACACACACACACACACACACACACACACACACACACCACACACACCACACACACACAACACACAACACAACACAACACACACAACACACAACACAACACACACAAACCACACACAACACACACAACACAACACAACACACACACAACACACACAACACACACACAACACACACACAACACACTCACACACAAAACACAAACTCACTCCCCCCCCCTCCCCCCCCCACACAAACAAAACAAACAAACCCCACAAACACACACAAACAACTAAACTCACAGGGCAGGACATCAGTGTAGCGGTTTCGGCGTGCATTGGCAGGGTCCCCGGAGACAGTGGTGTTACTGGGGTCCGCCTGGTAAGCGGCCAGAGCCTCCCACTCCTGCCCCAGCCTGTCCCCGTTCTTCAAGTGGTCTTCCATATAGGCCTGCACAATCCACACAGCATAATGCCATCACACATTGCTTTCTTCTTTTTTTCCTTTTATATCGGGGATTCTGGATTCTGTTTGCTGGATTCTGTTACAGAATCCAGCAAACCTATTAGTCCCTACGAAAATCTTCTATCAATCTTAAAGAAGCGTAAACTTAAATGGTAGGGCATGTAACAAGATTTAAAGGACTTGCAAAAATAATACTGCAAGGCACTGTCCAGGAAGGAAGAAAAAGAGGCAGACCAAGGAAGTGATGGGAGGACAACATCAACGAGTGTACAGGAGTAGAACTCCACAAAAGTTTGAGAAAGGAAGAACAGAGAGAGGAATGGAGGGAACTGGTTGTCAAGTCTTCAGGGGTGTCCCCCGGTCGCCAGACTAAGGGATAGATAGATAGATATATCGATAGATAGATAGATAGATCAGATAGATAGACAGGTAGACAGATAGCTAGCTAGCTAGCTAGCTAGCTAGACATCGGCTACAATGGAATAAACGCTAGTGTGCATAATGGAATAAGCACTCGTGTGCTTTTTATTATTATTTTTTTTACATCCAGTCCCTCTGTGTATGCAGTTTTGTCAACACAATGGCCTACTCTTTCGAAAAGCGGAAAACAGGCTTTAACGTGTGCGCAAGCTGTTCTACATGCGTTCGCACATGGGACCTCGGTTTATAGTCTCATCCGAAGGACTTTTTGGGGAGAGTGGAGTTGCACGAATGTTAACTCCAGGGGAAAATACCCCCTTGAACGGGATCCGAACCCGGGATTCAAACACGGGTCGTCAGATTGCGAGCGCAATGTTCTAACCACTAGGCTATCCCGTCCAATTAATCAATGAATGAATAAATAAATGAATAAATGAAACAACGAATCAACCAACAAACTAACCTAACAATCAATAAATCGATCAATCGATCAATTTGTCAATTCATAATTATCTAAAACCGAAAGGCAATGCTTCATAACGATCTATGAAACTGATGGGGTCAAATATTTTGAGGTCCACATTTTAGTTACCGTCAAAGAACAGTTTTCATAATTGTTGTAGACATGGACATATGGATGCTCCGAGGAAAAAGAAACCAAAAACATACACAAAACAAATCAACAAGCCGACCAAATAAGCAGAGAGTAAAGGAGGAAAACAAAAAACTGAAAGTAGGAGAAAAAAAAGTAATACGAATGTAAGCCTACTGCACATTATTATTTTTTTGTTTGATAATTACGTTTGGTGTGTGTGTGTGTGTGTGTGTGTGTGTGTGTGTTGTGTGGTGTGTGCGTGTGCGTGTGCGTGTTGTGTGTGTGTCAGGGAGAGAGAGAGGAGGGAGGGAGTGAGAGAGAGAGAGAGAGAGAGAGAGAGAGAGAGAGAGAGAGAGAGAGAGAGAGAGAGAGAGAGAGAGAGAGAGAGAGAGAGAGGAGAGAGAGGGAAGCACGCATCGTCCTTGCCACCCCCCCCCCCTCCCACACACACATAAAGACGCCTGAGAAACTGACAATAAAAGACAAAAGAAAAGGTCAATGCACGAATTGTTGTTGTTGTTGTTATTGCTGCTACTGCTGCTGTTGTGTTGTTGTTTAGAAACATTAGTACTGTTTTTTTGAAAGCGTAACAAAGAAAAAAACAAAGCAACTTTGAACTTTGGGTCTTAACAGATCATTAGAAACATGCTAACAAAAGACTACAACAGTACAGTAACCTTTGTCATTCTTCCTACATAACCCTAAAATAAAAGGAATAGAAATTCTAAAAAAAAAAACCCCAACCTAACAAACAAACAAGAAAAACTCCAAAGTTCCAGCAAGAAACAAAACAACATCCCCCACCCCTCCCGAAAACAAAGAAATAAACAAAACAAAAAATAACCAAACAAGCAAAAAAAAAACAACAACAAAAGAAAACAACAAACACAACAAAACAAAAAAACATAAAACAACAACAAAAACAGACAAGACACACAACACACACATCGCGACATGCGCACATCTCTGGAGTCTTCGGCACTGGTTTTCAGGGGACAGGTCATTTGTCGATAGCAGAGAGAATCTAAAAGGGCAGAAAATCGATGTTTAATTACACGTTGACACTAACCCCCCCCCATCCCCCCTTATTTCCACCCATCCTTTCTCTCCCCTCCCATCCGTTCCACACCTCCCCTCACCCCCACCCCCTCAAACCTCCACCCCCCCTTGTTTTCTCCTCTCTTCTCTTTCCTCAACCGGCTGCTTCCTTCCCGCAATTTTCCTTCCTCCTCCTCCTCCCCCCCCCTCTCTCTCTCTGATAAGGGCGGGGACTGGATGTAAAAAAAGCACACGAGTGTTTATTCATTATTCTCGAAATAAAAGAATTTGCCTTGCCTTGCCCCCCCCCCCCCCACTCTCTTCCTCTCCTCTTTCAGTCTCTCCGGTTGCATGTTTTAAAACTATTTGTAGTTTTAGGTTCGAATCTCGATGGCGGCGTCTGGTAAATTAATAAGGGTGGGATCTTTTTTTTTCCCTTTTTTTTTACGATCTATCAGGTCAATTTAAAGTGTAGACCTGTAGAGAGCCTTAATTTCCTCTGTGTTTGATAAGTATATGCAGATGATCGAAATATGCAAGTAAAAAGATCCCACCATTCATATCATCGTTCGGTGGGTTATGGACAAACGAATATGCCTAGAATAACTCCCCGAAGTCGAAGAGCGGCTACCTTCGTGGTGGGCATGAAAAAGGTCAGAGATGCAATAGAACGAAACACACACACAGAGTACACACGCACGCACGCACGCACGCGCACACACACACACACACACACACATGCACACACACACGGGTGCGTGCGTACGTACGTATCGTTCTGACTTAATGGCAGTAAAGTTTTCTGATTTTGATTCTCTCACACACACAGACACCAGAGATATACACACAAACACACCACACACACACACACACACCACCCACACAACACACACACACACACACACACACACACACACACACAACACAACACACACATACACACACACACACACACAAACACACAACACCACACACACAACCCCACACACACACACACACACACACACACACACACACACACACACCACACACACACACAACACACACACAAGTAAACAGAAAACAGCAAAAGCAACCTTGACTGCAGTGGTAGTCGTAACCCCCCCCCCCCCCCTCCCACTTGCTCACTTGGCTTGACACAATCATACTATACCCTCTGACCATTCACCCAAATAAATTCGTCATGAGCTCCTACAGACCTCTCTCCCCCCTTACTCAAGAGAAGATTTTCTCCGATTGGTGATGTGTGGTGGAGGTAGTAAATAATGAAGTGGCTGGATAAACGGGCGTGCAGCAGACTGGCTAACAACAGAATGGTGTGTGGCACCGCTGGCACAGCTGCCAGACAAGCAAGAAAGAAAGAAAGAAAGAAAGAAGGAAAGAAAGAAAGAAAGAAAGAAAGAAAAGGAGTGGTGCCAAGTCTTCTTCTTACAGTCTGTTAAGACTCTGAGAGGCTGGGAAGGGTAGGTAGGGGAGAGGGAGGGGAGGGTAAGGGAGGGTAGGGAGGGTAGGTTAGGGTAGGGAAGGTAGGGTAGGGTAGGGTAAGGGTAGGGTGCGTAGAGGAGGTGGGTGGGTGGTGGTTGGTTGGTTGGTGGTTGGTTGGCCCAAGGAATTACTGGAGGAAAATGGCTTCATCAAATATGTATGGCGTCGCGGCACCAAGCAACTCACTCCTCATCTCTGGATTTCTTGGTCTCTGTCTCTTGGACTTTTTTGGGGAGGGAAGGGGTGTGGTGTGGTGGTGGTGGTGGTGGGGATTTTTCTTGTCTTGCTCTCATCTGTCTGTCTGCCTGTCTGTCTGTCTCAAAGTCTTGAAGCCCTCTCTCTGTCTGTCCGTTTGTCTGCCTGCCTGCGTGCCTCAAAGTCTTGAAGCTCTCTCTCTCTCTCTCTGTCTCTGTCTCTGTCTCTGTCTCTCCCCTCTCTCTATGTGTGTGTGTGTGTGCTGTGTGTTGTATGTGTGTGTGTGTGTGTGTGTGCGCGCGCGCGCCGCGCGCGTGTGTGTATGTCGAAGTCTTCAAGCTGTGTGTGTGTGTGTGTGTGTGTGTGTGTGTGTGTGTGTGTGTGTGTGTGTGTGTGTGTGTGTGTGTGTGTGTGTGTGTGTGTGTGCGTGCTGCGTGCGTGCCTGCCTGCCTGCCTGCCTGCCTGCCTGCCTGCCTGCCTGGCTGTTTCAAAGTCTTCAAACTGTGTGTGTTGTGGTGTGTGTGCGTGCGTGCGTGCGTGCGTGCGTGCGTGTGTGTGTCTGTGTCTGTGTGTCTGTCTGGCCCTGTCTCAAAAGTCTTGAAGCTCTTTGACTGTTTTTCTGTGCGTCTGTCTGTCTGTCTCAAAGTCTTGAAGCTTTGTGTGTGTGTAAGTGTGTGTGTTTATTCTATTTATTCATTCTTTTATTTCAAGGACAATGGAAAAAGCACCCATGTACCTTTTTTTACATCCAGTCCCCGTGTGTATGCAGTTTTGCAAATTTTGTCATCTTTCCCACCGCACACAATGGCCTACTCTTCCGAAAAGCGGAAGAGTTTTTACGTAAGCGGAAGATGTTCTGCGGGTGTGTGTGTATGTGTGTGTATGTGTTGTAGTGTGTATGTGTATGTGTGTGTTATGTGTATGTGTGTGTGTGTGCGCGCACACACGTATGTGTGCGTGCGTGTGTGTACATGTGTATGTGTGTCTTTCTCTCTCCCCATCTTCTCTCTCTCTAGCTCTGTCTGTCTGTCTGTCTGTCTGTCTGTCTGTCACATTTTTAAAGCAAGATGGGACGTGCTGGTACATGCGTACGTTGATTTATCCATGAAAGCATCTGCTTGCGCTATGAATAAACGACAAATAAACACAGCATTAGAAAAGGAACGACGAGAAATATTCTTTACAAAAATATGCATACAAAGAATATTGATTTGATAGTCAGTGAATTTGTGTTTGGGAAGGGGAGGGGGAGAGGGTTTGTTTGAGGGTGGGGGGTGGGGTGGAGAATAGAGGGATGACTGTGTGACGATTCTTTTAGTATCATATGTCGTTACTACAGACTGACACAGTTATATACTTAAGGAATTCATCAAAACAAACGACACTATGATTCTGCTCACGAAAATGTAAGGATAGAGTAAATTGTCTGCGAATAACTACAAAAAAAGGTTATGCTATAAAGAGGATTTTACAGGTGTCGAAAGTTGTGGAGAAAAAAAGAACACGTGCTCCTACTTCTTCTTCCCACCCAAAAAACCCCCCCAAAAAAAACAACAACACCCAACAAAAACAAAAACGAAAAATCCACCAACAAATTTAATCATGCACAGCAAATACCTCCCCAACCCCCCCAACAAAACCAACCAAACAATAACAACAACAATCCAAAACAAAACAACCAAATAAAGATGTAGAAGTGCATTGATGTGTGGTATGAAGTAAAGATGTAGAAGTGTATCGATGGTGTGTTGAAGTAAAGATGTTGTAGTGTATTGAATGGTGTGGTATGAAGTAAAGATGTTGAAGTGTATTAATGGTGTATGAAGTAAAGATGAAGTGTATAGGTGATGAATAAAGATGTTGAAGTGTATTGATGGTGTGGTATGAAGTAAAGATGTTGAAGTGTATTAGATGGTGTGGTATGAAGTAAAGATGTTGAAGTGTATTGATGGTGTGGTATGAAGTAAAGATGTTGAAGTGTATTGAGGTGTGGCATGAAGTAAAGATGTTGAAGTGTATTAGTGGTGTGGTATGAAGTAAAGATGTTGAAGTGTATTAATGGTGTGGTATGAAGTAAAGATGTTGAAGTGATTAATGGTGTGGTATGAAGTAAAGATGTTGAAGTGTATTAAGGTGTGGTATGAAGTAAAGATGTTGAAGTGTATTAATGGTGTGGTATAGTAAGTAAAGATGTTGAAGTGTATTAATGGTGTGGCATGAAGTAAAGATGTTGAAGTGTATTAATGGTGTGGCATGAAGTAAAGATGTTGTAGTATATAAAAAAAGAAAGACAATAAAAAGTCAACAATACGACATAACATAAACCTTCTTCTTCTTCTTCTTCTTCTTCTTCTTCTTCTTCTTCTTCTTCTTCTTCTCCTTCTCCTTCTTCTTCTTCTTCTTCTTCTTCTTCTTCGTGGAATGCTCAGACAACATTGCCTTTAAGCGCAGGTCAAGTCAGGCCCAGCGCATTCGACTTTGGCGTGGGAGAGAATTGTTATCTTTCAAGTCTTTCTGGTCAAAAAAAACAACAACAACAGAACAGACCAAAAAGGTAGAAAACAAAGAAGAAGGAGGTGACAGGAAGAGAAAAGAGAACAAGGCAAAACCAAAGAGAGGGATAGAAAAGAGGGGATTCCTTATCACAAAAAATTCCACAAGGTGGGGGTACTATTTATACTGACGAGGCCTTGCAATCTTTACGGGGAACATAACAGAATGAGAATAAGCCAAGTTCTGTCGACCTCAGGTTTTCGCTGAAACAGCTCTTTTATTTGAAATCACAGAATCAATTGTACATCAAGTGAATTGACAACATGGCCGCCAATTCCATGGCAATGTGACGTCATTACTCACTCTCCTGTATTCTCCCTTTGCTTGTGGTTTTTTTTTTTTTAATCCATTCACAGGTTTACTTCCCCTTTTGTTAGGATGCAGAATTGCAGGTTCCTTCTCTCTTACCTTACAACGTTTTCATGGTCTCGCCCTTTTTTTTTTTAACCTTTAGATAACTAAACATTGCTTGCTTTCTCCTAAACCTAGTTGTCTTAACGATCCACCTCCTCTTTACATAATAAAACCAACAATGTTAACAATCATCACAGAAAACAAACAAACAAAAAAAGCCTCTCCCTTATCTGAGACCAGTCATAAACAGCGGCGAATTATCAATATTTGGACAGTCTTTTCTTCTTTTTTTTTCTTCATCTTTTATTTTTCATTTTGAAGATAATTTTTCTTCCCTATTTTCTAAAACACACATCGCCTATAAATTGCTGATATCATTATTAATGATGCCGTTTTCTGGAAAGAGTTCTTCTGGACACACCACATTGTTGTCAAAATGATGATGTCAATGAAATAGAAGGGCCGCGCCAGTGCACTTGGTTGAACCAGTGCTTTAAGAAGTCCACTGGAAAGACGACAACGCTAACAAAAGGGAGGGAAACCCCTGAAAAAAAACACACACTGTAGTGGTGGCCCTTGCCTACTCCCTGCCTTGATGCCACAGACATGCCCCCAAACGAGGGGAGGCTATTGTGTAAAAGGGCCATAACCTGCCTTCGACTGGGTAGCGTCGCTAGGCAACACAGCATGTGATAAACCCACCTTTAAGCTGGCTAGAGTTTTCTGTGTTTGTTGTATTTTTTTGCTGTTGTTTTATTATTATTTTTTCTTTCCTTTTGTTTTAAAAAAAATGTTTAGTCTCATCTTATCCTTGACTTTGTATTTGCGCTTCTTCCCCCTTCTTTCTGTCTTTCTCTGGCTGCATGTCTGTCTCTGAGTTTCTCTGTCTATTGTATTGTATTGCATTGTATTATTGTACACCACTTCAAGCCGTGGCAGATTTCACTGCATGAAATCCAGGTTGCTCTCCTCGGGCACAGCGCGTCGCCACAAGAGCAGCGCTACCCATTTTTTCTTTTCCTGTCTGCACTTATTGTCTCCCTATCAGAGTAGAATTTTTTCCGAAGAATTTTGCCAGGGATAACTCTCTTGTTGCCGTGAGTTCTTTTTCCATGCGCTAAATAATTATTGGAACACGCGGGACCTCGGCTTATAACCTTGTCTGAAACACTAGCACCCAGACCACCACTCACGTTCTAGTGGATGGGGGAAAAGTTTTGGCCCAAACTGGGATCAAACCACCACACACGTCGAACCCAGACTTTTCGCTTTCTAGGCAGGTGCGTTACCTCTAGACCATCGATCCATTGTCTTTCTCTCTTTCTGGATTTGATTGCCAGAAACGTTTTTTCTTTATACAAGTTCAACGAGATTACAAATGTGCATGGAAGAGTGAGTGAGTGTGTGTGTCTGTGTGTGCGTATGTGTAAGTGTGTACGCACGCATGCACAAGCATGAGTGCATGTATGCTTGTGCACAAGCATTGCTGCATCCTTTCACCTTACAATTCCTTATGTCCATTTACTGCTGAACCTTTTCATTTCTTCTTAGCTGAAACACAGGCTCTTTTCCACGCATGAGAGGCTTGTTTATGCAAGCTTGCCTTTTCTTCCTTTAAGTAAGAGCAGTTTAATCTCTCCTTAAAGAAACAAAACAAAACAAAAGCAACCTCCCCCAACCAACAAAAACTTCCTCCCCCTTCCAACCCCCAACATATGCTTCTACAAACTATTTTCTCTGTACTCTGAAAACCAGACAGTCCTTTAAAATTCACTGCAGAAAACCCAAGAGCTATTTCTCCTTCACAAGAAATCTGCTGGGAAACTGCTGTTGCTGGAATTTGATGTACAAAAATGTTTGTTTCTGAATGCTCCCTTTTCATGGCTATGTTGTTGTTGTTGTTGCTGCTGCTGTTGTTGATGTTGTTGTTGCTCCTGCGGCTGTTTTCCTTTAAGTATCCTTTCTGGAACACGGCTTGTAGTTTTGGCAGATGTATCCATAAAAGGAACAATAGCCAACATACTTGGTAGAGGGACAATGCCAGCAAACAAAAGAGAAATAAAACCCCATAAAGATAACCCTAGTTGATCGGCCCTGCTCCACAGTTAAGATGATGCTACGAGACATGCACAAACTATAGGGGGCATTGTTTAAAAGGGCTATAACTCCCCGTTGACTCTAGTTTTTTTTCCAGACGCCAGAAACATGGGTTCAGCAAAAAAGGGACCATAAAGCTGGTCAGAGCTTTTTTTTTTGAAACAAATAAAAACAACAACAAACAAACAACCCCCCTCCCCCAACAACTTTGGACTCTAATTTTAGACTGAGTACATCTCTGACGTAGTGTCTGCCTTTCTTTCCCTTTCTGTCTGTCTGTTCATCTATCTGTCTCTGTCTCTCTCTCTCTGCCCCTCTCTGTCTCTCTGTTTCTATGTCTCTCTATCTCTCTCTCTCTATCTCTCTCTCTCTCTCTCCCTCACACTCTGATCCTTGCTGCTACATTTTTTGTCAAAGAAAGGCCTGTACATCGTTAAATGGGACACACTCTGTGCATGGACTCATGTTTGCATGGGCATGTGTATGAGTATGTGTGTGTGTGCATGAGTGCATGCGTGTATGCGTGCATGTGTGTGTGTGTGAGCACATGTGTGCACATACACTGCGTGTGTGCACGTGAATGCACACATGTTTATGTATGTGTACATCTTTATTCACTGCTGAACGTTTTCATTTGTAAATTGTTGAGATGCAAGTTCTTTTCTATGTATAAGTCACTCATTTACACCAGCTTGCTCCCTCCCACTTTATTTAAGTGAGAGCATTTTCATTTCTCCTAAAAATGGCATGGTATGGGCATGTCACAAAAATCAAAAGGAATTGCAAAAACAATACTGCAAGGCACTGTTCAAGGAGGAAGAAAAAGAGGCAGACCAAAGGAACAGATGGGAGGACATCAGCGAATGGACAGGCCTAAAGCTCAACAAAATTTTGAGAAAGGCAGAACAGAGAGAGGAATGGAGAAAACTGGTTGTCAAGTCTTCAGGGGTGCACCCCATGGTCACCAGACTAAGGGATAGATAGAGAGATAGAGTAAAGATAAAATCCCC
>CM060317.1:32910655-32918155 GCA_030674155.1 Stramonita haemastoma
AAAAGAGGTTAAAAAGCTAACAGTCTAAAAGAGGATTAAAAGGTACCAGTATAAAAGAGGTTGAATAGTGCACCAGTGTAAAAAAGGTTAAAAAGTGTATTAGTCTCAAAGAGGTTTAAAAGCATACCAGTCTAAAAGAGGTTAAAAAAGCTGTCAAACTAGCCAGCCTATAGACGAGGAACATTTACCTAACCAGCCACCGCAGTGTGTGTGTGTGTGTGTGTGTGTGTGTGTGTGTGTGTGTGTGTGTGTGTGTGTGTGTGGTGTGTGCGCGCGCGCGTGCGTGCGTGCATGCATGCATGCATGCATGTGAGTAAAATACTGAACTTACAATCGTCAATAGTTCAAATTTCTACTAGCTGTTACATCTTGGTATCACTCTTGTTCTTTTATTGTTTTGACAGCAATTGATATGGTGGACAAATATAGATCCCCCTACCCCCACCAAGAAAAAAACAACAACCTCAAAACAAACAAACAATGCCCCCCCTCCCCCCAAAATCCCCCCCCCCCCAAAAAAAAAAATCAACCCCCCACCAAACCCAACCAACCAGCCAGTCTCATTCCCCATTAAAAAAGAAGTCCTACCTGAAATATACTTGTGCTCTCCTAAATTTTTTTCTAATCTTTATTTTCGATCCTCGGCTAGAGCTCCGAGGTTCACCAATATTGAGATTTTTGCGTATTCGACCGTTTTTGCCCACCATAAAGGTAGCCGCATTCCGACGTCGGGGATGTATGCTGGGTATGTTCGCGTTTCTATAACCCATCGAACGCTAACATGAATTACGGCATCTTTATTGTGTACACTTGATCCTCTGCATGAGTATATACATGAAGGGAATTAAGCCACTTGGTGAGTCTGATCTTTAAAGTTGACCCTGGAGAGGGTAAAAATCAGCACCCATACATTACCAGACGCTGCCTAGATTCGAACCCACGACTTCATGGACACATGGGATTGAAGTCGAACAGTCTCTACGACTCGGCTTCACCGTACATGTCTTTATAAAGGGATCTTTCTTTCTCTGTAGAAACATTCAGCATTAGCTGAACGCTTTCAAAACAAAAAAGTGCTAGAAAAAAGCGGTTGAACGTTGTAAAAAACAACAACACACAACCCCCCAAACTGCAAGTGTTAAACTTTATGGCAGAAAATAGTGTCCAAATAATCATTGTTAAAAAAAAACCCAAACCCCACATGAATCAAAGAACTGTGACAAAATAAAGGCTAACTGAACGCAGTAAAAAGCAATAACAAACAAACAAAAAAACACCCCCCCCTAGTTAGAACCCACATACTTAAAAGAAGTGTGAACTGAACGTTGCCATCAAAAATCGTGTATCGTATCAAAATGCATCAAAAGAAATATGAGCTACACAAGCCTTTATTCACCCACTGGGTATAATTAGCATCTGCACGTTCTCGTTAACCCAGTCTGTAACACGCGCATGTTGTAACTATATCACCTGCACCAAGCAACAGGTGGTATCTATTCCGCGCCAAATGTCACATCTTTTGAGTCATTGTTCGTTCAGCGCTGTAATTTAATGAAGCCTCTCGTTTAAAACCAAGGCCTTGTTCTGCATGTATGACAGGCAAAATCTAGCGCGTCTTATTATTTTATTTCATTAAAAAGAACAAAACACCCCTTGTTGTTTGACAGTTTTAAAAGAGGTAAGTCCAAAAAAATTTTGCAAGCAGAAATGAATCAACCCTGAATATAGTTTTCTAGTCTGCAATCGTTTTGAAAAAGAGTTGAAATTTAAGTGGGAGAGAATAGCAATTATTATCAAATTAAAAAGCCCGTCATATGGTTATCCAAATAAAACACACACACACATACGCGGGCGCGCACAAGTTATATAAAACCTTCATGACATGAATTTTCACAAACATCCAGTAACTCACATAGTCTATATTGTTTTGATAGGGACAAATTCCAGAAGGCACAAACATACCCAGCATATATCCCCCCAAAAGTCGGAATGCGGCTACCTTGATGGTGGGCAAAAGCCTGTTGCATGCACAAAATCTCACCTTTGGAAAACCTTGGAGCTCTAGCCAAGAAACATCCCCCCAAACAAACAAATAACCCCCCCCCCAGCAAAAGCAGCCTCCCCTCCCCAAACTCTAACAACCCCTTTTCTAATAAACACATCAGTGTGACAAACATCAATAATAACACTAATAATTATATCAATCAATACAAATAGCTTGAATGAAAGCAGCCAAGCTATCAATATGCAAGGAGAAAAAAACCAACCCTCGCTGGCTGTAAACTGTTAAACATTTTGTGAGTGACAGACCAATCTGTAACTGGACTCTTTCACCAGAGATCAACCATTACACAATAATAGGTTGGAGCTTTCTGTTTGTTTGCTTCGTTTTGTTTTTCTATCCTCTCTTCTCCCCAGACTCACTATGCCATACTCTTTACACATGCACACACGCACAGGAGGACTCTTTCTGTGCTTTCCTCACGAGCAAACAGGATTTGTATTCCTGGCTTTATTTAAATGGCTGCCAAAACGAGAGTGACAGCAGGAAAATATGCATTGAAGGATTAATTTTCTATACCGGTTACTGCCGGAAATTTGTTTTTTCTGTCCAGTTCCTAGGCTAGAGAGCCCCAAGGCTCACTCACCAATGGTGAGATTTGTGTATGTATGCGACTGTTTTTTTAAACCCACCTATTTAGGTCAAAAAAAAAAGGGGGGGGGGGGGGGAGACGGGAAAGCTCAGTGGTCAGAGCACTCGCTTCCCCTTCGCTTAGGTTAAGTAGCATCGAGCATGGTAACCAATTGAATGGTTGACCAGCCTTGGTTTCACTACCATCCCCCATTCCACCCAGCTATAAATGGGTACCTGTCCTCTTTAGGGTTAGGGAAGGTAAGGCAGCGAGGGAGAGGAGATGGGCGCCGCCCTCAATATGCTGGCCCCTGGAAAAGCTGAGGTCACTGATGCCTCGCATCCCCCCTAAGACCATGTGACGGGGCGGTTTAGATTACTTCCCATGCAATCGGAATGCCAATCGCAGCTCGTGTGTCTATATTTAGAACACACCTGCAATTGTGTGACGTTCTGTTTTGTTTAGGGGTGGTTGAAAAGCATCCGTTCCATACACTTTGCCCATAGCGGTAAAATGAAGCATTGATGCAACCTCTATTTAAAGGCCCACATTCCATGTCTGACCACGGTTTGTCATCTCAAAAAAAGACAAGCACCCAGAACACCTTTCCAGATCAAGTGGATGGATGAGAGAAGAGTTTCGGGCACAAAAGAGGATCTGAACCATCACACACATGAAACCCAGGCATTCTATGGCTAGGCAGAGGCGATTACCTCTACAACACCAATCCACTAGAAGCAATGCTAGACATAACTCCTTTTTTGAACTATCTTGTCTCATAGGTGCATAACCGATATCGCACCAACAATAACCCCCCCCCAACCATCCAGTGATGTAGCAATAAAAGGGGAAGGTGGCCCATAATCTGTGTGGTCGTAGGGTGAAGGCTGAGGCATCAGAGACCTCAGCTTCTCTAGGGGCCAGCATGATTGAGGGCGGCGCCCATTTCCTCTCCCTCGCTTGCTTTACCTTCCCTGACCCTAAAAGGGCAGGTACCCATTTACGCTAGGTAAACGGGACTGTACAGAAGCCAAGGCGATTTAGCTATACTACAGGCACCCCCCCCCCATCTCAAGTAAGCAATAGCTGTCTAACCATTTTAGTCCTCTTGTCTGTCTTCTTTTCTGCCTGGTGCTATGATGATGATCACAGGTGTGTAGCTGAAATACCTGGATCTTTTTTATCACTTGGGTAGTCTATGTGCATTTTTTATGTGATGTGGTGTGATGTGTGTGTGTGTGTGTGTGTGTGAGAGAGAGAGAGAGAGAGAGAGAGAGAGAGAGAGAGAGACAGACAGACAGACAGACGACAGACAGACAGACTTACTGACAGACAGACAGACAGACGCATACAGAAGCTTCAAAGACTAGGGATTAAAAAAAATATCACGCATGCATTATCTCATTTACACATCACAAACCCTCACACAAAATGATTTTTTTCTTTCTCTTCTGTCATTTTTATTTCTTTTTCTTTTGTTTTGCTTTTTCATCGATCGCTGTAACTTTGAGAGAGAGAGAGAGAGAGAGAGAGAGAGAGAGAGAGAGAGAGAGAGAGAGAGAGAGAGAAGAGAGAGGGAGAGAGAGGGAGAGAGAGGAAAGAGAGAGGGCAAAGGCAAGATAAAGCCACACGAATATTTGAACTTGATACATCCAAAGGGACCAAGCGTGGTCTAATCTCTCTGAATGAAACAGCTTGCCAAATGTTTAAAGGGTGTGTGTGTGTGTGTGTGTGTGTGTGTGTGTGTGTGTGTGTGTGTGTGTGTGTGTGTGTGTGTGTGTGTGTGTGTGTGTCTGTGTGTGTGTGTGTGGTCTGTGTCTGTGTTGTGTCTGTGTCTGTGTCTCGTGTGTGTGTGTGTGTGTGCGTGCGTGGGAGAGGGGGTGGCGCGTGTTGTGTGTGTGTGGTTTGTAAAAGTTGATTGTTGGGTGGGTTTGTGTGGATTGTGTGGGTGTTGGTGGTGACAGGGACTGTTTAAAAGTATCGAAAGAGAGAGAGAGAGAGAGAGAGGAGAGAGAGAGAGAGAGAGAGAGAGAGAGAGGAGAGAGGAGGAGGAGAGAGAAGAGAGAGAGAGAGAGAAGAGAGACACCCCCCAACACACACACATAAAGACACGGAGACAAGAGAGAAGAAAGCTCTTGCACTGGCCTGTGTGTGTGTGTGTGTGTGTGTGTGGTGTGTGGTGGGGTGGTGCGTGTGTGTGTGTGTGTGTGTGTGTGTGTGTGTGTTTTCTTCCTTTGTTTCTGCTTTTGTCAGTCGTACACAACTTCTTTGTACAATATAATAATATATGCCAAAAAACTGTACAGTTATTTTCGTTGTGTTCCTCCTCTTCTTCTTTCTTCTTTCTTTTGTACTTCCTCTTCAGCCTCTGCTGATTGCTGCTGTGCTACTACTACTACTACTACTACTACTACTACTACTACTACTACTACTACTACTACTACTACTACTACTACTACCACTCACTACCACTACTACTACTACTACTACTACCACTACCACTACTACTACTACTACTACTACTACTACTACTACTACTACTACTACTACTACTACTTCTGCTGCTGCTGATGCTACTACTACTACTACTGCTACTACTACTACTATTACTGCTACTACTACTACTACTAGCTACTCTACTACTACTACTACTAACTACTACTACTACTACTACTACTACTACTACTACTACTACTACTACTGTTGCTGCTGCTGTAACTACTACTACTACTACTACTACTACTACATACTACTACTACTAACTACTACTACTACTACTACTACTACTACTACTACTACTACTTCTACTACTACTACTACTATACCGATTCACCAGGCTCACTCCAGAAAGCCAGAATGAAGTCTCTCCCACGAAATTCAGACTACTGTCAAGCGCACACACCGCAACTCTTTGTTGAATCAAACACAAGAAGAAAAAAAAACCACTTTCTTCTGTGAATGAGAAAGCTTGAGATGCTGAGACAGAGTACAAACAAACCCTTATCAGCTCAACAAAAAAAAGAGAGAAAAACTTTCTGTTTGGTGGGCTAAAACAAGAAAATAGCAGGAAAAAACCTCCTTCTCCTCTAACTTTTTACAGTTCAGAAAAGAAGGACTTGACAAGAATGCCTATAGTGGCCAGTATAGTCCGATTATCGTGAATCCTTGGTGATCTTGTACGTAGCACAAAGTCAAACACAGCTAGACTTTGACTACGGGATTGACGAACTGTATGTATACCAAGTCTGGCGCAAGACAGTTTCCAAGGTAGGGAGGAGAGGGATGGGGAGAAGGGGAAAGGATGGAAAGGAAAAGTGGAAATGGGTGAGGAAAGACCAGCAGAAGGGGAGGGTGGAGGGCGACGGAACAAAGGTCAGGAAGGAGGAGAAAGAGGAGGAGGAAGAGGAGGAGGAAGAGGGAGGGGAAGCTAAGAGGATGGACAGGAGAAATGGAAAAAAGGAAGGAAGTGAGAGCTAAGATGGGAGGAGAAAGGGGGATAAGCACAGGCGGGAACGTCTGCGAGGACAAAGCCTGGTGATCCTATTAGGGAGGGAAATCGAAGTCTTATCACTGCTAAAGGGGGCTCTTCCGCGCTTCTCCGCACTATTGATCTGTCATTTCACACCCTCTAATACAACGCGATCCCTCAGTTAACGCTCAGGATAGACTGAAGGGTGGGGGGATGTGTTACTTCACGTGCCTCATAATGATCGCGATGTCATTGATCAGTCTACGGGTACTACAGATCTGTCATATTTTCATTCACTTGATGCTACTTTACAGAGCTGTGAATTCAAGTTTCTTAACAGGGAAGATATGAAATTGTGAGGATGATGTTGATCGTAGTAGTGATGATTCTATAGTTTGGAGTCTCATAGAGATCTTTGCCAGGTCCGTTACTCTTGATCCTCTACATTTAACCTGTCTCTGAAACTGTGCATCATCACACAAAAGGTACAGTTCAAGGTGTTCCCATAACCTATGCAGTCAGCATTGGAGAGTGAGGTGTCAGAGACCTCAGCTTCTCCAGGGGCTTGCATTTTGAGGGCGACACCCATCTCCTCTACCTCGCTGCTTTACTTTCCATGTCCCTAAACAGGGTAAGTACCCATCTACATCTGGGTGAACTGGGGGACTGTACTGAAGCCAAGGCGCAGATACCATCATCCATTCAAGAGGTAATCATGCTCAACGCTGCTTAACCTTAGCTTGGGGAGAGTGATTGCTCTGACAACTGAACTATCTCGTAGTCTCGTCTACTCAATCTGTTGATAAAATATTAAGGCATGGAGGACAGTCAACAAATGTCAGCTTACAGTGAAAAAAACAACCCAACTTTTTATTGTCAGTCTAGAAATCGTTTCTCTTAATTGATCTGATATTGAACTCTCCAGCTGGAAACAGTGCACAATTTAGAAACTACTATTCGGTAATTATTTTCCCTTCTGTGTCATAGGCTTTTTGGCTTTTAATCATATCATTGAGAAGCTAGAGACATAAGCTCAACTCGTAACCATGAAGTTCTGGGTTCAATTCCAGCCTTTTACTATCTTCCAAGTTTGACAAGAAAATCGAGCTGAATGTCAAAGGCCTCCACATGAGACTATAAACCGAGGCCCTTTGTGTGAATGCAAGCAGAACATCTTGCCAATACATTAAAAACCTGTTCTCCTTTCGGAGGAGTAGGCCATTTCATGCCTGTGGGAATGGTTGACAAAATGTTAATTTATTAAAACCGCATGTACACAGTGTCGTGTTCAGATACTATGCCCAAAGTCAGAATTTGGCTACCTAAAATGTGTGTGTGTGTGTGCTGTGGGGGGGGGGGGGGTTGCAGATGCAAAATCTCATAGTTGTGTGGGTGTAC
>CM060317.1:32923155-32925655 GCA_030674155.1 Stramonita haemastoma
ACAGTGATTTACTCATGGGTCTAAGCAACAAAGAATCCACTGACACGGGTAACGCTGTTACAAGACCAAAGCAAACCACAAGACAGGAAAGACCATCTAGGTCCACTAAACAGAGTTTGCGACCAAGACGAGACACAACCCAAAGTGTCTCTAGACAAAGAGGTCGCAAAATACCAGAAAGGTCAAAAAGTCAGTCCAGCATCTCTGATTCTTTTAGCAAACAACATTCTTGTTGTAGCTTGAAAGAACAGGCAAATTCAAACATGCATCCTCGGACTAAGTCTAAAGGCAATGATGCCATTAGTGGCACTAAATAGGGATTCGGCCAGGCCACAGTTTGTGAAAGTAATACAGGTGATCACAGGCCTAGTATTGAATGCCCAACTATCAGGATGACAAGAACCAATCTTAATGTAAATAAACTGTATATAAGTTTTCTCAACTATAATGTGCATGGCCTTTTGCCAAAACTGGATAATAAAGAGTTTATTAATTTCCTTCTTGCATATGATATTATTTGTTTAACAGAAACTTTTATTGGGACTGAATTTGAGTCTCACATTTTTCATGATTACTCCATTTTTACTGCTAAAGCAAAAAAGTTATCTCATCAGGGGAGATACTCTGGTGGAGTAATTGTCATGGTTAAAAAGAAATTTATTTCATGTCTTGAAAAAGTTCATGTTGAGACAGAAAATACTGTGGTTATAAAACTCCACAAGGATTTACTTGGTACCACTAATGACACTATGTTAATTTGCATGTACATTCCACCTTCTGAATCTACATTTTGGAAAACAACACAAGATATCTATGGCTTAGAAGTTTTGGAGCAGTGTATATTAGATCTTCAGAATGTATATGGTGATTTTGGATTGCTGATGATGGGGATTTTAATGCACGAACCGCTTGTGAAAACTACAGTGTAGATGATGACTATGATAACTTTCAGAATTTACATTATTATTCAAATTCAAAAGTGCCCAGAAAGTCACATGATATGTACACAAATGTTTTTGGTAATCAGCTGATTGAGTTATGCAACATGTTTGACTGTGTCATATTAAATGGTCTTTGTGATCCAGGATTTGATGAAAGCTTATACGTTTATTTCACCTTCAGGTTCAAGTGTTGTGGATTATTTCATTGCATCTCTGGGTTTATTTAGTTCAGTTAGAGTTCTCTGTTTGCGGGTTGAAAACTTAACAGAATCTGACCATTTGCCAGTTTGTATGGAGATAGAAACTAATAGCAGTAATACAGAAACAACATTTCAACAGAAATTAAACAAAAAAAGTTTGTCAGAAAGTAGTGTGGGACGAAGCTAAGAAAAAAGATTTTGAAACTGTACTAAATAGCAAAGACATTCAAGAAAAACTTACATTCGCCACAAATGCTTTAGAAGACAATATAGAAACTGCTATGGAAATATTTGTTAAATGCTTAAAAGAGGCAAGCACCTGCATGTCTAGAAAAGTATACATGCACAAGACTATAAAATCGGAATGGTTTGATGTGGAATGTGAAATAGCAAAAAAAAGAAAGTAGAGCAAAGTTAAAATGTTTTAGAGTAACCAGAAATGAGGAAGACAGGTTGATTTATGTGAAAAAAAGGAAAGAGTATAAACAGTTATTGAAAGCAAAAAAACAAAATTATAGGAAAAAGAAAACAGAATTTTTAGCTGAAAACATTGCAGACTCTTCTCAGTTCTGGAAAGAAATTAAAAGGATGGGATATGGCAATAGGGACAAAATTTACAACAACATCAGCAATGATGACTGGTTTAACCACTTTAAAAAAGTTTTTTTGTATGAATGGGGAGACTGGTGAGAGTGATGATGTCACTGTTGATGTTTTGGATGATGTGGATCATTTTTTGAACAAAGATATTTCTGAAGAAGAGGTAGCTTGTGCAATTGCAAAACTCAAATTAAGAAAGGCAAGTGGGATGGATGGTGTTTCTGGTGAAATGATAAAGAATGGGGGAAAGAGTGTGTTGGGGTTCCTGGTAAAAACTTTTTAATACTGTCTTTACCTCAGGTGTATATCCGTCTGAATGGTCCAAAGCTATTATCATACCAATCTATAAAAAGGGAGATCCTGAAAAAACAGACAATTATAGAGGAGTATCTTTACTGAGTATAGTATCAAAGTGTTATACCACAGTGCTAAATACAAGATTATACAGTTGGTTAGACGATAATGAAATGATTTCTGAGAGTCAGGCAGGTTTTCGTAGGGGTTATTCCACACTTGATCAAATATATAATTTATATGCAATTGTACAAAAGTGTATGCTAAAGAAAGGTAAGAAATTGTATGTTGCTTTTGTAGATTTCAAAAAAGCATTCGATTCTGTCCACCATGATAAACTTCTACGATGCATGAAAAACCAGGGGGTAAAGGGAAAATTTTTAGCATCTTTGAAATCTATGTATTCCTCATTGCTTTCATGTGTGCGTGTAAATTGGGAACTTACAGAATTTTTTGAATGCCCGG
>CM060317.1:32940655-32948155 GCA_030674155.1 Stramonita haemastoma
TAATATAAATATATATTATATTTTTTTATAGGTGGCTTACATACGAAGCTAAGATAATGGAAAAAAGCAAAAATAACGTAACACCAGAGAGAGAGAGGAGAGATGAGAGAGAAGAGAGAGAGAGAGAGAGAGAGGGAGAGAGAAGAGAGGAGAGAGAGAGAGGGAGAGAGAGAGAGAGAGAGAGAGAGAGAGAGAGAGAGGAGAGAGAGAGGAGAGAGAGAGAGAGGAGAGAGAGAGAGAGAGAGGAGAAGAGAGAGAGACAGACAGACAGACAGACAGACAGACAGACAGACAGACAGACAGACAGACAGACAGACAGAGACAGAGACAGAGGACAGAGGCAGAGACAGAGACAGAGAGACAGACAGAGACAGAGACAGACAGATAGAGAGACAGAGACAGAGAGACAGAGATAGCACGCGCATGAGGACGTGTGCACGGTATGCGTGCGTCAAGAGTGTATTTGCTCTTCTCTCCAAAACGTTAATATTGAAAGGGCGGCTGAAAGAATTTGGTCTCTTACTCCCTCCCCCCCCCCGTTTACCTCCCCATCCCCCACCCTTCCAAGCCAACCCCCAACATCCTCCCACCTCTTGTATTTTCTTTTCCTTTTTTTTTTCTAAGGAATTTTTTTAGGCGGGTGGGGGGGATGGGGGAAGAGTTATTACTATTTTTCTTCTGATATTGATTTTTGTTCTCATTCTTTCGTGCGCTTTAGCCCTCTAGCCATCTCTCAGTTTATTAATTGAACGGTTCATTGACTGACATTCCAAGCCATGATATTCCCAGCTATCCAACCAAGCAGCCAGCCAGCCTAGCCAGTCAACCAATCCACCAGCTAGTTACCTTGCCAGCCAGCCAGCCAACCAACCACCCAACTTGTCAGCCAGTTAACCATACAACCAACCAGTCAGCCAGCAGCCATCCATCAGCCAGCCATCAGCCAGCCAGTTTACCAATCCACCAACGAGTTGCCTTGCCAGTCAACCAACTAACCAGCCAACTCGTCAGCCAGTCAACCATCCAGTCAAGCAGTCATCCAACTAACCATCCAACCAGCCAACCTACCAGCTAGCTGCCTAGCCAGCATCAGCGAAACCCTGATAAGGGCGGGGACTGGATGTAAAAAAGCACAGGAGTGCTTATTCATTATTTTCGAAATAAAAGAATTTGCCTTGCCTTGCTTGCCTTGGCTTGCCTTGGCTTGATAACCAGCAGTATAAAAGGTTGCTATAATTGGAATGAAAGTGTGCACTAGGGCCTGCTGGGATTACTACGTCACTTTTGTTGTTAGTTAGGCTACACAACACCTTTAATTTTTGTCATTTCCCTTCTTCTGCCTTCCTGTATTATTACTCTTGCATTTATACCGCACGTACTTACTAAGGCGACCGTTTTGCGCGCCTTGGCTACAGTACAGTTCCCCCAGTTCCCCCAGCTGTAAATGGGTACCTGCCCTCTTTAGGGTCAAGGAAGGTAAAACAGCTGAGGGAGAGGAGATGGGCGCCGCCTCAACATGCTGGCCCCTAGAGAAGCTGAGGTCTCTGACGCCTCGCTCCCTTACGACCACACAGGTTATGGGACACCTTTACCTTTTTACCGTTTACTAAGGCGTTCATAAATAAATATAAAACCCCAACCTATTCTTTTGTGAAAGACTAGCCTCTGACTAAAAGTTACGTGATTTTGCACAAATTGGTAGGTTTAAATTAAAAAAAAATTTCAGCAAACACTGTAACCCCCCCCCTCCCAGGCCTTTGTTTCTGCTAGCTTCTTAACCGCAATATGCATGCGCAGGTTCAACACTGTAGGAACACAAGCAAACGTCATTAAGTGTCTTCTTCCCCTCTTACCAAAAATATTATGACTTATGTGACTTGTTTTGTTCATGGTTGGTGTTGGATGATGTTTTTATTTGCTTGAATCGATATGTTTTCTTGTTTACTACTGCTTCCTTGCCTCTTTTGAAAAAAAAAAAAAAATCATCATTTCGATTGCCTATTTCTTATTTTACTTCTTTGTGTGAGCACTTTTTGGGGGGTTATTTTATTTTTTTCATGTCCTTGTTTCTTGTTTTTTTGTGTGGGTTTTGTTTTGGTTTGTTATTGTTGCTGTTGTCTGTTGTGTTAGCTGGCTTATTGTGATTTGTTTTTATTATCTTTTACTATTATTCTTATTACTGTTATTATTGTTGTTGTTTTTATTTTTTTTTTTTTTCTGTATTATTTTTTTAAAATCCTATATATCCCTGATAAGGGCGGGGACTGGATGTAAAAAAGCACATGAGTGCTCATTCATTATCCTCGAAATAAAAAAAAAAAAGATTGATTGATTGATTTATTGACTGATCTCCTCTCTCTCCTCCCTCTCTCTCTCTCCTCTCTCTCTCTCTCTCTCTCTCTCTCTCTCTCTCCTCTCTCTCCTCTCTCTCTCTCTCTCTCTCTCTCTCTCCTCTCTCTCTCTCTCTCTCTCTCTTCTCTCTTTCTCTTCCTTTCTCTTCCTTCATCTCTTCCCCCTTCTCTTTTTGTCCATCGCTTAGTTCTTTTCTTGCATGCAATTCCCGAACAATTGGTTGAAGGTTCCTTCAATGATTGTGAAAGCCTTCACACTTAAGATGCGAGAAATGGGGGCTCCATCTGATCAATAGGCTCTAACGGGAGCCAGTAATGGAAAAATAGGGGGTGGGGGATGGGAGGAATGGAGGATAGGGGGGGGGGTGGGGGTGAGGGGGGGGGGGTGAGCTTGGGTTGATGGGCACAAAATTGGCCCGAGGTGGATGGATGGGGGGAGGTGGGTTGGTAGTGGGTGAGTGAGGGCTGGAGTATTGTTGGGTGGGCCCTATAGTGCTGAGAGTGACTGACTGACCCCAATTTTTGTGCAATCTCTGTTTCTCCTTTTTTTTAATCTTTCTCTCTGTCTCTCTGTGTGTGGGTGGGTGTCTCTCTCTGCCTCTCTGGCTCTGTCTCTGTCTGTCTCTCTGTGTCTTCGTCTCTGTATTCTCTGTCTCTCTTATGGAAAAGGTAAGGATTGATGATAATGATGATTATGATGATGATGGTGAAAATCCTCCTCCTTCTCTCTCTCTGTGCCCTGTATGTATGTATGTATGTATGTATGTATGTACGTACGTAGTAAGTAGTACGTACGTACGTAGTAGTACGTACGTACGTACGGTACGTACGTACGTATTATGTATGTATGTATGTATGTATGTATGTATGTTTGTATGTATATGTATGTATGTATGTATGTATGTATGTATGTATGTATGTATGCATGCAGTAGTATGTCTGTATGTATGTATGTATGTCTGTATGTGTGCATGTGGTTGTTATGCGCTGATAAACTGGCAAAGAATGAGCGAAATTATGAATACAGTAGAAAATGCATAGTGATCTGGGCCCCTAAACCTAACTGTAAACTGTGGCCTTCCTTCCAACATCATGACGACCGACTATCTTCACCTTGACCCCCTAAATGAATGCAAGAAAATAATAGAGAAACACATTCACACACACACACACACTCTCTCTCTCTCATACACACACACACACACACACACCTCTCATACACAACCACACACACACACACACACACACACACACACACACACACACACACAACACACACACACACCACACACACACACACGCACGCACGCACGCAACGCACACACACACACACACACACACACACACACACACACACACACACACACACACACACACACACACACACAGGAACAGCAGGAAAGACTTTTCCAGATCCAAGTCCAGTGAGTACCCAATAGCCAAAAAAAAAAAAAAAAAAAAGGAAAAAACAAATTGATGTCACTGCCTGGACTGCCCGAAATGATTTGGTCTCCTTCCTCTACTTTTCGCCCGGGGGTGGTTAGTTGAAGGGTATGCTCTTTTCTTGAAAGCAGATCTTCCCGCTTTCTCTTTTTTTCTCCACAATTTTAGTCTTTAGCTCAACCTCTACTGAAGAGAAAATCTCCCAACTACACACCGCTCTCGGATACTTAAGAACCCTCCCCCAAAGTGTTGTCAATACAAGAGTGATCAAAACCCAACAGCATAGAAAAAAAAAAGAAAAGAAAACGTGGTTATTGTAGAGTACCAGTTAAGTACAATGACTTGCCGGCACATCCACTCGAAACACACACACACACACACACACACACACACACACACACACACACACACACACACACACAACACACACACACACACACACACACAACAACCATGCAACACACACACACACACACACACAACACACACACACACACACACACACAACATACACACACACACAACATACAACACACACACAACATACAACTTACACACATTCACAGAAAAAAGCAGAGCGTCTGTTCTCTCTCCTCTCCTCATCTCTCTGTCTCTTCTCTCTTGTTCTCTCTCTCTCTCTCTCTCTCTCTCTCTCTCTCTCTCTCTCTCTCTCTCTCTCTCTCTCTCTCTCTCTCTCTCTCTCTCTCTCTCTCCTCCTCTCTCTCTCTCTCTCTTATCCTTGACCTAGAAAATGAAAAGAGAAAGAAGAGAAAGAAAGAAGAAAGACAGAAGGGCACGAATGGTCTGAAGAGTAATGATCTAATCGTGAGCACCCCACAATATTCTCCCATACAATCCTCTCTCATTCCACTTGGTACCTCCACCCCTCCCCCACCTCCCCTAAAAATCTGTTGCCCACATTTTTTTCTTCTCATCTCCCAATTTGTTTTTCTTTCATGGTCAGCCTGGTTTTTTCATGTAGTGTTTCTGAAAAAAAATCAACCCATTCTTAGGAAAAAAAAACCCGACTTAACCACCACCCTCTCTGTCTCTGTCTCTCTCTCTCTGTCTCTCTCTCTTTGTCTCTGTCTCTATCTCTCTCTCTCTGTGTTTAGGTACCAAACCTTCTCTCAAATAACCACCCTTTCCTCATGTAATTCGCTCTCATTTTCGAACTCCTTTTTCTTTTGGAGGGGGATGGGGGGTGGGGAGGGTTAAGAAGTCTTTCAAACTCCCGGCTTAACTAACCCACCCACCCACACACAGACAGTTCATTCCAGCATCTATTAGAAGGGGGTCATTTCTCACCACCTCCCTCATCGGATTTTCCCCCTTTCCTCCTCCTCCTCTTGCTTTTCTTCTTTTCTTTTCTTTTCTTCTCTTTCTTTCTCTTCTTCTTCTCTTCTTCTCTTCTCTTCTTCTCTTCCTCTTCCCTCTTCTTCTTATTCCTCTTCTCCTCTCTCTTCTTTTCTTCTTCTTTCAGTTGTTCTTCTTTATTTTTTGGGTTTGTGTTGGTTTGTCTTCTCACTCTCTCTTCTTCTCTCTCTCTTCTCTACTCACTCTCTTCTTCTTAAGTTCTTTTCTTCTTTTCTTCTTTTCTTTTGCTTCTTTCTTCTTTCTTCTTCTTCTTCTTCTTCTTCTTCTTCTCTTCTCTTCTTCTTCTTTCTTCTTCCTTCTTCTTCTTCTTCTTCTTCTGTTCTCTTCTTTTCTTCTTCTCTTTGTTGTTGTTGTTGTGTTTGTTGTTTTTGTTGTTGTTGTTGCTTCTTCTTCTTCTTCTTTCTTTCTCTTCTTTCCTTCTTCTTCTTCTTCTTCTTCTTCTCTTCTTCTTCTTTTTCTTCTCTTCTTCTCCTTCTTCTTGTTCTTTCTTGTTTTGTTGTTGTTGTTGTTGTTTTGTTGTTGTTGTTGTTGTTGTTTTTTTCTTCTTCTTCTTCTTCTTCTTCTTCTTCTTTTCTTCTTTCTTCTTCTTCTTCTTCTTCTTTCTTTCTTCTTTTTTCTTTTTTTTTTTTTTTTTTTTTTTTTTTTTTTTTTTTTTTTTTTTTTTCTTTTCTTTTCTTCTTCTTCTTCTCTTCTCTTCTTCTTTCTTCTTCTTCTCTTCTTTCTCTCTTCGCATTCTTCTTCTTACTTCTTCTTTTTCTTCGAAGCTTCATTTCTCTGGTTACAAAGAAAACACCCTCTTCCCTTGTTGCTTCTGTGGTTGAGGGATGACCTCACACACGCTCAGACACGTTTCATCACTGATTACATTTCCAAAGAGAAATACTGCAGTTCCAGGAGGGAGGGAGGGAGGGAGGGAGGGAGAGAGAGAGAGAGAGAGAACACTGAACACTGAACACTGAACACTGAAATGCTTTAATGTACTTCGGCCATTGGCCACAATACAAGCAACAAAAAATAAAGATGGTGGGTGTTGGTGTGCTGATGACATTTCCTCATAATAACTGTCAACATTTACATATATACAAATAGAAGTGCGCATACATATTATCATTATCATTATTGACCAGTTGTCAACTTCATCATCTCATCATTATTAATGTGATAATGTTGTTAACGAGAGAGATACATGTGCACTCCGCACGAGCACGCACGCACGCACGCACACACACACACACACACACAGAAGAGAGAGAGAGAGAGAGAGAGAGAGAGAGAGAGAGAGAGAGAGAGAGAGAGAGAGAGAGAGAGAGAGAGAGAGGACAGACAGACAGACAGACAGACAGACAGACAGACAGACAGACAGACAGACAGACAGACAGACAGACAGACAGAGACAGAGAGAGAATAGTACTGCAATCATACACACACAAAAAAAACACTCTACCCTCCCATCTCTTCCTCCCCTCGTCTTCTTTCCCCCTCCCCCTCCCCCCACACACTCTCCATACAGGGAAATGGAGACTACCAGCCCAACCCCCTCCCCCTCCACTCCCCTTCTCTCTTCCCTTGACCCCCCCTCGACACACACATTACACTTGTCTGTCTCCATATATGACCAGCATGATTGTGGCCAAGGAAAAAAAAATCAAAATTGATTGGCACAAGACTCAAGCTAGCTGGATATTCTCTATTTTTCAAGACATCAGAGAGAGAGAGTTCAAGAGTTAAAGAGGGATGTTGTCTGTGATAGGGACTGAGAGAGAGAGAGAGAGAGAGAGAGAGAGAGAGAGAGGGGGTGGTGGTGGTGGTGACTCAAGATTCGGTAGAGAAGACAGGTAGGGTTGAAGGTTGAAGGAATCTTGTTACACACTGCTTTTTGTTGGTAAAGAATGATGATCTACCAAAAATAATTTTTGCTTGTGTTAGTGTTTTTGTTTTTCTTATAATAATAATAATATGATGATGATGATGATATAATAAAATAAAATAATAATAATAATAATAATAATAATAATAATAATAATAATAATAATAATGATAATACATGGAATCTATATAGCGCTATATCTGGTAAAAACAAATCAAAGCGCTTCTTCTTGTTCTTTTTCAGTTTCTTGTTGTTGCTGTTGTTTTTCGTCGAACGCTTAAACCCTAGCAACTCTTGTTTGTTTGTCATTATGAGTGAAAATGCGTTGCCTTGCCCTTAGCTAAACGTCTGACAAGTCAGGCCCAGCGCATCTGACTTCGGCATGGGAGTAATTAACTTTGAAGTTTTTTTTTTTAAAGGCAAGAGAATGGACCAAGAAGGCAGAAAATAGACAAGTAGGAG
>CM060317.1:32953155-32975655 GCA_030674155.1 Stramonita haemastoma
CCCACCAGTGTCATGTGGTTGACCGGTGGTCTTGATGCCATGGGTAGTCTAGAGGTAACCCACCTGCCTGGAAAGCGACAAGTCTGGGTTCCAAGTGTGTGGTGGTTTTGATCCCCGATTTAAGCCCCAAATTTTTGCCACTCCCATCCACTTAGACCACAAGTGGTGGGTCTGGGTGCTAGTCTTTTGGGATGTGATGATAAACTGAGGTTCTGTGTGTAGCACGCATTTCAATTTCACCTGTACCTATCTTCTAGTCTTGTAGACCATCGGGGCACCACAGAAGATTTTGCAGACTATGTGACAAACACGCATTTAGTGCATGTAAAAGAACACACAGCAACAAGAGAGTTGTCCCTTGGCAAAGTTCTGTAGAACCTCCCCCTAACTGTGGGATACAAATTCTCATGCAAAACAGGAAAAAAACAAACCCAGTGGGTTTGGCTGCTTTTGTGGCACCATGCTCTCCACAGATGCTTTCCTCAATCCTCCCCCTTCTTCTTAAACTCTGACAGCAGCTTTCATCATCTGTCATATGAGAGAAAGAAGTTGCGTTGTGCTGCTCTTAAGCACCTGATATGTCAGCCTCAGTGCATCCAAACTCATGATGGGAGAAAATTGTTCTTTTATTTAAAAGAAAAAAATCTTTCTGGAAAAAAAGACAGGAGCATGGACCAAGAAGGCAGAAAATAGACAAAAACTTCCAAATATACTAGATGGCTACTACAAACAAACTGACAAATTGGCAGAGTAACAGTTGTTGTTCCCTCCTAAACCACAGTTGCTGTTACACAGTCTCTTCCAAGCAACACCCTCCTGCACATCCCTGTTCAAAGCATTCAGCATCCCACGGCTTTCACTCAACATACTTGATAAACACCATAGCCAAGTGGTTAAAACCATTCAACTTCAATCCCAACGGTTTCATGAAATCGTGGGTTTAAAGCTTGAGGAATTCTGGTGAAGTTACAGAAGAAAACCAGAAGCTACAACCTTTATTGTCCACATACATATGGAAAAATGTTTCTTACATATGGAAAACTGAACTAAAGGTGGCAATTTTTAAAAATCTTCAAGATCAATTTCAAGTGCAGACATGCCCAATACCTTACATTTTTTCGTGTATATGTACACATGCAGAAGATTAAACACGCACACTAAAGATTCCACAACTCAAGTCAGCATTTGGTGCAGTGGGTTACAGAAACATGAACATACCTAGTATACATCCCTGAAGTTGAAATGCGGCTATCTTCATGGTGAGCAAAAAACACAAAAAACCAAAACCAAAAACGGTCGCATACGCCAAAATCTCACCATGGGCGAAACCTTAGAGCACTAACCAGAGGAAAGGGACAAAAAAAAGAAATCAAGGCACGTACTGACAGACAGCCGGGTCACCCTTCCTTCCCCAGAGGCTGAAACTGGAAGGGGGAAGGGGAGGGGGGATGCGTTATCTTGCACCCCCACCCTGCCGCTTCTACAACCTCACAGTCCCCTGAGAGTCCTGTTGCTGACAGGTCACCCTGATGCCATCATCACCCCTGCAATCTCTTCCTCCTGCACGTGAAAAGGGGGTATCAGGGTGATAGTGGTAAAGGATGGGACAGGTGGAAATTTGACACTGATTATAGGATAATAATATGTGTGTGTGTGTTGTTGATGTTGCTTTAAACCTGGTCAAGTTGATCTTTGGAGTTGAAATATGTTACAGTAGCTTGGGATGTATTTGTATATGTGTGTATGTGTGTGTTTGTGTGTGTATGTGTGTGTATGTGTGTGTATGTGTGTGTATGTGTGTGTATGTGTGTGTGTGTGTGTGTGTGTGTGTGTGTGTGTGTGTGTGTGTGTGTGTGTGTGTGTGTGTGTGTGTGTGTGTGTGTGGAGGGTGGGTGGGGGCACGCGCGTGTATGTGTATGTGTCTATGGATGCATGTATGTCTATATATATGTATGTATTGGACGTTTTCTCTCACTATATCTTGAGCTAAAACCTGGGAGAGAGAGAGAGAGAGAGAGAGAGAGAGAGAGAGAGAGAGAGAGAGAGAGAGAGAGAGAGAGAGAGAGAGAGAGAGAGAGAGAGAGAGAGAGAGAGAGAGAGAGAGAGAGAGAGAGAGAGAGAGAGAGAGAGAGAGAGGAGAGAGAGTTTCCCCATAGGAGAAAAGCCTAGTTTCCACACAGAAACATCTGCTACAGCTGAATATGCTTTTCAAAACGATATTATAAAATGTACATTAGCATCATGCTCATGATCGTAAAATATTTCTTTTGTTCATATCTTTAGACAAGGTAAAGAACAGAAATCCGCCGCATAGTCATAATGAGAATGGAAATTATCACAATTTACATGCAGACTACCTGTATACACGATCTTACTGATCTCCTGCATGCATATAGTATGATAGGAAAGGCTGGCAGATTCTGAACCTACCAAGATCATCAAGTTTGCTTTATTGCCTATAAATATAGAATTAGCATGCATGTAGGTCATGCGTCATTTTTTGCGTCAGCAACTGGACTTTAACAATAAATAATATATTGGTTATTATATCAAGGGATGGGATAGCTCAGTGGTCAGAGCACTTGCTTTCCCCGAGCTAAGACTAAGCAGCATCCAGCATGGTTACTAAGGGGATGGGTGACCATTTGCGCGCCTAGCAGTACAATCCCCAGTCCACTCATCTGTAAAAGATTACCTACCGTTTTTAGGGTCAGGAAAGTAAAGTAAAGCAGCGAGGGAGAAGAGATGGTCGCCGCTCTCAATATGGTGGTGTCTGATGACTCGCGACCCCATAGGTTATGGGACACCTTTACCTTTTCATTTTGGTTCTTGCAAAAAGGGGCTGTTTAAAAGTTGCATTATTATGCAGGTTTGATTCAGCGTGGGGGAGAAAATATTGCCATGTGGACAGAATCAACAACTGCCTTCTGAAGCCCGAACATGCAACAACACAGGCACCACCATTCCTCTGAAATGCACGAAGATAAAAACTTCTAGACAGTCTATAAACAGCCTATCACAGACACAGACACAGACACAGACACACACTGACACACAGACACACACACACAAACACACACACTCACTCACACACACAATCACACACACAGACAGACACACGCACACACACAGACACACACACACACACAGACACAGACACACACACACACAGACAGAAAGCCACGATTGCTACAACATGTCTGGGTGCGTCCACTGACAGTGCCCAAAACACATTACAGAAGCTGTCTGCTGTCATGTTTTCCGGCACCAGGACCGAATTGGTCCGACAGATAGTCAATAGAACTGTCTCATTGCATTTTGCCTGCATGTGCATACACACACACACACACACACACAACACACACACACACACACACACACACACACGCACACACACGCACACACAGACACACAGACACACAGACACAGACACAGACACACACACACACACACAAACACACACACACACACACACACACACACACACAACCACGAGCAGGCTCTGCTCTGCTCTCCTATGCTGAAAGTGTGACACACACACACACACACACACACACACACACACACACACACACACACACACACACAACACACAACCACGAGCAGGCTCTGCTCTGCTCTCCTATGCTGAAAGTGTCAGGCTCCTCCCTCCCATCTCTGTTGCTTTTGCCTGTCTGACATCGCAGGTTTGTGCTTTGGTTAAGGGAGTGAGTGAAATGAGAAAATACCAAAAAACAAAAGCGAATCCAAAAAAAACAAACAGTGTGTATGTGTACACGTGTGTGTGTGTGTGTGTGTGTGTGTGTGTGTGTGTGTGTGTGTGTGTGTGTGTGTGTGTGTGTGTGTGTGTGTGTGTGTGTGGTGTTTTTCCAAAGCTTTTTTTTTCAGAAATAAGAATAGAAAATGAAACACTAATTTGCGGGTTTTTCAAGAGAGTAGAAAACAGTGGTTAGAACAATCTCTTGTTAGGTCAGTTGTTTCTAAAAAGACCCTGTACAAATCCATTCTTAATTTGATGAAACTATTCCCCGAAGAATCAACATAAACAATGACTGCAGCTCTATGCAAAGCAGAGAATCTTTGTACAAAAGTCCTTAGCAGCGTTTACAATTCCTGGCATGAACCAGCCCACTTTAAGTCCATTGAATAGTTCCTGGAGACCAGTTCCAGAGCAAAGCTTGAAATTTTTTCAGATCCCACACTAATGGAAAAAAAAAGTTTTCAAAACAACCCGGCAGTAGCCCAATTCTTGCTGGTGGTGAGGGTAAATGAATCTGAATTGATCCCTTCCTTGGAACCTCCCCCCTTTTTGCTCATAGAGTCATCCGCTTGCTTCATAATAGATCTTGGTGAGATGGGGGTACGACATAAATGGGTAAAGATTAAGCAAAACCATATCCCCTCCCTCTTTTTCCGGGAATATCAATCACCCTATACCTAAGAATGCGATTATTGACCAGCATTGATCAGAATAGAAGTAACAAGCCAGCTAACAATTTTTTCATTACGAGGAGAAACAGCACGTGTATTTTTCTTTCAAATGTTTGATCGTTTACTTTGAAACTATCCCACCTGTAGATTTGAAGCTGTTTCATCAGAGGTTGAAATAATCTTTTTGATGCGTTGATTATTTTTGAGAAATTAAATTCACATCTAAAACAAAGCCTGATGTAAAGGTAAAGGTGTCCCATAGCCTATATGGTCGTAGGAGAGCGAGGCATCAGAGACCTCAGCTTCTCTAGGGACCATCATATTGAGGGCAGCACCCATTTCCTCTCCCTTGCTGCTTTACCTTCCCTGACCCTAAAAAGGGCAGATACAAAGTTACAGTTGGGTGAAGTGGGGATCTGTTTTGAAGCCAAGGCACACAAACGGTCACCCATCCAATTGGTAACCACGCTCAATGCTGCTTAACCTTGGCTGGGGGAAAGAGAGTGCACTGACTACTGAGCTTTCCTGTCCCGGAAACAAAACAAAATCTGATGTAGCTTTACTAACTTACAAGGATTAATATGATTCATTCTAAAGTTACTTTTTAAAACATGTCAATCATAGCAATTCTATGCTTAAAACAATTTCATTGTTTATAAACATTGAGAACACGAGGTCTGGCTGTTCTCTTGACAATGTGTTCTGAAAAGGAGGCAGAGTTTTTCCCTGTTGTGCTAGGAAAAACAGAAAATGCAATAATCAGCTCATGTATTAATGAAATATATACCAAAGTGCTCTGAAAATTTGTAGAGAAAAGAGCCATGTGTTCTTATTCTAGGCTCTTTCATCATACAATATGAAAATTCACTTTATCTCTGTCTGTTTGATTGCCCCCAGTAAATCAGTTGCAAAGTGAAATGACAATCATCTTTTAATCTAAGTTTTTCAGCAGACTTCCTCCCAATAAATCAATTGTAAAATGCAATAGCAATTGTCTTTTAAATGAGTTTTTTTTTAAATGTGTCTCACTCTTCTTTTTTGTAATAAATCAGCACATTTGCTTCAATCCCTTACTTCTTTTGATCCATTCCAGATCAAAGCCTAGAATTTCCTCAGTGATGTCACGAGAGCCTCTTGAATGCAGATGGGGAAATAGTTTCCAAACAAATCAGCAGTGGCAAAATGCAGGCAAGTGATGGGGGTAAAATGGATCTGAATGGAGCTTTTTGTCCCCTTCTCTTTCTTACAGAAATAATCACCCAATCGCTGCGTAGTGAATGAAGGGGTACGGTGCCAGATGAACGAGCAAAGATCAAGCAATGTCACATCTCCCTTCTTTTCTGGCAACATCAATCACTTCATACCATGGAACATGATTACTGACCATCGTTAATCAAGAATGAAATAACACACCCCGAACCATCAATATGTTCTAGGAACGAGGAGTTATGGCTTAAAATGAGTTTCTTTTGTCAATGCAATACGTATTGTACTGAAACCATCCATTTTATATGGTTGACGCTTTCTATGGATTGAAATTATATCTTTCATGGGTTGAACCTGATGGGGTTTTTGCAGACTGAACTACTTGTTTTTTTATCAAGTGAACCTATTTCTTTCCAAGTTTATGATCCTTTGTTTTACTGCCACAGCCCATGTCTTGACTGGGTTGAACCTGACTCTGCAAGAATTGCATACATTCACGATTTGAACTACTTTCTTTCAAAGTATAAAGCTACTTAATTTACAGCTTGATCCCCCATTCTTTCAATATCTGGACACATTTGTTCAACAGGTTCAACTTGTCGTACAAGTTTCATTTCTTTCTTTCAAGAAGGAAGTTTCTTTTTGCAAAAGTTGAACAATCTTTTTCAATCTTTTTCAATCTGAACAGGAAAGAGAGGTTCCTGGCTGTAGTCAAAGCCAGTTGATACCAGCAGAATGACTGAGCTATTTGACATGGGCAAGAGCTTAGCAGTGCATGAGGCAGTCATGAAATCTCTAAAACCTTTCTATGTATTGTTCCAGTGCTCTAGCAGCACACATATTCTAGCCCTAGTTGGCGAGACACTCTCTAAAACTCTGGTCTTTCTCACTGTGTATTGTTTTTGTGCTCTAGTAGTGCACAAATTCTATCCCTTGCTGCTTGTTGAGAAAGAAACCCTGTATTTTCCTTTCATGGAAGATAAGTGATGGTTTCAATCCTTCTGTCAGCAATAGATGACCCATTTTCCTCAATGCTCGACTTGTTTTTCTGTTAACGCTTCTTCCTTGTTGTTTTAATGAGGAAAGCAAAGTTATGGTTGGTTTAAAGGAATGATTTCTACTAGGCACACAATCAATTGGTGATTGCTGGATTAGTCAGTGCTTTTCTTTAATTTTTACAGTTTGACATTGGAGGTGTGTTCCTTTATAAATACAAGCGTCTTTGTTTTTGTTTTTAAAGTTACCTTCTTGCAAATTAGACCATTAGGCTTTTCAGTTATGACTGATTTTATTCAGTTAAAAAACCCAGATTTGCTGAAAAAGCACAGTGAAAAATCAAACCAGCTAGAAAGGTGTAATAAGAGACATACATTCTTGAGATGTTTTACAAAAATGATGAGAGAGGCTCAGATAAAAGAGAAACAAGTTTTCTGTCTCAATGTAGCTGTATCACGGGCAGTGGAAATCTGCTTTGCCTTTACTGAATCCTTACCTACATATCATTTACAGATTAAAACAGTTACTCCACACGAAATAGTGATCCTTTAATCTAAATTTTCAGTGCATCCTTTTCTTTCCTGGTATGAATAAGCTTTGGCTCTTGTCAAAATTTTTTTTTTTGTTTTGTTTACCCATTTCAGAACAAAGCTTGTGATTTGTGGGGTGCTGTGGTGAAATCCTCTACACAGAAGATGGAGGGACATGATTTCCAAACAAACCAGCATAGCAGCCAGCCAAACACTGGCCAGCTAGTAAAAGGGGGTAAATGGATCTCAATTGATTTATTCCCTGGCAACCTCTCACTTTCTTGCTGGCAAGCTCCCTGGCTCACAGCATAAGAAAAGATCATTGCAGGATTGAGGTTCCAGATAAACGGGCACAGATCAAGCAAGCAACACATTCTCCCCTCTCCTTTTCCAAGAACATCAATCACCCCCCCCCTCTCTCTCTCTCTCTCCTTGGGATGCAATTATTGACTTGCATTGATGACATGAGAAAAAAAACATGCACCAATCATTGACTTGGTTCAATGACAAGGACTAGGTGCAACTCACGTCTAGCATCAAACATAATTCATTCTGAGTTGCCTTTTTTCCTTTTTCTTTGGCTGAGTCCATTATTTTCAGAAGTCTGGGGTCATTTTCTTTATGAGTTTTTTCTTATCAGGTTAAACCAAGTTGCTTTCATAGGTTTGATCTTGCTATTTTCATAGGTTGATTTTTCCCCCACATATTAAACAATTGCATTTCTATTCCGGTCTATGTTTGCTTGTTAGGGAACATACGTGGTTTATTTAAAGCCATTTATCATAGGCTAAACATATGTTTCTCACAGAGTTAACCAATTTGAAAAAAAACAACATCAAAAGACAAAGCTAATTTTTTTTTATAGGTTGAAGTTTTTACTTTCCCTCTTTCTCCTTTTTCTTTTTTCTTTTTTTTTTTTTGACTACAGGTTTACCCTTGCATCTTTTAAACGCAACACGAATTTTCTTTCTCGTAGGCTAACCCATTTTCTATCACAACTTGAACCCATTTCCTTTACACATTTAACTGATTTACTTAAAGTTTCTTCCCAGAAGTAAAACACCACTGGTGTGGTGACCCCTTTGCCTTGACAACAGGAAGTACAGGTTTCTGTTTGGGTCCTGAAGTCAGTCTGCCCTAGAGGCAGGCCCATTAAGCCTTCAGACAGGCAGCAGCTTGTCCAGCTATTAGAACAACAGACATAGAGTCTCTCCAGTCTTCCTTTTCACCATTACCCTCCCAGGGCTTTGATGGTAGAGATAGGTAGATCCTCCCGCATTATTTATTACCCATAAGAGAGGTAAGAACAGAGAGAGAGAAAGAGAAGAGAGAGAATAAAGAAACCATTCATTCCTGTCAGTTCCCATCCCCCCTTAGGGATGCCTGGGGCCTGTCAGTAATAACTAGCCTTCCCACATTCTGGAAATTCTGTGCTAGGAATTCCTCTTTTCTATCCCTCTCTTTGTTTCTGCCCTACTTTTTTTTTCTTCATGTTACCTCCTTCTTGTTTACTTTCTGCCTTCTTGGTCCATTTCCCGCCTTTTTTCCCCCACCAGAAAAAAACTTAGAAAATAACAATTTTCTCCTGTGCCGAAGTATCAGTATAATGTGAAGTCATCTTACATCAGCTATCTCCTGCTTGATTTCCTCTGTCCCCAAGGCAGTGCACAGGGTTTCCTCTAATACTTATCCACTTCTTACACCCTATCAAATCTACGCTCTCCTCATTTCCACAAGAAACAAAAGGGAAGAAAAACCCACAAGAACATAATATAAAGGAAAAGAACACCTACAATGAAATAAAAAAAAAAAACAAACAAACAACGACCACATACTTTAGTTCCCCAAACACCTTCCATCACCATTAAAAAGGAAAAGAACACCTACAATGAAATAAAAATGAAAAAAACAAACAACGACCACATACTTTAGTTACCCCCCCCCCCCCCAACACCTTCCATCACCATTAAAAAGAAAAGAAACCTAATGAATAAAAATGAAAAAAACAAACAACAGGACACCATACTTTAGTTAACCCCCCCCCCACACTCAACACCTTCCATCACCATTAAAAAAAAAGTAAAACCTACTGTGGGAAACATTAGAGGACTACCCCTTGTTACCTCATGACTTTCTGACCAGTTTTCTCTTGGCTACATTAACGACCATGTTTACTGTCATTATGGCAATAACCTTTACACGCCCTTACGTTTTTTTGAGCTGAGATCAATGTTTTTTTTTTCTTTTTTGTGAGTGTGTGTGTTGTGTGTGTGTGTGTGTGTGTGTGTGTGTGTGTTTTGTGTGTGTGTGTGTGTGTGTGTGTGTTGTGTGTGGTGTGTGTGTTGTGGTGTGTGTGGTGCTGTATGTCGTGCGGTGTGTGTATGTGTTTGTATGTGTGTGATGTTGTGTGTGGGTGTGTTTGTGTGTGTGTGTGTGTGTGTGGTGGTGTGTGGCGCGAGCGAAACTTCACAGGAAAAAAAAACCCAAGCCATGGAGGGAACGGAAAACCATTAACCCTCCATCCTCACCCCACCACTGGCATCCCCACTGCCGCTAAAACAAACAAACAAACAAACAAGCTTGTTTGTGCAAAGGATCAGGCAAGCAGGATCTGGTTAGATCTCCTTGGCATCACTGGGGGGTGTGGAAAGGATTGAAACTTGTGCGCGGTAATGGTGGCAGAACTCAATAAGAAAATGGGTGAAGGGATTTACTTGAAGTGAAGAACCACAAAGATGTGAAAAGAATTTGTTGAATAATTAAAAAAAAAAAGTTATATAAAAATTATAATGGGAGGGTTGGAGATAACCCTAAAATCTATAAAATGGACAAACTACAATAATATAAAATGTTCGTACATAGTGATACTGATACGTAAAGTACCACTACAAACATACATACATACATACTACTACAAATACATAATACATACATACATACGTACGTACATACGTACATACATACGTACATACATACAAGTACATACATACAAGTACTACATACATACATACATACATACATACATACATACATACATACATACATACATACATACATTACATATACATAACTACATATACATACATACATCTACATACATACATACATACATACATACATACATACATACATACATACATACATACATACATACATACATACACTCCCAATTCCTTACACTCAGTACTTCAATGAGTGTGTACAGCTCTTTCTAAATTTTCTTGTCCCAATTTTTTCGGTTTTTTTCTTTTTCTGCTCTATCCACACGTGTCTTAGTCTCTTAAAACTTCACCTATCTCCTCTGTCTACAAATCCGCAAAAGTATTGCCATTTGACATCTTTAAAAAAGTTTTCAACCTACTTGTTGAAAACCCTGTCCTTCCACACACATTCCAGAAACTAGGAAAGGATTTTTTTCAGTGTGTTCGTGTGCAAGTGTACGTATGCGTGCGTGCGTGCGTGCGGCGCGCGCACGTGCGCGTGTGTGTATGTATGTGTGTATGTGTGTGTATGTGTGTGTGTGTTCCGTGAGGGTTATGTAGTGTTAAACTCTGTAGATAGACAACATGGATTATGTGAAGATGAGGGTAGTGCTATCAGGTATTCCAACCCACCCACTAATCCTCATGGGTTTTTTTTGTGTGATGTCAACAAAGTTGCACCACCAACCAACCAACCTCAAACAACATATTATTCAAGCTGGAGATTTCTTTTTAGGATTTTAAGAAAGCTTCTGATCCCACCCCGCCCCCTGGGCCATAGATTAGGGATGACTCGTAAATCAAAGTTGCGTCGATCCCAGCTTTACGCTATGGGTGTGCCCTTGGAAAAGGCACTTCGGCTTTTCCACCACCAGGGTAAGGTACCAACTTTGTGGTACCCCGATAGATGTCATCCAGGGAGCTAACTCTCACGCTTACCCACAGAAACCGATAAGCACGCCTGATGACCTATGGCGGAGACTAATAACTGATCCCACCCACCCCCAAAAAAAAAAAAAGAAAAGAAAACCCTCAAGAGAAGACACCAAAGCTGACCATGGATAGAGAAAATGGTCAGTGATTAATCCGCTCCATGGCTTATGTCCTTCTGTTCTCTTCATCCTTTTTCTTCCACATTCAAAACTGCCACCATTCCACCTCACTCACCCACCCACACCCCCATCCTCTCCTCTCGCCCACTAGCCATGTCTTGTGACTCTGTGATGGAATGCAAAGAATCCATGAAGGCACTCAGGAGAGGGACAGGATTACAGAAACACACACACACACACACACCACACACACACACAGCACGCGCGCGTGCACGCACGCAGGCACGCACGTACGCACGCACGCACACACCATACACACACGTACGCACGCATGCATGCACACACACACCACACACACACACGCATGCACACACACGCAAACACACACACACACACGCGCGGGCGCACAACACACACACACACACACACACACACACACACACACACACACACACACACACAACACAACACACACACTAACACATAACACACTACACACTACACACACACTAATTACGCCTGGTAGCTTAATTTTTGCCGTTGCATTCATTTTTTTCAACACTTTTTTTCACCTACTGCTTTTTGTCACGGACACTTTCATTCCATAGGTTTTCCATAGTGGAACAATTAATCACTGATCACACTGAAATTTACTTGTAAAGATACATAATTATGATGCTACAGACCATTCAGGATGAATTTGACTTTTTATAGTTTAACTGACAGAACAAACAATACGTATGTTTATACATTAAAATTTTGTGTGTGTATTCCACTTTAAGTCATGACAGAGTACTCTGCGTAAAACTTGGGCTGCTTTTCCCGAGGAGAGTGCGTCGCCACAAGTGCAGCGCCACCCATCAGAATTCTTTTTTTTTCCTGGATGCATGTACTTTTGTTTCTCTATAAGAGTGGCTATTTTGTACAGAATTTTCGCCAGGGACAACTCTCTCGTTGCCGTAGGTTCTTTTACGTCCAGACGATTACTCCCAGTCTAGAGGACGGGGGAAAAGTTTCAGGCACAGATGGTGATCAAATCACCACATATTTCGAACCTGGACTTTTTGCTTTCTAGGTAGGTGCGTTACCTCTATACCACCGACCCACCCTACTGTTGCTGTTTCGAAAGGAAACAAACAAAAAATACTACAGGATGTTTAAAAAAAAAAACCCACGACGTTACTGTAGACCCATTTTCTTCTTTAGCAGCTAAGCTCAACATCTACTCTTCACCTTTCTCATACTATTCCCTCCCCCCCCCTCCCTCCTCCGTCTACCCTAATTTTTCATATAGTGTGACCTTTTTCTCCACCTACTACAACCCCACCCCCCCACCCCCACCCACCTCGTATCTTCTTTTTCCCCCATCACCCAGTTTCCCCTAAACACGCCTCTCTTCTGCTTTGAACAAAAAAAAATCATTAACCACATCTTCCTCTTTCCCCAGGCTTTGAAAAAAAACAACCAAACACCACCCACCCTCCCTAATCCCCCAAGTCCTGTGTAGGCTACTCCCTCCCTGCTAAGGAAGTTCATTGTGACCAAGCATTAGGACTCATCCTTCATCTCCTGCATTTCCTGACAGGCTTTTCCTCCAAGAGTTCCACAGAGAACCTCCAGTCCCCCCTCCCCCCCCACCCGCTGCCACCACTCCTAGTGTTGTGTGTGTGAGATCCATCCTGACATGCAACTCCCGGGTTTACCACCTTAGTTACATTTTTTTTGTACAGGGCAGAAAAGTGTTGTACAAGGCCTGGAAGACCATTAGCTATCCACCCCCCCCCCCCCCCTGTCGTTACCATCTTGGAAAGAAGAAAAAGCAACAAAGCTTGTGTTTGTTTATGCAAGAAATCTGTGTGACGTCACTTTAAGTGTTGAAGGATTTTCTTCTTCTTCTTTCTTCTTTTCTTTCTTCTTCTTCTTCTTCTTCTTCTTCTTCTTCTTCTTCTTCTTCTTCTCTCGTCGTCGTCGTCGTCGTTGTTATCGAACACTCACACAGCAACAATTGTTATCTGTCATAGGAGCGAAAATGCGTTGCGCTGCCGTTAAGCGCCTGACAAGTCAGGCCCAGTGCATCCGACTTCAGCGTCGGAGAAAGTTGTTATTTTTCAAGTCTTTCTTGGAAGAAAGGCAGGAGGATGGACCAAGAAGGCAGAAAATAGACAAGAAGAAAGTTGTGACTTGAAGGAAAAGAACAAGGCGGAAAGAGAGGGATAGTAAAAAAAAGTCCTAGCGCAAATTTTCAGAGGGTGGGGGATGATAATTTACATTGACAGGTCCCTGGCATCCCCACAGGGGACTATATGGACGGTTGGGAGCTAAGAGGACGGAACATGAACGAGGGGGGAGGGGGTGTAAGTAATAGGCTGGTTCATTCTTAAGAGACACTATCAGTTCCTGATCACTGCATATAAAACCCCAATCTAATGCCAAACTTAAGATGAGGTCATTCAGATGATGAAGACTAGCAGTGAACAGGTAGCCTTCCAAAAATATCATTGAGATATTATTTCTGTACCCAAATTATCGAAAGCATAATCCAAATATGACACCCCCCAAAAAGGAAAAAAATAAACAAGCAAGCAAAGCAGAACAGCTTAGACTAATATATTATTATGAAATAGGAATTGTGCAGTGTAAAAATGATCTGAACACAAGGTGGCTAATTTTTGGTGTTTTTGTTTGTTTGTGTGTCTTATTTTTTTGGTTTTGCATATGCACCCCCAATTTTAATGTTACAAGCTGTCAAATCCATGTCTTTTACTTATTTTTCTGATAACATATTTTTCAAATCTTTGTTATTCATCAATAGGATGACTTTAAATTTTAACTGCAAATGGTTTCTTTCATTATTGACATCAACATCGTGGAAGTAGAAGTCCCAATTTGTACGGTCATGCAGATCTCTGCAGATCAGAGCTATGGTAGTGGAAACATGGTATACTTTTCCACAACTGACTGAAGTAAAAGGATTTTTCTACGGATCCAAAGCCCTTGCGTTGAAGGTCGTTGCCTCTTCGATCGGTGACCGTTAGTGTGCCTTGGCTTCAAGTACAGTCGCCCACTTTCTCCCCCCTCTCTTTAGTGATGTCAGGAAAGCAGCAAGGGAAAGGAAAAGAGCTCTTTCTTGATTTTACGGGTTTTTTTTTTATAGAGAAGCTGAGACCTCTGACACTGCTCTCTAATGACTGCTTAGGTTATGGGAACACCTATTTTTTGAACTGTTGAAACTGAGTAAAAACTAAACATACATGTTGGTAAGCTAATTTGTTGTGCCAAAATAGAAAGCGAAATTGACCTTTTTTCCTCATTCTGTCAAGGATTCAGCAGCAGTCCTCCCACTCTTTCCCTACGATCGATTCTGAAGCACTGCTATCAATCAGTAGCTAGAAGTCACGAGAAGGAGAACGTACTGGCCATGGGCATCCAAAGGCTCAGAGGGAAAGAAGAAGGGGGTTGAAGCTATTTCTCTCACCGCTCTCTCAACAGGGATGTTCCGGTCTTGGTGCCCTTCACACTAGCAGTTCATTAGGCTGTCTGGTGACCTGACAGCTTGCCCTGCCACATAGGCATCCCCCATAGACCTTCCATAGTAGTAGTTTTTTTTTTTATTCACTTTTAGTATTCAGTGCTATTATGGACCGTACTATGAAGAACAGCTTTTTTCCCCTATGGCAGGTGAATATTCTCCATTTTCCTACTAGGAGAACGGTGTCTATCACACCTCAATATAAACACGTGTTTGTTTCTTTCGTACCACATTGGTGTCAGTCTCAATCTCTCCTTTCCAGAACTCTGTGACAAAATTGTTATAACATAAAACAACCATGGAAATGCTTAGGATAACCTGCTAACATGCTGAGCAGTGAGGCACAGGTTACCGCGCCAATATCGGCA
The DNA here is from genome assembly GCA_030674155.1 of Stramonita haemastoma. Lineage (NCBI taxonomy): Eukaryota > Metazoa > Mollusca > Gastropoda > Neogastropoda > Muricidae > Stramonita > Stramonita haemastoma. The sequence continues at coordinate 32,968,249 of CM060317.1, forward strand.
TGGGGAAGTCAGCTTGATTCTTTATAGGTCTGCGGAGTAAGGGACAGAATGCTCTAGACTGGTTTTACAGGCTAGAGAAGAAAGCGCTGATTGAGTGAAGGAATGGTTTTAATACCAATGTTAATGTAGGGATGAATGATGGTTGCATTGTCAAAGGATGCCAAAAATTTACATAAAATAGTTTGCAATATGTACATAAAGACACAGTATAGAAACAACAAGAATTCTTTTAATGCAAAATTACTGTCCACAGGGGATAAAAGACAAAGTCCTAATTCCCCACCTAAAAAAAAACTGTTTTAAAACATTAAAACACACATAATAATCTGATTATTTCCAATAAAACACTATGACAACCTAAGGAGTACGATCTCATTTTTTTTCCCAAATACAGTCCATCTCTAACTCCCTTAAAGAATAATGAGCCGGTATAAAACACGAACTGATAGCTAGCAGAGCAAAGTGTTGTACTTTATGACAGACACTGTTGAACGTGGTTCTACAGCCACGGCTCTATGCATCCATCCCTGAAAGCCTGGGGCCTGCAATCAAGGCAGATGCTGACAGCCATCCCTCTTTCCCCCTCCCCAGAGGCTGAGTGGGAGAGGGAAGCATTATCTGCTTTCAGCAGTGTGTCCCCTGAGCATGCCTGGCTGAGTGATCCTGATGCTATGATCCTGTTCTTTCCTCCAGCCTCTGTCAGTCACTGTGGGCACAAGAGCCTGACATGTCCCTAAAAGAGTGCCCACCATCGTGAAATTTTCCGTGAAATCATACCCTTGCTCTTTTTTGCTATTTCTTTTTTCAGCACTTACTACTGTTCTTTTAAATGTATGTCCAGAAAATCAATATCGTATCTTTTTGAATACACTCACTCTTAAGATTGAATGCTAGTTTTATTATGTACATGACTGATCAAACTCCACGATGCATCTTGTGTAAACAATACGTAATCCACATAATATACACGACAAAAAAATCTATTGACTTGCCCATTTAGGGACAAAACCCCTATAGTGTCAATGTCCTCCATCTCTTGCCCATGTCATTTCCTGACGGTCCTGCTAACATGCTGAGCAGTGAGGCACAGTTTACCGCGCCAATATTGGCATGGGAGGTTAGCTTGATGCTTTATAGGTCTGGGAGTAAGGGACAGAATTATCAAGACTAGTTTTACAGGCTGGGGAAGAAAGAGCCTGTGAGTGAATGAATGTTTTAATACCAATGTCAATACAGAAATGGATTTACAGATTAGTTTATTAGATTCAACAAAGTAGAGTCTTTGATTTGATGGTTTAAATTTATGTTGTTAAACTTGACATAGTGGCTATTAAATTGTGTAGATTAAGATTTGACAAGGTTAGTACCTAATTTGGTGGTAATAAATTTTGATGTGGATAATAACATTTGACTCCATTGTCACTAGATTTAGACTTGACCAGCTTTAATGTTTGGTTTATGGGTTTGATATTTGATGTAGTTGGTATATTTGTCACAGTAGTTTATACAATTTTATAGATAAATTCAATGATCATAACAAATGACTTATTCCATGTTGGCGACTCTTGATATATGGCATAAATGGCCAAGTAAAAGCAGCAACATTAAAGATCAGGACAGGCATTTATCAGTTTTGCTCCATATATATTCATGTATGCATGCATGCTTTGCGTGTGCGCGTGTGCACGTGTGCGCGCGTGTACGTGTGTGTGTGTGTGTGTTGCTGCATCACAGTTTTTAAAAAAAAATCATGGGGTGTCATCACCCATGAGTGGAAGATCTATCATATTCCTCTTACTTCTTCCAACCATTTTCTCCTCTTCGTTTCTTTTCTGCATATCTTAAGTCTGTTGAATACTGGAACAGAAAAAGGAAATAATGTACTTTTCTTCTTTTCTATCACCCATAGCTCTCTCATCTTGTCTAAGAACAGGAGTATTGATTAGTGCTAATTATGTGAGAAACAAAACGTGCTGGATGGCCATGGACTGTTTAGGAGGAAGAGGTATACAGGGTTAAATTTTTCTCACTCACAAACAGGGAAGTTCAGGATCGTGGTGCCATTCAAATTAGAAGTTCATTAAGGTGTCTGGTGAAGTGACAGCTTGCAAACCCAGATTTTATTTTTCAAAGATTTCTCTGGATCTCTGCTGCCTTATCAAATATTCATATTTGTCGATACTATTTTGCATACGATTTTTTCTTTTTTATACTAGGGCACAAAACTAACGCCCTGCACCTTTTTCTTCTACTGTAAGTAAAAATGATTCTGCTTTTTTATCAGTGGCTGGAAGATAATTCCACATGACCATAAAGACTTTTTTGATCGGACAATTGAGAGAAAAAATAAAAGAAAAGGGAAGTCTTAGGACAGATGTGTGACAGAATGATTGTCAGACTATCATCTCGACCTAGTTTTCTAGAAAGGATCTTTATTCAAGCATGCCTCCTCCTTTGAAACTGTCATCAAAATCATCATGTTTCCTTTTTCTCTTGTTTGTTTCTCAAGGGTTCTAAAATAAAAAAATATCTGTGACAGTTTCGGGAAAACAAAAGTTGTTAATGAGCACAATACAAGCCAGGTTTTGTTTTAGTGTCCATTAACATACAATTATGTTAAAAGTAGAAAATCAGCAAACTGATACTTGCTTTTTTTTGCATGGAATGCATCCCCCGGCCCTAGCTATCTAGCATAATAAAAGTTCGATGTACTGTATACACAGAACATGGGTTGGCTATGATAAAAGCACGAACATACCTGACAAGCTCCTCCACAAACAAGCCACACACTCCATTCCACCTATCCCCACAGTCAAATAGGAATTCAATGAAGAAGAGTGTTCATTTTCAACCTCTTCAAACTCACAAGGACCTAGTTTCCTTTAAAGCTACTGCCTGTCAAAATATTAATATTTACTCTCTTTTTCGAGTTTTGAAATCTTCAAGAAAACTCTTAAAAAACCCTCTTCTCTTTCTCTCCCTTTCCAGCCAGAAGGCAGATTCTGGAACCGATCATTACAGGGTTGTCTTTTCTTCCCCGTGACTCTCTTGTAGGCCTTTCCCTCCTCGAAGCACAAAAAGAACTGCCACTCCAGTGTACACGAGATTTCTTATACACATGCTTCTTTTCATCAAACATCACGTATCTGAATGAAAAGAAACATGCTTACGCAGGAGAAGTCCTTCTTTTCTCAACAGGCTAGTATCCTCATTACAAACAAGCTCCCTTGTATAAGGAACCATCCAGGTTGTGAGTTGTGTTAGTTATAACACTTTGCATATAAAAAAAAGTGGAGAAAGTAAGATATTTATTTTCTTGCCCATGAACAGTTTGTCAACAATTTTCTGGAACTGTAGCAAGCTAAGCTGATATCTATCTATCTATCTATCTATCTATCTATCTATCTATCTATCTATCTATCTATCTATCTATCTATCTATCTATCTATCTATCTATCTATCTATCTATCTACTATCTATCTATCTATCTATCTCTACTATCTATCTCTCTATCTATTATTCCTATCTATCTATCTACATCTATCATCATCTAATCATCAATCTAATCAATCAATCTATCTATCTATACCTATCTATACTAATCTATCTATCTATCTCTCATCATCAATCTCTGTCTGTCTGTCTTCTATCTGTCTATCTAGTCTGTCTGTCTGTCTGTCTGTCTATCTATCTGTCTGTCTACTATCTATCTATCTTCATCTATCTATCTATCTACATCTATCTTATCTATCTATCTATCAGATCTTCATCTGTCATCTTCTTATCTGTCTATTGTCTATCTATCTATCTATCTATCTATCTATCTATCTATCTATCTACTACTATCTATCTATCTATCATATCTATCTATCTATCTATCTATCTATCTATCTATCTATCTATCACAGCTGTGATTTTTTCCCCTCCAGCTCCTCAGCAGGAGCTCGAAAGTTCACCAATGGGGAAATTTTGCATACGGAACCGTTTTCGCCTACCGTTAAGGTAGCTGCAAACCAACTTCGGGATGATGACTAAACACGGCACTAGTCTGCATGTTTTTTTTTTTTTTTTTTAAATACATTTTGTGCCATCTGGGTATGTTTATGTAACACATTACTGGCCAAAGTTGGCCGCCTGCTCATCTAAGTATAGTGCATAGAACTTTAACATTTACGCCAGATAAACTGCGTGCGTTTGCACAGGGGGATGTTGGCTTGTTCTCTCTCGAGACAAAAACAAAAAGCTTTCAGGGTTTTAAGAGTCCCTCCAGTGTTACTCTCTGGAGAAAAAAACCCATACATAGACACCTCACCACAGACCTAAATCCACACCTTCAGTGACAGCATTCCCTCAAGGGGATATCAGGAGCCTTTCAGTATGAATAGCATCCCCATCTGCTGAAAGCTCTGTGCTAGCAATTCCCTCTTTTCTATCCCCCTCTTTGTTTCAGCCATGTTTCTTTTTCTTCAGTTACTGCCTTCTTGTCTCTTTTCTACTTTCTGGGTCCATTCTCCTTCCTTTTTTTTATAATAAGACTTACAAGATTATTACTCCCATGCCGAAATGGATGTGCTGGGCCTAACCTTTAAGTGCCCAAAAGGCAGCCTCACGCAAATTTGTTCATATGACAGATAACAGGTGCTATGTGAGTGTTACGATGAAGAAGAAGCTACAGAATCTCCAAATAAATCCATGGTTTTTAGTCTCCACAAGCCTGCATATTGGCACTCAGCCTAGGTATAAACTAGGTCGCTAGGCAGCGATATTCCCCTAGAGGCTGAAGAAGAAAGAGGAGGACTACATGCTTTCAGCTTTGAATCCCTAAGAGTCCTGGAAGAGCTCCAAGATGGGCTTTCGCGCCATCACTTGCCACCCTCTCCTGCCACTGCCAGTCAGTCAGTCACTATGGTGTTCTGTCATGAAGCTGGTGTGTTACTGAAAACCTTATCTGATCAAAGGGTGGTCTTCTGATCTCTTACTCTTTTCTCACCCTTTCTTTTCTTGTTTCTTGTTCGTCTTGTTCTTGTTCTTCTTGTTCTTGTTTTCTTCTTCTTCCAACGCTCAGACAACAACTACTTATGTCTGTCATATGAGGAAAAAGGGTGCTACGCTGCTGTTAAGTGCCTGACAAGTCAGGCCCAGCGCATTTGACTATAGTGAGACCCTGTCCATTTATAAGGAAGAAAGGGAAAAAACAAATCTTTCCAAATGTAAAGCTAGATGTCATCAATTTTAAAGCATGAAATGATAGCAACGTTATTATTTTTAGAATACGATGTGATGAAAAACAGTCTAATACAGACAATGAAACACAAAAATGTAAATATTTGAGGTAAAAAACAAAACAAAAAATTCAAACAGTATTACTTCACTTCTCCAATTTCCGTTCTTGACAGTCCTGTTATCGTGATGCCCAGTGGGGTGGCGTTTACTGCTGCAGTAATGGTGTGGGGGTGAGGTCAGTGGTTTATGGTGCCATTCCTGTGACAGGATGTGCAGCACAGGTTTTCTCCCTTTACCATAGAGTGGTGAGCTGACTGACTGACTGAGCCAGCGTTTTATTACTGACCTCAAAATGAGAAGGAGAATAGCTGAGATTTTTTTTTGAAAAAAAGGATAATATATATATATATATATATATATATATATATATATATATATATATATATATATATATATATATATATATATATATATATATATATATATATATATATATGTATATATATATATAAATTATATATGTATACTTTTTTCCTTTTTTGATGATAATGGAATATACACTTGTGTGTTTTTTTACATCCAGTTCCCGAGTCTCCGTGTGTATGCAGTTTTGTCAGTTTTGGCATCTATCCCCATATAATTAAAACCAAATAGGCTGCTTTCCATACGAGAAAGAAAATGTAATTGTAATGAGACAGCGGTATCTTCATTATTCATTTTGCTGTTGTTGTTTTTTTTGGTTACCAGGGATAAATTTCGGACCTGATATATCTTGATTAATGCAAAACTATGTTTGTCCCTGTGGTGTTTCTTTGGCGATATTCATTAATTTTAATGTTTGTTTCAATCAGAACGATTATCGTTTGTAAAGAAAAAAATCCAACAGACTGAAATCCTTCCATCTCTGCCTGTCCATTTTCTTTTCTGGAGGGTCCTTGTTGAAAGTTGCAGCAGAAAGTAAAACACACCAGCTCTTCCTTCCATGGACTCAATTGCTCCCCCGACTAGCCTTTCATTTCTTTGAACACTATCAGTGATCAATACTGATGACATGAGCCACAACACATGCCGTGGCCAGCCATCAGGCAGTTTGGCTAAAGAGGAGCAGGAGGTTGAACATATTGCTTTCATTGAACGACTAAGAGTCTTCAGATCCCACTGGCGTTCACACTATTTTTTTGTATCTTGGCTAGAGCCCCGAGGTTTACTAATGGTGACATTTTTGCATTATAGCAACTGTTTTTGCCTATCCTACTAAAACATGTTCTAGTGTCACACACACACACACACACACACACACACACACACACACACACACACACACACACACACACACACACACACACACACACACACACACACACACACAGATATATATATATATATATAAAATATATATAATATATATATAACATATATATATATATATTTTTTTTTTTAGTAAGCTTTCTTGTAAACTGTTGTGAACTGCTGTTTTTTTCGATTTATCATCAAAGGTTGTCCTTTTTAAAAAAAATTCTGAGGAACAGTTTCAGTTCAGTAACAGTTAGAAAATTGTCTTTTTACACAACTAGAAGGTCCCTAATATTTTTTCTTATAATTTGTATTACCCGTTTTCTTTCTTCACACTAGATGTGTATTTTGATAATGGAAAAAATTCTGCCAACAAGAAACATAAACCAGTTAGGCCTTTTATCTAGCAGTACCTTTAAAAAAACCCATTTTTGCAAGATACTGTGCTTTTTTTGCAGTAATCTTACTGTCAACGTTTTAGTGCTACAGAAGCTTTAAATAAGTTGTAGCTTGATGCATTTCCCCTGCTGTCTTTCTTCAGCTTATGATGTAGGTACATTGAATAAACAACGTTTCAATAAAATAGTATGATCTGTCAGGTTAGGTTTTACAAAAAACAACAACATAAACCACACTCCATACCCACACTTCCAGCTAGGAACAGGAAAAATGGGTAGAACAACATAAAACAGGAGGTGATGACAGCAGAGTGTTTTATCACTGGCACCATCACAGTTCGGCACCATCACAGTTCCGGTCCCCATGCAGGCCTCCCCGCCCCATCCAATCTCTGCCAGCCTGGTGGCCTACAGTAAAGGCGGCAGCAGCAGCAGACAGCAGCAGCAGACAGCAGCCACTCTCCCTGGAGGCTGGAGGGGAAAGGGAAGCACT
>CM060317.1:32980655-32988155 GCA_030674155.1 Stramonita haemastoma
TCCTTCCTTCCTTCCTTCCTTCCTTCCTTCCTTCCTTCCTCTCTCTCTCTCTCTCTCTCTCTCTCTCTCTCTCTCCTCTCTCTCTCTCTCTCTCTCTCTCTCTCTCTCTCTCTCTCTCTCTCTCTCTCTCGGGGGGGTGACTAGCACGTGCATCAAGCTACAAGCTGCGTGTGACATCGTCTGAAGTTTTTTGCTAATTTCTACGAACAGACAGTGTGTATGGTGCCATAAGTTGGGGACCTATTTTGTAAGGTACCATGCCTTCCAGCCAGCTGGACTTTCGTACTTCATGTGGTACCTTTCTTCCAATATACCTGAATTTTATGTGGCGAAGATGTCAATTCAAGAAAGCGATGCGGGTGACCACGTTGAAAATTCGCTACCGTACGACCGGTGTCCTCCTTGGTTTGACCCTCCTGTACCTGTTCTGGGGGACAATTTGTTCCTGCATCACGGTGGGGGTGACCTGCTCCTGCGTTGTGGAGACGTTGAGGTCAACCCTGGCCCCAACCCCGGTGACTCCGGAGCCTCTACGGCATCAGGTAACACCCGGCAGACCAGGCTGTCTACCTCCTACCCCTCTCGCTCTACTAAGGAACCTTCCCTGACTGACATCATGACCAAGCTGAATGACATGAACCAGAAAATGGACGGTGTGCAGGAGGACCTCAAGATGTTACGCCAGGAACACAATGACCTGCATGAAGTTGTGACAAGTCTGAAAGATGAAATCAAAGAACTGTATGACAGGAATAGAGTGTTAGAACAGCAGAACAGTGACTTGTGTGACAGAGTCAATGACCTCGAGCGAAAGAACGATGATCTTGAGAATCGGTCTCGCCGAAACAACTTAATCTTTCATGGTGTTGGTGAGCGTGATGGTGGTGAGACAACTGAAGACTGTGAGCACATGCTTCAGGATTTAGTTACTGACAAACTTGAGCTGACTGATACCATTGAGTTCGATCGAGTTCACCGTCTTGGTTCGAAGCCCGATTCCCCAATTATCGCTCGCTGTTGTTTTTTCAAGCAGAAATTAAAAATTCTTAAAGCAAGGCAGAAGCTTAAGGGGACGAACATCTTTGTAGGTGAAGATTTCTCGTTGAGAGTCCGTGAGGTCAGGCGGAAGTTGAGCCCTCACCTGAAGCAGGCGAGGAGTGAGGGAAAACAGGTCCGCATGGTGCATGACCATCTCTTCATAGATGGCAAGAGGTTTGGCCTGGACTCTCGGGACTCTTTGAGAGAAATCAGATAAGGGTTCGGCCGGCCCCATGGAAGAAGAAAAAATGGTGGGGTTATTTCTCAGAGGGGAACAAAATCTACCCCTGCACCTAGAACCTCGCCAGCAAACATATGTAGCTCTCTTCCGACAGCCTGTTCGGTCACACCCGTAGCACGTGCGAGGGTACATGCATTCAGAAATAGCTCAAGCTCGTTTGTTTATGATGCGCCCTCTCCTTGCACGCACGATAGTTCAGAAGGAAACTGTCAGTCTACGGGAATTCCCCCTAGTGTTTGCAAACACGACGTCACCGTTCGTTGCTAAATTTAGAAATTTCTCTTTTCTTTCCTGGAACGTTAATGGTTTGCGATCAAAATTTATACATAATGATTTTGTAACATATATTTCATCTTTTGATTTCATTTGTCTTTTGGAGACGTTTGATGAAGTGGTTGACCCCGATTTTTTTCCAGGATTTAAAACATTTGTAAAACCTGCAATTAAACTGTCAAAACAAGGGAGAAAATCAGGTGGGATACTGTGTTTAGTGAAAAACGAGATGTGTACATTTATTCGTGAACTGAATACTAGATATGAAAATATTTGTGCATTTTTGATCAATAAACAGTTATTCAGTTTCCCAAAAGATGTTTTATATGTTTGTGCTTATGTTCCTCCAGAGGGTTCCCCGTTTTATGTACACTTTGATTATGATAATGGAATTACTATTCTTGAAGAGTGCTTGACTGATTTATTATTGTCGCTTGACAATGTTTATATTATTGTTTGTGGTGATTTGAATAGTAGAATTGCAAATGTTTCTCCAATACAGGTATCAAATGACATTGAACTTCAGTACAAAAGTAGTACTGTCTCTTCTGCTCGTTGTTCTCAAGATATTCACACTAATTCTTATGGTAATTTTCTTCTTAGTATGTGCACTGCGTTAGATATGATTGTTTTAAATGGCTTGTGTAATGGTGACCAGGAAGGTCGCTACACATACAGTGGAGATAGTGGCTGCAGTGTGAACGATTATTTCATTTTGTCTGTGGATTTGTATGATGCTATTCATGATTTGTGTGAATTACATGTTACTGATCGTTTGGAATCTGACCACTTTCCTGTAGAATTTCGTATTTTGTTTTCAAGTTCACAAGAAGACATATGTCTAGAACAAGGTGATGACGTTCAAGTGATAGAAAAGTTAGCTTGGAATGAAGAATGTAGTGAAAATTTTTATCGTAGATTACATGATTCCGATATGAATGATAGAATAAAATATGCCATGGAAATGATTGATGCGAATATAAATGATGCTTTGGAAATTTTCATTGGATGTATTAGAGAAAGCGCAGAATGTATGAAAAAATCTGTTAGGATCAATGGTAATAGAAGACAGCAGGGTTGGTTTGATGAAGAGTGTAAACAAATGAGAAGGAATGTACGTAGATTATTAAGACATTTTCGTAGAAATTTAAATAACAATGATAGAGATTTATATGTTAAAGCTAGAAGAGAGTACAAAAACACATTGATAAGAAAGAAAAAAGCATTTAATGACAATTTGGTAGCGAATCTTGTATCTAACATTAATAATCAAAAAGAATTTTGGCACTACATGAGTAAAGTATCACTAAAAAAGAGACAGCCACTGAATAGCATTGTGTTGGATGATTGGTTCAAGCATTTTAAAGCCTTACTTGATCAAGATTGTATTTGTGATAGCAGTGATTATGATTTTCTAGATAATGAACATTGTGTTATGGATCGCCCAATATCTCAAGAAGAAGTTGTGTTTGCACTTAGAAAAATTAAGAATCGCAAAGCTCCAGGTCCAGATGGCATTATTGGTGAACTTTTCAAAGCTCCTTGCAAACAAATTATAGACTTTCTTGTCAAGTTTTTTAATACTTTATTTGACCAAGGCATTTTTCCTGAAAACTGGTGTGAATCTATTATTCTTCCTCTCTATAAAAAGGGTAATGTAAACGATACAAATAACTATAGGGGCATTTCTCTGTCTGACATTTGTAGTAAAATATATAGCATTGTCATTAACAGAAGACTGCAAGAATACGTAGAAGAAACTAATTTAACTGGAGAACATCAGGCTGGTTTTAAGCGAGGCTATTCAACAATCGATCACATGTTTACTCTTCTGGCCTTCATTCAAAAACAATTTTCTTATAACCGTAAACTATATGTAGCCTTTATAGACTTTGAGAAGGCGTTTGACTCAATCAATAGAAATTTGTTGTGGCCTATTTTGATAAAACAAGGGATTAGAGGAAAGCTGTTTAGATGTATAAAAAGTATGTATGATGTTGTCAAAACACGTGTCAGGTCTGGAAACAAGCTAACTGATTTCATAAACTGCACAAAGGGAGTAAAACAGGGTGATGTTTGCAGTCCGATTTTGTTTTCATTATTTATCAATGAATTAGCAATACAAGTGATTGAAAAGGGAAGACATGGTGCAAAATTTACAGTTGATTTCTATGAATTGTTTATTTTGCTGTTAGCTGATGACATAGTTTTGTTATCAGAAACTGTTGTTGGTCTGCAATGTCAACTTAATAATTTGAAGAATGCAGCAAATGAACTGCAGTTGAAAGTCAATATGAATAAAAGTAATATTATTGTTTTTAGAAAAGGTGGGTTTTTGGCAGCCAGAGAGAAATGGGTGTATGATGGCGTTGAAATGACTGTTGTGAATGCTTATAGATATCTGGGTATTATTTTTTCTACTCGTTTGAGTTTTGTTGCTGCCAGTAAAGACCTCTGTAGTAGAGCAAAAAATGTATTGTTTTTTATTATGAGAAAGCTGTCGTTGATAAATAACAATTCTTTGCAACTTTTTCTTAAAATATTTGATGCTCAGATACAGCCCATTGTCCAATATGGATCTGAGTTATGGGGTTTAGACAACAATGTTGCTGTACAGTGTGAGTCAGTTCATTTATTTGGTCTAAAGAAATTTTTGGGTGTTGAAATGAGAACACCAAATGACTTAGTGTATGGTGAAACAAATAGGTATCCCATTCATATTAATTCTGTGGTGAAATGTGTCCGTTATTGGTTTAAATTGTTGAAAATGAGTGATGATAGACTTCCACGTAAGGCCTATGATATGCTATATAATTTAGATACAATGGGTAAAACTAACTGGGTAACTAATGTCCGCATATGTATATGTGAACTAGGACTGGGGTATGCATGGATATTTCAGGGGGTAAGTGATGAAAAAATATTTATACAAACTCTTCGTCAACGGCTGGTAGACTGCAGATGGCAAAGTTGGGAAAGTCATATTCAATCCAGTAATAGATTTGACATATACAGAATTCATAGTTCAACTCATATTTTGAAGAAATATCTTTCAGTTAGTATGGACAGACATTTACGATTCATTTTAACCAGATTCCGGTTTGGTGTATCTGAAATTAATGTACATGTCTGTCGCTACCGACGTGTACATGAAGCTGATTTGTTGTGTCCACTATGCAAAGAGTCAATTGAAGATGAAGTTCACTTTGTTTTGTCTTGCCCTTTCTTTTCTAATCTGAGAGTAAAGTTTATTCCATCGAAGTTCTATAGGCAGCCTTGCTTATTTCGGTTTGCAATATTAATGGCATCAAATAACGATAGCATTGTGCGAAATTTAGCACTGTACTTATATAAAGCTTTTCAGTTACGGGAAACGCTATTGTCATGATTTTCCTATATGCTATCATTTCATTGGAATTTGCAATGTTTTTTGTTGTTGTTTTTTCTTTCACAAGTCGTTCTGTTCACATGACATTTTTTGCCCCCTTTCATATGGGGCTATGGCCTTAATGATTAAACCATCTGAAGTCTGAAGTCTCTCTCTCTCTCTCTCTCTCTCTCTCTCCCTCCCTCTCTCTCTCTCTCTCTCTCCCCCCCCGCCACCTACGCCTACAAGAGCAGCCAGCATCACATCCCTCTTATTGATTGATCCCTTGCAAGTGTGATGTGGGAAAAGCAACACGTGGCTACTAGGCTAGCCATCAGCTTGGTTCTGGCCAATGAAGAGGAGTAGTAGTAGAGGAGTAGTAGCAGAGGAGTAGAAGAGGAGTAGCAGAGGAGTAGCAGAGGAGGAGCAGAGGAGGAGCAGTAAGGGAGTGGAGTTTTGCTCCCTACTTCTCTTTCGCAGCGCAACTTTACAGGAGATTGGGGCGCTTCTGCTGGTGCCAGCCAGTTCACACTGCAGGCTCATTAGGCTGTCTGCTGAAGTGACAGCTAGCTCCTCAGCCTTACAAAGACAGCCTTCAGAGAACTTTTCCCTCACACTACTAGGCCCTAGGGGGGATGGGATAGCCTAGTGGTCAGAACATTGCGCTGGCAATTTGACGAACCCGAGTTCGAATCCCGTTAGAGGGGATTTTTTCCTCTAGAGTTAACATCAGTGCTGACTCCACCACTCTCCCTAAAAGTCTTTCGAATGAGTTAGAAAAGCGAGGCCCCGTGTGCGAACGCACGCAGAACATCTTGCGCACACGTTAAATCCTGTTGTGCTTTTCGTAAGAGTAGGCCATTGTGTGCCGGTGGGAACAGATGACAATATTTACACAACTGCATACACACGGGGATTGGATGGAAAAAAGCACATGAGTGCTTATCCCATTATCCTCGATATAAAAGAATAAATAAATAAATAAATAAATAAATAAATAAATAAATAAATAAATAGGCCTACATAGGCTTTCAACTTTTTTTTGTTTTTTTTTGCTGCCATCCACAGACAGACTACAGTTGCAGATAAGACATAGTCCTGGGTTTCCTCACTCCTCTTCTTCAATCAATCAATCAATCAATCAATCAATCAATCAATCAATCAATCAATCAATCAATCAATCAATCAATCAATCAATCAATCAATCAATCAATCAACTACCATCATTCAGAAAAAAGATACTCTTTGTTTTTTTCTTTTCTGTGCATGTGTTTTTCTGTCTGTTTTTATGTCTTTGTGTTTTTTCTTGTTGGTTTGTCTGTCTGTCTCTCTGTGTTTCTGTCTCTCTCTGTATTGTGTTCAAAGTATTTAAAAAGGAGAAGTATCTATGTAACATAGTGCCATCACATGTCTATCATATTTTTGATTGTATATTTTTGTATTCCCTCATTTTAAGGGGCCAAAACCTTTATGAAGAAACATTCCGTTTCATTGTATTTCATTTCATTTCTCTGTCTCTCCCTGTATCTGTCTGTTTGTCTGTCTGTCTCTTCCTCTCTGTCTGTCTGTCTCTCCCTCTCTGTCTGTCTGCCTGTCTGTTCCTCTCCCTCTGTCTGTCTGTCTGTCTCTCCCTCTCTCTCTATCTCCCTCCCTCCCTCCCTCCCCTCCCCTCTCTCTCTGGCTTGTGAAAATGATTCCCATATTTTGTTCTAACAGTTGAACAGTGTCCAATACTCCTTATTAACAAAAGACACATTCCCTATCTTACACTCTGCTGTTCCTCTTCTAGTCCACGCGTCCCTCTGTCTGTCTGTCTGTCTGTCTGTCTGTCTGTCTGTCTGTCTGTCTGTCTGTCTGTCTGTCTGTCTGTCTGTCTGTCTGTCTGTCTGTCTGTCTGTCTGTCTGTCTGTCTGTCTCTCTCTCTCTCTCTCTCTCTCTCTCTCTCTCTCTCATCTCTCCTCTCTCTCCTCTCTCTCTCTCTCTCTCTCTCTCTCCTCTCTCTCTCTCCTCTCATGCCTGTGTGAGGAAAATATTATTAAATGGAGAGAAAAGAGGGACGGGAAAGACGTTTAAAGGTGGTTCTGCTGCCCCGCATAGATTTGATGTATCACACAGTATGGTCTGCTTGCTATTTCACTATTTCTCTTCTTGTTGTCCTCGTTGTTGTTGCTGTTGTTTTTGTGATTATATTTAAGTCCTAGCGGAGACTTGCGATTTAGGAACTGATTATTCTCGAATTCATTGTGAACCTTCATACACGGAAATGTGCGCTAAACGTAACAATTAGTTTTTTCAAGTATTTACTTTTGCATTTTTGTTCGCACTTATTTGTTTATGTATCTAATTATCTATTTACACATCTATCTATATGCATTTGTACATCCGCATCTTTATTGTTCAGTTCATCTCCCAGGAAAAGACAGTACTTTTTTTGTTCAGAAATGATAAGCACGTGATTTATTTATTTGGCGATGTATGTGTGTATTGATTTATAACAATGATGTATGGAATTTCTAAAGCTCTGAATCTTGCAAAGCAGACAAATCGAATTTATCAATTATTTAGTTATTTAGCTATTCAT
>CM060317.1:33003155-33005655 GCA_030674155.1 Stramonita haemastoma
CCCCCCACCCCACCAACACCAACACCACACCACTGACCTGATAGTCCTTAGAAGCAGCTTCGTTGACCCCATCCCCACAGCCGACGACAACACCACCAGGAGTAGCGGAGGTGGCGCCCGAAGCGGTCATCTGGGCCAGTTTCTCCTGGGAGCGGGTGTGGCGCTTCAGCAGATAGATGATGCTGACTGCCAGCACCACCCCGGCCACGCTGCCTACCAGCACGAAGGTCAGCAGCACGTGGCCCCCGTTCCTCCTCTCCACCTCCAGTGTGGCATCCTAATGGAGGGTGACAAGACAAGAGTAGAAATTAATGGGGTTTTGTAGTGGGAGTATATATAGGTTTAGAGAGAGAGGGGGGGAGAGGGGGAGAGAGGGGGGGGGAAGAGAGGGAGGGAGGGAGAGAGAGAGGGGAGAGAGAGAGGGGAGAGAGAGAGAGAATCAGAATCAGAATCAGAATCAGAATCAGAATCAGAAATTATTTATTGCCATTAAAGTCACATGGACTTATTGACACAACAAAATAAACTCAACATATTCATCAATACAACATACTATTCACTGGTCAGCATGACTGAAATGATGACCAGTGAGAGAGAGAGAGAGAGAGAGAGAGAGAGAGAGAGAGAGAGAGAGAGAGAGAGAGAGAGAGAGAGAGAGAGAGAGAGAGAGAGAGAGAGAGAGAGAGAGAGAGAGAGAGAGAGAGAATGCCAGTTTATTATTTTAAAAAAAATTATTATTATTATTATTATTATTATTATTATTATTATTATTATTATTATTATTATTATTATTATTATTATTATTACTATTACTATTATCATTATTATCATCATCATCATCATCACCATCACCATCACCACCACACCACCATCACCATCACCATCATCATCATCATCATCATCATCATCATTATTATTATTATTATTATTATTATTATTATTATTATTATTATTATTATTATTATTATAATATTAGTGATATTATTAATTTTAGACCACTGTATGTCACAGCAGATTTCTTTGCGTGAAATCCGGGCTGCTCTCACCAGGTAGAGCGTGTCACCACAAGTGCAGCGCCACCCATTATTATTATTTTTTTTTTCCTGTCATTGTGTACATGATATGAAATGATTGTTGTTCAGTTATTCTAGAGCATTGTCAGTTGAAAAGAAGACAGCACACAGTAAAGACGTAGAAGCATACGCTCTGTCTTGGGTCTTAAGGATGAAAGAATGAAGCAATAACTGTAGTTGTTTCCCTATCAGAGTGGCTTTTTTCTACAGAATTTTGTCAAAGACAACGCTCTTCTTGCCGTGGGTTCTTTTACGTGCGTGAAATAATGATGTGTACCATAGGGGACCTCGGTTTATCGTCTCATCCAAAAAACTAGCACCCAGACCACCATTCATGGTCTAATGGATGGGGGAAAAATTTTGGACCCAAACGGGATTCGAACCACCGTACACTGTGACCCGGACTTTTCACTTTCTAGACAGGCGCGTTACCTCTAGACCACCGATCTACTGAAATGTTTGTTGTTTGTATATATCTATTGTGATCTTCATATGAATTTGTGTGAATATATATTTTATTTTATTCTATTCTATTTAGTTTAGGGAGTGATAGTGGTAGAAAGATCATAAGGACTTGCAAAAAACAATACTGGAAGACACTGTTCTAGGAAGAAGAAAAAGGGGCAGACCAAGGAAGAGATGGGAGGACAACATCGGCGAATAGACAGGCCTAGAACTCAACAGAATTTTGAGAAAGGCAGAATAGAGAGAGGAATGGAGGGAACTGGTTGTCAAATCTTCAGGGGTGCCCCCATGGTCGCCAGACTAAAGGATAGATAGATAGAGTAGATAGATAGATAGATAGGTAGATAGATAGATAGATAGATAGATAGATAGATAGATAGATAGATAGATAGATAGATAGATAGATAGTGGAAGCAAGGCGTTTGGGAATGATGGATGGTAATGGTGGTGGTGGTGATGGTGATGATGGTGGTGGTAATGGTGGTGGTGATGGCGATGGTGGTGATAATGGTGTGATGGTGGTGGTCGGTAATGGTGGTGGTGGTGGCGATGGTGGTGGTGGTGGCGATGGTGATGATGGTGGTGGTGGTGATAGTGGTTGTAGTGGTGATGGTGGTGGTGGTGGTGGTGGTAATAGTAATGGTGGTGGTGATGATGGTAATGGTGATGGTGGTGGTGGAAATAGTGATGGTAGCGGTGGTGGTATGTGTGTGTGTTTAGGGAGTAATGAATGTAGCAAGAGGTGGAATGATGGTGATGGTGGTGGTGATAGTGATGGCAATGGTGGGTGTCGTGGTGGTGGACAAAACAGAGCGAGAGATCAAATCAAATCAAATTAGAGAAGTGACTGTGACAGGAAGGAAAGAAAAAAATGGCAGAAAGAAAGAGAAGGACAAAATAAGAGGGAATTCCTAGAACGGTCACATCTGACAGAAATTCTATGAACCTTGGAGCTGTATCAA
>CM060317.1:33018155-33037278 GCA_030674155.1 Stramonita haemastoma
AAAAAGCCGCCTCTGTGTGCGTGTGTGTGTGTGTTTCTCCGTCTATATTTCTCCGTCTCTCTGTCTCTGTCTCTCTGTGTCTGTGTCTCTACGCCTCCCCCCCTCTCCTCTCTCTCTCTCTCTCTCTCTCTCTCTCTCCTCCTCTCTCTCTCTCTCAGAACCCCCCCTCTATATCACACTTAGCTACCACACTTTTTTTTTCCAAAAACACATTTCACTTTTTGTCACCGGTACCAAACAGAGAGACAGAGAGAAAGAAGGACGGCAGGAGTGGAGAGAGAGGAGAGAGAGAGAGAGAGAGGAGAGAGAGAGAGAGAGAGAGAGAGAGAGAGAGAGAGAGAGAGAAGAGAGAGAGAGAGAGAGAGAGAGAGAGAGAGAGAGAGAGAGAGAGAGAGAGAGAGAGGAGAGACAGACAGAGACAGACAGACAGACAGACAGACAGACAGACAGACAGACAGACAGACAGACAGACAGACAGACAGAACACAGACAGACAGAGACAGAGACAGAGTCAGTCAGAGACAGACAGAGACAGAGACAGAGAGACAGAGACAGAGAGACAGAGACAGGACAGAGACAGAGACAGACAGACAGAGACACAGAGACACAGACAGAGAGATGGCAGTGTGACTGTCAATAAGTACCGGCTCCTAGCAGCCACATGTCAGCCTATATGACGCAATCCTGTCTCTGCAGCAGCAGCAGCAGCAGACGACGGCAGCAGCATTAGCTCTTGCAGCAGCAGCAGCAGCAAGCACTACACTGTACTGTAGCAGCAAGAACAACAGCAGCAGCAGCAGCAGCTAGCAGCTTACGGCCAAAAAAAACAACAACGAGACGCGAGTTGTTTTTAGCTTGGGTGATAACGATCGCGACACTTGCCAAGTCAGCAAGCGCATCGTCTGATAGTGCCAGAACACCTAGATTCTTCAGCCTCCCCAGTCTTTTGTCTCCGGCACCGGTGCCGTTTCCCCTTTCGTGACATTGATCTGTCTCCGTCGCCCGCCTATATTCGCCCTAAAAAAAAAAAAAAGAAAAGAAGAAAAAAAAACCCCTCTCTCTTAACCTTCCTGCGCAGTTTCCATAGATTTGTGCGGCACGAGCAAAATGTCACGAGAAATTCAGACTACTAAGAGATGATGAACCATTGACAGCTAGGCTATTTGGAATCTGTGACTGTCTTTTCCCTCCACCTACCATCTATCTTCTTCTGTCTCTTCTTCTTGTTCTGCTTCTTGTCGCCACCTCGGTCGTTTCTATGGGGTGTGTTTTATTGGATGGAGTTTGTACCCCGAAAAAAAAAAGGGTGTAGATTTTTTCTTTTTTTAGCCTCGTGTTAAGGTGTTAAGACTGTATACATATTACACAAAGGTGTGGCGCAACTTTTGAATCGAAATGGCGAGGTGTGACCAAAAAAAAAAAAATGTAGTACTTTATTGAACTTGGTTGACTTTCTCTTTTGCAGAGCACTTT
This sequence comes from Stramonita haemastoma, assembly GCA_030674155.1. Taxonomy (NCBI): domain Eukaryota; kingdom Metazoa; phylum Mollusca; class Gastropoda; order Neogastropoda; family Muricidae; genus Stramonita; species Stramonita haemastoma. The sequence continues at coordinate 33,019,629 of CM060317.1, forward strand.
TTTGTTTTTTTCCTTGTTTTTTTTATCACCACCACACATTTGGATATTTTTTCTTTTTAGTTTTTAGGACACTGGGGGGGTCAATATGTGGTTACATTTTGTGTCCTAATTCAGTCTTGCTTTTTTCCCCTTTGTCTTTTTGTTTCTACAATGAAAATACTTCGTCCAATATCCTCCACCCCCGGGGAGATTTGTATACATCCCGTTGATATTGATTGAACAGTGGCGGGAAAAAACAGACGTATATGGTAAAAAAAAAGTGAGAGGTGTTAATGACAGCTTCCCCCACTCCCCTCCAACCCCCTCCCCCCTCAACACCCCCCAAACAAAACAAAAACAACCCAAACTAGGACAGGGCTAAGGACAAAAGTATTAGTGTTGCTATACCTTAACAACAACGACAACAACAACCATACAGTCTCTCTTACTTCTGAGAAAATCACTTGCTACTACTACTGTTGCTGCTGCTGCTGCTGGCTATGCTGCTGCTACGGCAACAACTATTACTTCTATTACTACCGCGCCACGACTTCTTGTGGTGGTGCTACTACTACTACACTACTACTACTACTACTACTACTACTACTACTACTACTACTACTACTACTACTACTACTACTATACTACTACTACTACTACTACTACTACTACTGCTGTGATACAGAAATAGCTGTTTTTGTTGAGAAGCTACCGCATTGGAAAAAGAACACGGCCTTTTATGGAAGAATTCTCGTCTGCGCTACGTACGACCGTTGTGTATCTGCTTCGAAAAAGTATTTCAGTCACTTTTTATGTTAAAACAAAACAAACAAACGAAAAGAAATACTGATTCGGTGCATGTGCGGAGCACACACACACACACACACACACACACACACACACACACACACACACACACACACACACACACACACACACACACACACACACACACACACACACACACACACACACACACACACACTACACAGGGGGGGGGAGGGTATTAGTTTAAATGGTTTTTAATAGTTCCAATCCCATGGTATCTCTGGAATCTTCTAGCATAACCAAGCAAGACTTAGCAAATTAGTGTTAAGATCTGAAAGAAGAAGATTCGATTGCTTTGGAGCGGTATTTGTACTTTAAATCCACGATATTTATTCGGCAGTCACTGTTTGGGTCATATTTTCTACCGATTCTTTTTATTTAGTTTTAGAAACTATAAACCAGTGGTGTGGAATTGTGTTGGAATCAAATACTTGAGATTACAGGCTACTGTTTTATCAACTAATTTGTAAGACTAGTGCAGTTTCTTTTAATTGGCTGAAAATAGGAAACAATTAGATTTTATTTCATAAATTTATCCTTCTTAACTTGGTCTACTTAAGATTTTTTGGGGAGTACTTTTTCAGGAATCTCATAAATGTTACGTTATTTTAAGAATTAGTTTACGTTGCGTATTTCTGTCTGCACGGGCATGTCACAAGACCAAATGGACTTGCAAAAACAATATGCAAGGCAACTGTCCTAAGGAGGAACAAAAAGAGGCAGACCAAGGAAGAGATGGGAGGACAACATAAGCGAATGGACAGGCCTAGAACTCAACCACATTTTGAGAAAGTCAGAACAGTGACAGGAATGGAGAGAACTGGTTGTCAAGTCTTCAGGGGTGCCCCTACGGTGCCAGACTAAGGGATATAATACTATATATATATATAACAAACAATATATATAACACACACACACACAGAATAGACAGATAGATAGATAGACAGTCAGACAGACAGATAGATAGACAGACAGATAGATAGATAGACAGATAGATAGATCGAAGATAGATAGATAGATAGATAGACAGATAGATAGATAGATAGATAGATAGATAGATAGATAGATAGATAGATAGATAGACACAGATAGATAGGCAAACAGACAGACAGACAGACAGACAGACAGAAGATAGAGATAGATAGATAGATAGATAGATAGATAGATAGATAGATAGATAGATAGATAGAAGATAGATAGATAGATAGATAGATAGATAGATATAAAATTTCTGTCTATCATCAGCATGTCACACTAATTTGAATCTAGAGGGAAGGATAGTCTAGGGGTAGAAGCGTTGTGCTAGAGTTGACGGCCAGGATCGAGCCTGTGTCTGTGCCTCCACCAAGACGCCAGTTTCAGGAGACTTTTCCCTCGCAGTTAACATCAGTACGGACTCCACAGCTCCGAAAGTCTTTTTGATGAGATCATAAGCCGATACTCCATGTGCAAATGCAGCGAAGGGCATCTTAGACACACGTTAAAACTTGCTCTGTCTTTTAGAAGACAAGACCATTCGTGCCAGTAAATAACAGATGACACCCCACTAAAAACACAACAAAAACAAATTAAACAAAACAACAAAAAAAAAACAACACAAAGAAACCCACAGGCACACTGGTGTTGTGTTTAGACATCATCCCCGAAATCAACAAGGAAAGTGACAGGACGGTTTAGACATTTACTTGCCTAACAAGTAAAACCGTAAGGTTCTGGATTCAATTCCCAGCCTACCCCTTTCTTCCAATCTTGACAGGGAAATCAAACTGAATGTTTAAATTTTTGGAGGAGACTCTAAACCAGTTAGACTCGTGTGCTTACAGACTTGTGCAAGTCAAAAACCCAGGACAGTTGAAAATCAGAAAGATCAGGAAGGTGCCTGTGTTCTCTCCACTTAGAATTGATAAGCTCAATTCTTAACCGTATCCCCAAAGTTTGAGTGTGTTCCATAACCGTGGAAAAAAAAACAACATGGTCCCCACACACCAATCTCCCATTAGTAAACCTTGGAGCTCTAGCCAAAGAACAAAAAAAAAATCTCCAATGTGGAAATGTGGCTACCTTAATGATGGGGAAGAAACGATTGCATACGCAAAAAATTTCATAGAGATGATGGTAGGGGGTAGGGAAAGACATAGAGCGGGGAAAACTGAGGGTAAATTAAAACAAAAAAACAACAACAAAAACTTCTGTTTGTCTTTCTTCTTTTTTTTCTTTCTTTCTGTCTTTCTTCTTTTTCTTTCTTTCTTTCTTTCTTTCTTCTTTCTTTCTTTCTTTCTTTCTTTTCTTTCTTTCTTGTCTTTCTGTCTTTCTGTCTTTCTTTCTTTTTTCTTTCTTTCTTTCTTTTCTTTCTTTCTTTCTTTCTTTCTTTCTTTCTTTCTTTCTTTCTTTCTTTCTTTTTCTCTTTTTTCTTTCTTCTTTTTCTTTCTTTCTTTCTTTCTTTCTTTTGTTTCCTTTCTTTTTTCCTTTCTTTTTCTCTTCTTTTATCTACCAGCACAGTCTCAAAATGTCAAGCATTGTTTGAAACCATCACCCCCCCAACACACACACAAACCCGGTTCTTCTTTGTTAGGTCTTTTAGCTAAAAAACGAAGCACTCAACTGGTCGAAGTTAAACACCTTGTTCGAACTCACGTGAAACATGTGATATGAAATTGACTGTCTCAAAGACAGACAGAGAGAGAGAGAGAGAGGAGAGAGAGAGAGAGAGAGAGAGAGAGAGAGAGAGAGAGAGAGAGAGAGAGAGAGAGAGAGAGAGAGAGAGAGAGGAGAGAGAGAGGAGAGAGATAGGAAGAGAGGAGAGAGGAGAGAGAGAGAGAGAGAGAGAGAGAGAGAGAAGAGAGAGAGAGAGAGAGAGAGAGAGAAGAGAGAGAGAGAGATCTGACACAATACCATTTCAAGAAAATGACCCAGTTTATGTACAAAACTTATACATTACCATTACAATACTGCTGCTGCTGCTGCTGCTCTTCTTCTTCTTTTACTTACTATCATTTTTATCATTTTTAAATCTGTCCTGCTACTGTTGCTACTGCTGCTTGCTTACTGCATTACTGCTACTGTTACTTTATCATTTTCTATTAATGTTTTTTTTCTGCTGCTGCTAGTACTTACTTTATCATCGTTTTTTTTTTTTTCTTTTTTTCCACTCTTGCTGCTAGATTGCTTTATCATTTTTTTTATCATTGATTTGTTTTTTCTTGGTATTGCTGCTACATCTATCATAATTTTAGTATTATCATTAGTTTCTTTTGCTTTTGCTGCTAACGCTTACAATGATTTTTATTATCATTATTGCTTTTTTGTAATGGAAATGTTTGGTATTGTTTTAGGTATTGTTCTTTTTCTTTCTCTTGTGACTTCTAAAGAAGAATAGATGTGGCAAAGGAGAAGAAATAAGGAAAATGGGTTGGGGGAGGGGGGCTAGAAGACGAGTAACTGAATAAAACCCCCTCCCCCCCCATACCAAAAACAGCCCAGCCAAAAAATACCAAAACAAAATAGCTCACCCAGGAGGTGGTGGAATTATGGAAAGACACAACAATGAAAGTTTATGAGTTGATAAAATAAGCAACAACAACAACAAAAACCTCTGTCTGTCTTTCCTTCTCTCTATCTCCCTCCCTCCCCCTTTCTTTCTTTTTCTTTTTCTTGGTCCCTTTTATTTCATCTACCAGCACAGTCTGAAAATGTCGCAGCATTGTTTGAAATGAGCCAAAAAAAAAAAAAAAAAAAAAACACAACCAAAAAAGGCGTTTTGCTTTGTCTTTGTTAGGTCTTTAAAGCTAAAAATAAAAACCAGCCCCAATCTCAAAGGGTCGAAAATAGAGACCTTTTTCAAACTCACGTGAAACATGTGACATGAAATTGACTGTCTGAGAGAGAGAGAGAGAGAGAGAGAGGAGAGAGAGAGAGAGAGAGAGAGAGAGAGAGAGAGAGAGAGAGAGAGAGAGAGAGAGAGAGAGAGAGAGAGAGAGAGAGAGAGAGAGAGAGAGAGAGAGAGAGAGAGAAGAGAGAGAGATCCAGACATCTGACGCAACACCATTTCCTGAAAATGACCTAGTTTATGTACAAAACTTATACATTACCATTACAATACTGCTGGCTGCTGCTGCTGCTGCTGCTGCTTTTACTTACTATCATTTTTATCATCTTTATTTTTGTCCTGCTACTGTTGCTACTGCTACTGCTGCTACTGGCACTGCTGCTACTATTAATTATCATTTCTACTAAAGTTTTTTTTTTTTGGTGCTGCTGCTACTACTTACTATGATGTCATTATTCTTGTTTTTTCGTGTTGTCTCTATTGCTGCCAGCACTGTTTGTCATTGTTTTTTCATTGGTTTGTTTTTCTTGGTACTGATGTTACATCTATTATCATTTTAGTATCACCATTACTTTTTGTTTGCTGGTAATGCTTACTATGATTTTATTATCGTTGCTTTTTCGTGCTTTTATGGTGTTGCAGTAAATGCTTGGTATGGTTTATTTATCGTCTTTTTCTCCCTGTCTTCTCTTATGACTTCTCCTGCTTACAAGAAGTTTCCTATTGCTTTTCTTGCTAATGCCTACAACAAGTTTTAGTTTTCTTGCTAATACTGTTGCTGCTATTGCTACTGCTGCTGCTGCCTACAACAAGTTTTAGTTTTCTTGCTATTACTGTTGCTGCTATTGCGACTGCTGCTGCTGTTGCTGCTGCTGTTACTGGCGCTGCCACTACTTCTCCTGCCGCTGCTACTACTGCTTTCAGTTATTTTCAGTTTCGTACTCTTGCTGCTGCTGCTACTGCTACTGCTGCTGCTTGTTGTTGCTGCTGCTATTGCAGCTTGCAATCAATTTGATTTCCGTTCTTTTTTCTAATCTGGCTGCTGCTGCTACTATTGCTTTTCTCTCAGTTTCATTACCATCGTTTTATTCTCCCGTTGTTACTGGTGTGACTATCATTTTCATTATCATTACTTCTTTCCTCTTAAGCTAATGATGAGAACTACACTGTCGACGTACTGCTGATAATTTCTGATAAATTTGGAGAACTGAATGTTAAAAAGTCTGCCTGCCTTGTCTTGCCTTGCCTTGCTATACCTTGTCCTTCTGTCTTGCCTTGCCTGCCATGCCTTGTCTTCATTGCCTTGTCTTGCCCTTCCCTGCCTTGCCTTGCGATGCCTTGCCTTGCCTTGCACTTGCCTTGCCTTGCCTTCCCTGCCTTGCCTTGCGTCTTGCCTTGTCCTTGCTTTGCTTCCTTGCCTTCCCTGCCTTGCCTTGTCTTGCCTCTGCCTTGCTTGCCTTCCCTTGCCATGTCCTGCCCTGCCATCTCTTGCCTGCTTCTTGTCTTGCCTGCTTGCTTTGCCTTGCCCTGCCTTGCCTTTCCTTGTGTATCCTTACCTAAGGACGACAGAAACTGCACCTACAAGTATTTTTTATCGTGATTGACTAAAGGTCACTGAGTAGATATTTTTTCTTGGCCCAGAGTTAATATTTGCAGGACATAATGTGCAATATTGCTTGCATGGGAAAGGTTCGGCCTGAAGGTGTCAAGGATGGTAAAAAAGCATCCCTAATCGCTCGAACACTTGAGCGAACGGTGCAATCTGGTATAGGGTCCTCACTGACAAAGAGTATTTGTGATGCTGCCATCAAGAAGGTGGTACACATTGGTTAATTAGCTTGTTAGTTGGTTAGTGAGTTCATTAGCTAGACATTTAGCATAGATAGGTAACTAGCTCGCTAGGTCTTTTGTTTATTAAGTGATTGATTACTTAGTAATGAGTGAGTGATTCAAAGTCAAAGTCAAGAGTCAAACTTTTTTCCGTATGGTACATTGAAGAGCAGTGTATTGCGTTTCCCCCCTCAAGTATCCATCCATAAAAACTGCATAGGTTATGGGAACACCTGACTATTTTTTTTGCTTATTATTATCTACTATCACTATCTATCTATCTATCTATCTATCTATCATCTATCTATCACTATCTATCTATCTATCTATCTATCGTATTATCTATCTATCTATCTATCTATCTATCTAATCTATCTATCCATCTATCTATCCACCTATCTATCCACCATCTACTATCTACTATCTTTTCATCTATCTATCTATCTATCTATCTATCTATCTATCTATCTATCTATCTATCTATCTATCTATCTATCTATCTATCTATCTATCTGCTGTCTGTCTGTGTTGTCTCTATCTGTTATATCTATCTATATCTATCTACCTATCTATCTACTATCTATCTATCTATCTATCTATCTACTATCTATCTATCTATCTATCTATCTATCTATCTATCTATCTATCTATCTATCTATCTATCTATCTACTATCTATCTATCACTGTCTATCCACCTATCTATCTATCTATCTATCTATCTATCTATCTATCTATCTATCTATCTATCTATCTATCTATCTATCTATCTATCTATCTATCTATCTATCTATCTATCTATCTATCTATCATCTGTCTGTCTGTTTGTTAAGTGAGTGAGTGAGTGAGTGAGTGCATAACGTCGACGACGAAAAAGATTTTTTTGTTGAGTATCATACAGAAGCACTGTTTACTGTACTTAACGGACAGCTTTTTACATTGATGAAAGGCAACATAGGTATCTATGCGCGCTCAGGAGAGAAAATGTTGGACCATATGTACTAGAAAATATTTTTTAAAGATGTAAAACAGCTGAAGCATCCATACATGTATGTAGTTTTTCAATGTACATAATTATGCCATTATTAGAATGACGGAAATTAAGTGTGCACGGACAGAAGACAGTGGACAGACAGACAGACAGACAGACAGACAGACAGACAGACAGACAGACACAACACAACACACACACACACACAACACACACACACACACACACACACACACACACACACACACACACACACACACACACACACACGTAGACTAACATACAGAGTAACACAACAGCTTACAGTTACAGGTTTTTTTTTTACATCACCACCACTGGCACGAAAAAAAAAAAAAGAATACACCAACCAAATATAAAAAGAAACTATTCGAATTTGTTCAGAATTTTAACTATAGCCCCTCTCCACCCTTCTCTCTCTCTCTCTCACCACTCTGCTGCCACTCCCCACCTCTCCTCATCTACCCCCTCCCCCCACCCTACCCTACTTGCAAACTGTCGTTGAGAACAAACGAATTCCAGTCATTCAGCAAATCGCACATTAATGGCATCGATTGCTTCCCCTTCCAGACGCCTCATTAATATTCATTAGGCCAAAGCCAATGAAAAGCTACAGAATCCAGAACTTTGATCTCTCCTCTCTCTCTCTTCCGCCTGTCTGTCTGTCTGTCTGTCTGTCTGTCTCTGTCTCCCTTTCTTTCTTTCTCTCTCTCCCTCTCTTTCTATCTGTTTCTGACTCTGTCACTATCTCCATCTCTTTCTCTTTCTCTCTCTTCTGTATCTGTCTCTCTCTGTCCCTCTCTCTGTCTCTTTCTCTCTGTCTCTCTCTCTCTCTATATGTTATATATATATTATATATATCTGTCTCTCTCTGTGTCTCTCTGGTTCTGACTCTCTCTCTCTATTTCTCTCTCTATTTCTCTCCCTCTCTCTCTCTTTCTGTCAGTACGTCTGTGTGTCTGTCTGTGTGTCTGTGTGTCTGTGTGACTCTCTCTCTCTGTCTGTAACTTCTCTCTCTCTGTAAAAGAGAGAGCAGGGATAAAATGCAAAAATATCTTGTGAAGTAGGCCTTTCGCAACTACTTGGCCGATCCATAACAAAATGTGCCACATAAAAGAGACACTCTGACAGTGCCAGTGTGTGTGTGTGTCAGTGTGTGTATGTGCTGTATGCACGCAATGCAATGCATGTTGTTGTTGTTGTCTTCAATTTTACGTCTGTTCACATGTAGGTGTCTGTGTGTATGTATGTATGTATGTGTATGTATGTATGTATGTTGTATGTATGTATGTATGTATGTATGTATGTATGTATGTATGTATGTAGTGTGTGTGTGTGTGTGTGTGTGTGTGTGGTTTGTGTGTTGTTGTGTGGTGTGTGTAGTGTGTGTTGTATGTATGTATGTATGTATTCTTCTGTCGTCTGTTGTCTGTCTGTCTGTCTGTCTGTCTGTCTGTATGTATGTATGTATATGTATGTATGTGTGTGGTGTGTGCGGGGGGGGGGGGGGTTCAACCCCCCAAACCCCACATCCCCCCTTAATTCAATGGAGTTGGGGTCTAGACAAAACCGTGAAGCCCTATTTCGGCCATATTGAAAAACGATGTATATCACCCTCAGGTTGAAAAACCCAAACATATCTATGAAAGCAAATTTTGTTTGACGTACATTTGGAATTGGCACAAAATTTAGTCCACATATTTCCCATTTTTGTGTGTGTTTTGCCTTTAAGTATGTCAACGAATGCTAAAAAAAGCAACCCCCCCTCTTTTGACACACACAGGCTACCTCAACAAGGTTTAAGTATCTATCAACGAATCCAGAAGAAAGAATCACATTGATTTCACATACATTAACGTTTACTGAAGCTCAGACATCGCTTTAAAGTACAATAATGCCTTTGTTTTAGTGTGTACATCTTCTATGTCACCATTTTTTTGTGTCATACAAAAATCATCAACTCATGTGATGTTAGAAAAAAAAAGTCCAAAAGTATACACACAAAGTGACTGACAGTCACAGGGAAAGGAAAGTCATTTTAAAGGTGATTAATACAGCGAAACAGAAAACACCACAGCAGAACTTAGCACAAGGCAACCCAACCCCAACTCAACCCAACCTAATAGTATAAACACACGCTAGCATCAGTATTAAAATAAAAATCATTATACCCTGCTCTACTTTTTGCTTCCTCGGTTTTTCCCCTCACCCACAAACATATTCAATAGGACAGATTTAAAGCAAATCACAAAATAATGAGTTCGAGTCTTCCGCTTCCGGACATCTCATTAATATTCATGCCACCACAGCCACCAATGAAAAGCTCAAGTTGCCAGGACTCTTTTTTTTTTCCCCCACCTCTCTCCTCCTTCTTTTGTTTGTCTGACAGGGTGGTAATACAACATGTGTGTGTGTGTGTGGGGGGGGGGGGGTGAGGGTGGAGGGGGAGGGGTAAAATGTGGGTCGGTCTCTTCTCTCTCTCTCTCTCTCTCTCTCTCTCTCTCTCTCTCTCTCTCTCTCTCTCTCTCTCTTCTCTCTCTCTCTCTCTCTCTCTCTCGTCTTTCACTTCAAATCTGTCAAGCTGTAGAAATGTGGGTTTTCCCCCATAGAATCAGTGTGTTTTTGTGTTGTTGTGTGTGTGTGTGTGTGTGTGTGTGTGTGTGTGTGTGTGTGTGTGTGTTTGTGTGTGTGGCTGCGCGTGAGAATGTGTGTGCGTGTGTGTGTGTGTGTGTTTTGTGCCTTTAAGCTGACATATAGGGCACTGAATATGGTGAATCACCATAAAACTAAATCTATGGGTTGTGCTGGAACTCCCAATTACATAGGAAAATCTGGGTCGATACCACACTCTAACATGGTCCGAAAGAAGGGATGTGAAAAATTGTAAATTTTAACATATGAAGTCAATGTGTTCACATGCCCATAGAATATGTTCGTTTACATGCCTGTAAAATATGGGGACGGAGTCAGAATAGCTTAGTGATCACAGCACTCACTTTCCCTCAAGCTATGGTTCAATTAAGCAGCATTGAGCCTGGTTACCAAATGGGTGTGTGACCGTTTGCCCACACCTGGCTTCAGTACAGTCCCCCAGCTCACCAGATGTAAATGGGTACCTGCCGTCTTTAGGGTCTTAGGGCAGGCAGGTAAAAGAGCGAGAGAGGAGAGAGAGAGAGAGGAGAGAGAGGAGAGGGAGAGAGGAGAGGGGAGAGAGAGGAGAGGGGAGGAGAGAGAGAGAGAGAGAGAAAGAGGAAGAGAGAGAGAGAGAGGAAGGAGAGAGAGAGGAGAGAGAGAGAGAGAGAGGAGAGAGAGAGAGAGAGAGAGAGAGAGAGAGAGAGAGAGAGAGAGAGAGAGAGAGGAGAGAGAGAGAGGAGAGAGAGAGAGAGGAGAGAGAGGAGGAATGGGCGCCACCCTCAATATGCTGACCCTAGAGAAGCTGAGGTATCTGACATCACTCGCTCCTCAACAAACCCACAGAGGTTATGGGAAGGACAATAATTTACAAAAAGCCACATGTCAACCACACACACACACACACACCCCCACACACACACACACACACACACACACACACACACACACACACACACACACACACACATAATCCTCTCCTCTCCCACCGACACACACTTGCATAATACCCCCCCCCGCCCTACACACACACACACACACACACACACACACACACACACACACACACACACACACACACACACACACACTCCCCCGCCCCACTCCCCTCCCCCCACACACACACACACACACAGAGGAAAACGCCACCACACACACACACCACACACACACACCCACACACCACACACACACACACACACACCACACACACACACACACACACACACACACACAGAGGAAACACACGCCTACACGCACACACACACACATTCCCCACTCCCCCCTCACACACACACACACCACACACACACACACACACACACACACACACACACACACCACACACACACACAACGCTATGGATAGGACACCAGTACCAACAACCACATGGTACAGATACATGCCTTGAAAAAGTTCACAAACCCGCCAGAGTAGGGTGCTAAGTGAAAGCTAGCGTGACGGAGGTGATTAGGACGACAGAATCCACGACACTGATTGGATGGCATTACACCTGAAGCCATTAGCCTAGGGCACGCGGATGGTCGGAGAGGCAGGCATCCCTCCCTTCATCCCTCCTCCTTCCCTCCCTCCTCCACAGTGCTATTCATCATTCAAACGTGGTACGTGGTTGCAGGCAGGCACATAATATTACATGCACTGTATGTGTTATCACTTTAATTAATCAGAGGCGCTTTACTGATACTACTATTTCGATGTACTATCTGCTGCTACTACGACTACTGGTGCTGCTGTTGTTGTTGTTGTTGTTGTTGTTGCTTCTGTTGCTTGCGTTGTTCGTTGCTGCTGTGTCTACTACTACTACTACTACTACTACTACTACTACTACTAACTACTACTACTACTACTACTACTGAGCTGCTCTGCTGAGCTGCTACTACTACTATTACTACTACTACTACTACTACTACTGCTACTCTACTACTACTACTACTATACAATAATAGTAATGACAATGATTTGCCGCTGCCGCCACTGCTGCTGCTACTATTACTACTACTACTGCTACTGCTACTGCTGCTACTTGTATCCGCCCACGCGCGTGCGCACGCACGTGTTTGTTTGTTTGTTGTTGTTGGTAAACTATGCAGAATGTACTTTCTTAGAAACTACTTTTTACTTACCAGACATCAAATTTTGGCACGATTATAGATACGAGTAAATACAGCAAGAACTCAAAGAGCTCTTGGCCTAATTGGAGGAAAGTGAGTGTGTGTGTGTGTGTGTGTGTGTGTGTGTGTGTGTGTGTGTGTGTGTGTGTGTGTGTGTGTGTGTGTGTGGTGCGTGTGTGTGTGTGTGTGTGTGCGCGCGTGTGTATGGGCGCGCGAGCGTGTGCAGGCGCCAGCGTGCATGTGCATTTGTGTGCATCTGAGTCCGATCCATGTACATATATATATTTCTATCTATATGCCCAGTCTATCACTACGGTCACTGACATCGTGGCTATAAGAAGCAAGCGAGGCAGCTCTGCTTGGAGCCCAAAGGCACTAAGTCAGAAAATGGCCATGAATATTTTATTTCCTTTCTTCGTGGATGCCACTACTCACTGTATGCTACCCTCTCTCTCTGTCTCTGTCTCTCTCTTGTCTCTCCTTCTCTCTCTGTGTCTCTGTCTCTGTCTCTCTCTCTCTGTATGTCTGTCTATCTGTCTCTGTCTGTCATAAACAGGTTTTGTTTTGCTTTATGTTGCTTAGCTTTTTGCTATGCTATGCTTTTAATTTTTTTTCATCCCACTCTAGGGGCTAGTGGCCTGAAGAATAATCTTGTTCATTATTCATTGTTCATTGTTCATTGTTTCTCTCTCTCTCTCTATTTCGCTGCTACTGTCAGTAGCTGTTTGACTCTGTGTCCTTTTTTTCTGTCTGTATCTGTCTTTATATCTCTGCTCTGTTTGTCTCTGTCTGTCCTTTTCTTCTGTCTCTCTGTCTGTCTGTCTGTCTTCTGTCTGTCTGTCTGTCTCTCTCTCTCTCTCTCTCTCTCTCTCCTCTCTCTCTCTCTCTCTCTCTCTCTCTCTCTCTCTCTCTGTGTGTCCGTCCCGTTTCTGCGTTTATTTCGCTTTGCTTTACTGGTCTCTTTAGTCTTTATACTTTATCATTATATGCCATATCTCCGAATGCGGAATGCGGCTACCTTACTGATGGGCAAAAAACTCCAAACCGTCTACATAGGAAAATAAATCTCACTGTTGATGAATCTCATAGCCCTAGTGGATGAACAGGAGGGGGAAAAAATCTCATTTTGTATAATATTTTGTCTGACAAAAATGTGCTAATTGAACATGGAATATTAAGAGTAGTATAATATATAACGTCTAGCACTAATCGTTAGAAGCAATATCCTCGGTAATAATATTGCTTAGCTCATGGCAGCTTCGGTGGAGATACAATATTGAAAGATCTGTAGCATAGTGTTACTAGTGTATTTTGCTCCCTGTCCTTTCTCTTTGCGCGCGCGCACGCACGCACGCACACACATACACACGCGCACGCACGCACTCACACACACCACACACACACACGCACGCACACAAGCACACACACACTGTGCTGACAGTCACCTCAGATCTTATTATCAGAGCCTTAAATGGTGCAAGTCTCATGAAAAAAAGACGTTCTTCAAGTGATTCTATGTTTTTTAATTCATTCATCATCATCATCATCATCATCATCATCATCATCATCATCATCATCATCATCATCATCATCATCATCATCATCATCATCAAAATCAAATCATCTCTCTGTCTCTCTGTCTCTCTCATGGAAAACTTGTCACATATCCAATCATGTCAATGTATGATGTTGTGTATTTGAATATGTTGACACCCTTTCAAATAGGGCAATTGTCTTTTCTTGAATAAATATCGTTATCGTTGTCGTTATCCTTCTCTCTCTCTCTCTCTCTCTCTTCTCTCTCTCTCTCTCTCTCTCTCTCTCTCTCTCTCTCTCTCTCTCTCTCTTCTCTCTCTCTCTCTCTCTTCTCCACACCACTCATACATACCCCCCTCCTCACCCCCCCCCATACACACCAGAACACCACCTTGTCTCGTAGACATCACATCAGACCACAGACAGGAAGTGACGACACCTTGAATTGCATGATGGGTTGATTTCTTTCAGCCATTTCGCTATTCCGCGCCGTTTCTTCCATTAAATGACATCAGCCTCCAGATCTCGCTGTGCCTGTTGTCTCCTTTCTTCATTCTTCCTTTGCTTCTTCTGCTTTCTTTTTTCTTTCTTTCTTTCTTTCTTTCTTTCTTTCTTTCTTTCTTTCTTTCTTCTTTTTTCTTGTCTTTCTCTATTCCTTCCAGTTCACCAGAAATAGAACGGCCCCAGAGAGACAAGCGGTAAATCAGTAGTCTGAAGTTGATGCAGTTCTTACTCACCACACACTTGCTTTATTTAGTTTTTTTATTTCATTTTATTTTTTGTACTTCTAAATGGTTAGTGGAGTGTGCAGGGAGTTAGGGAGACTGACTCTCTCTCTGTATGTATATATATATTATTATATATTGTTTATATGTGTGTTTTTGATATATATGTGTGTGTGTGTGTGTGTGTGTGTGTGTGTGTGTGTGAGTGGTGTGTGTGTGTGTGTGTGTGTGTGTGTGTGACCCACACCACCACCATCACCACCATTACCACCACCACCAACAAAGTGATTCAACAAACCACAGACAAAGACAGTCCCCCCCCCCGTTCCCCCAACCAACAAAATCACACTGTAATGAACTATAGATACTACCACAAAGCTGAGCTGAAGTCCTCATAATTATAAGCCTTGCTTGTTCTACTCATTTTAGGTATTGGTGCTACGTCGTGTGAACGAATACACATTGTTGTTTGATCAAATCAGATACTGACCAAAAAAAAAAAACCCACTCCAAAACTTCTCTGCCCTCATAGAGGTAACCGGATCAGCGCAGCAAAAGCTACCAAGACAAACAAAAAATCTATTCCTTCCAATACACTGAGAAAGATGAACTTCTTCCTTTAATGAATGTCCTATTCAGAACGTCTGTATTACCTTCGTTGACTGTGTGGAAGAAACAAGTGTTGATTGACCAAGTTTCACTCAGAGAGACGGTCTCAAGTCGGATGGATGTGCCGGGCCTGCTTGTCAGGTGCTTAACGGCAGCGCAAACGTAGTTTTGCTCCTTTCACAGATAGCACTAGTTGCTGTCTGAATGTTTGAAGACAACAAAGAAAGAGAAGAAGAGAAGAAGAAAGAAGAGAAGAGAAGAAGAAGAAGAAGAAGAGAAGAAAGAAGAAGAAGAAGAGAAAAGAAGAAGAGGAAGAAGAAAGAAAGAGAAAGAAAAGAAAGAAGAAAGAAAAAGAGAAGAAGAATGCGAAGAAGAAAATTGCGAAGAGAAGAAGAGAAGAAGAAGAAGAAGAAGAAGAAAAGAAGAAGAAGAAGAAGAAGAAGAAGAAGAAGAAGAGAAGCCGACGACTGAAGGGAAGAGAGAGAGGAGAGAGAGAGAGGAGAGAAGAGAGAGAGAGAGAGAGAGAGTGAGAGAGAAGGAGAGAGAGAGAGAGAGGAGAGAGAGAAAGCATCGTCATTGTTGTTTTGTTGCTGCTGCTGGTTTAACTAGGTCATATCCCAATAAAGACCAGACGATGTCATTAAGGATGTTTTGATTGAGAGAGAGAGAGACAGAAGATAATGAGTGTGTGTGTGTTGTTGTTGTGTTGTGTTGTGTGGTGTGTATTTGTGTGTTGTTGTTTGTGTTTGTGTTGTGTTGTGTGTGTTGTGTGTGTTGTGTTGTGTTGTGTTGTGTTGTGTTGTGTTGTGTTGGTTGTGTTGTGTGTAGTGTGTGTGTTGTGTTGTGTCATGTATCGTGTTGATACGTGTGTGTGTGTACGTGTGAGTGTGTGTATATGTGTCTGTGTCTGTATATTTAAGCAGCCGTCCGCGTGCCTGTGTACGTGAGTGTGTTTGTGATAGATTGGTCTACAAAAGTCCTGGTCACACAACCAATTGAAGGGAATCACAAGCATCCATGCTGAAGGATAGTGGATTTTCTCACACTGAGAATGAAATCCAATCAATACAATCACGGTAATATATTTTACAACGCTTTGCCGACCACAAAGGCAGCATCAGAGTTGTCACTTTGTTAAGGCTGTAAAAGAGGAGGAAGGAGGAAGAAGGAAAGAGAGAAGGAGGAGGAGGAGGAGGAGGAGAGGAGGAGGAGGGAGGGAGGAAGGAGGAGGAGGAGGAGAAGGAGGAGGAAGAGGAGGAAGAGGAGAAGAGGAGGGAAGGAAGGAGGAGAGAGGAGGAGAGAGATTTGGTGTGGCATTCGCATCAAATTAATTATAAAACTACGTACCCCAAAATGACAAAAAAGGATAGATGTACCAAAATATCATGAAACAAATTTTCTTTAACTATTTTATAGTAGAACACAACAACCTAGAGGAAATATACTAAAGAATGTAGCCTCATCACACGAGGGAATGTACATCAGTGCTAATTTACTACGAACTATTAATTTTACAAGATAGAAGAAGTCTACAAAAGAATGTAGCAACACGAAACTAGTGAGGGAAAATAAAATGACTACTAATTTATGACAAACTTATTCGATATTTCAGCTCATAATACCTCCCGCTTGGGAATGGGGGACTTGTTAGTATAAAAGATCTACACCTTGCAGAAATTCTGTTCTAGGAATTTCCTCTTTTCTATCCCTCTTTCTGTTTCTGCCTTGTTTCTTTCATCAGTTAACCTCCTTCTTGTCTATTGTGTGCCTCCTTGATCCATTTCTCCTGCCCCCCCCCCCCCCCCCCCGAATGATAAAAAAGGTAACATTTTTTCCCAATCTGAAGTCCGATTCGCTGGGCCTGACTTGTCAGGTGCCTAACGACAGCGCGACCCATTTTCGCTCGCACGACAGACAACAATAGTTGCTGTCTGAGCGTTCGACGACGAAGAAGATCAGACTACGATAATTTAAAACCCGCCTTGTAAATGGGTAACTGCCCTCTTTAAGGTCAGGGAAGGTAAAGGAGCTAAGGAGAGGAGATGGGCGCCGCCCTCAACATGCTGGCCCTTAGAGAAGCCGAGGTCTCTGACGCCTCGCTCCCCTGCGACCACACAGGTTATGGGACACCTTCACCTTTACCTTTTTTACTGAATAACGTACATTCATTACACAAAATGATATCACTGCTTATCTAATACTGTTATAAAGCATGAACAATATTCCTATAAGAAAAAAAAAAACCATGAAGTTTCCATTGAAAATTAGGGTTTTCACTTTCTTCTTCTTCTTCTTGTCCCTTCCCCACACAGACTTTTAAATGAAGGATTACTTCTTCAGGAAAGTGAGTGATAGAAAAGTCCTCGTTAAAAAAAATTGTATTTCGAGGATAATCTAATGAGCACTCATGTGCTTTTGTTCTTTTGTTTACATCGAGTCCCGTGTGTGTGCTGTTTTGTAAATTTTATCATCCGTTCCCACCAGCACACACTGGCCTACTCTTCCGAAAAGCCACAGGGTTACAAGCACATTGATGTGAAGGTGTGG
>CM060317.1:33062378-33067058 GCA_030674155.1 Stramonita haemastoma
AAACCCTTCTGCATCATTCTAGAATTATTTTGACGCTCCACGACGAAACAAGTCACATAGCACCGGACCCATTTTTCTGCGAGGAGTGGTTTTTTTTTGAGGCAGAGTTGTGGGGGGCTATGTTGTTGATGTTGAGATTTTGATTGATTATAGAAACTGTAAGCTTTCGTCTACCTTGTACTGGAAAATGAAGGCGGAATCTTATTTTCTTTTGCATTAAAAGTAGGCATCCGTCAGTCTCGGGAGACTATGGAGTTGCGCTCTAGGCTCTAGAGTACACAGCCTGGGTAAGTAAGTATGGAGGGCAAGGTGTTACCCATGCAGCAGATCCTCCCTCTTCACGCCCACGCCGCTGAAATGATCCATTGGAAAGGCAATTGCCAATACCAATGGTTCTAGTGCCGACGCAGAAGACACCAGAACGTTGCCATATAGGCCTACAGCCCCTAACCGCCCCGGGAACTCCCAATTTCCCGATTATTCTTCAGGGATGGTGTCTATACACGACATCTGTGTGCTTGAAGTTCAAAAAAATTTCTTGGAATCTAGCGATTCATTCAAGATATAATAACGTTTCATACAAATGTCCAATTTTCGTTTTCTTTAATAGAATACCTGCATTGGTTATTGGGGATTGACAGCATGTTAACAGTTAAAAACATGACCTCATGTGGAATGCGACTCATTATGTGATGGATAGTCATAAAAAAATCCTTTTAGGAAGAACCCTAATATCAATCTGGTCAGCAGAAGCAAAGGTTTAGAGAACAGACTTTTCAGAGAAAGAGTGCAAGGCTGCAGAAAGGACACGTAACACGCAGTACTCATGAATAAAGCGACCATAACATAACAAAACCAAGCATAAAATAGTACAACCGTTCCAGACCTAGAAACTTTTGAAGAAGGTGGTGGTGTTGGTGGTGTTGGTGTTGATGATGGAGGTGGTGGTGGTGGAAGTGTCAGTGGTTGTGGTGTTGGTGTTAGTGGTGGTGTTGGTGGTGTTGGTTGGTGTGGTGTGGTGGTGGTGTGGTAGTGTGTGGTGATGGTGGTGTGTGGTTGGTGTTGATGGTGTGGTGGTGGTATGGGTTTTGGTGGTGGTGGCTGTGGTGTGGTGTGTGGTGTGGTGGTGGTGTTGGTGGTTGTGGTGTGTGGTGGTTATGTGGTAGTGGTTGGTGGCGTTGTGGTGTGGTGGTGTTGATGGTGGTGGTGGTGGTGGTGTTGTGGCAATGGCGAGGCGATATGGTGATGGCGACGATGTGATGGGGTGTGGGGCGTTTGATGGCAATGGCAACGGCATATGATGGCGCGATCACATGGCGAGATGGCGATGGATGACGGATCAATCCAATCCTGGATAGATCTTGTTTATAGCTCCGCCGACCACACAGGCCATATCGGGGCTGTCAACACGGCGATGATGACGATGATGGCGATGATAGCAATGATGCTAATGATGTTGGTTGGTGGTTGTGGTGGTATCAGAGGTGGTTCAGCAAAGGGAGTGGAAAGCCCCATTAACAACTAAAAATACTAAAACAAAAAGAAAGAAAAGTCAAATTTGTGTTCTCTCCTGGAAAAATACCCCACACGTCATGCTGTGTTCAATTAGTTGCCTCCTCCCCCAAAAAAATTCATTTGATAGCCATGTCCAGCAATGCTGAGAACGTCTCCTTTTCCAGGCCAGAATCATACTAAGGAGAGAGAGAGGAGAGGAGAGAGAGGAGAGAGAGAGAGAGAGAGAGAGAGAGGAGAGAGAGAGAGAGAGAGAGAGGAGAGAGAGAGAGAGAGAGAGAGAGAGAGAGAGAGAGAGAGAGAGAGAGAGAGAGAAATGGAGAGAAATGGAGAGAGAGAGAGAGAGAGAGAGAGAGAGAGAGAGAGAGAGAGAGAGAGAGAGAGAGAGAGAGAGAGAGAGAGAGAAGAGAGAGAGGAAGAGAGAGAGAGAGAGAGAGAGAGAGAGAGAGATGTGGTGAAAGAGAGACAGACAGACACATAGAGAGACAGAGACAGAAGAAGAAAGAAAGAAAGAAGAAAGAAAGAAAAGAGAGAGAGAGAGAGAGAGAGAGAGAGGAGAGAGAGAGAGAGAGAGAGAGAGAGAGACAGAGACAGAGACAGAGACAGAGACAGAGACAGAGACAGACAGACAGACAGACAGACAGACAGACAGAGACAGAGACAGACAGAGACAGAGACAGATACAGAGAGACAGACAGACAGAGAGAGAGACAGAGAGACAGAGAGAAAGAGATAGAGAGACACAAGAGAGAGAGGGGAGAGAGAGAGAGACAGAGACTAAGACAGAGAGACAGAGAGACTTGGACGCCGTGACACTTTTGAACAGATGAACAGAGACAGAGACAGAGCAGGGACAACTCCATTTTCAACTTGTTTTGCTCCTACTTACTAATTGTTTTCACAAGTGAGTCATGCATTCGGTGATGGTCCTGCATGTTTTCTCATTCATAATGTCACCTTTAAATGAGATGTTTCTTCCTTCCCCCACCTTCCCTTTTTAAAAAAAAAAGAAGTTATGTTTGTTGTTGTTGAGCAAAACTACTTATTTTCATTGTCCGACCCTTCCTCTCTTCTGTTGTTGATGCTGTCCATTCTTCGTCAAGACAACAAGATACTTTAAAAAAAAAGCAAAAGAAAACTTCCCCCTTTTCTGCTGTTGAGCTATGTTTGTTTGTCCGTCGTGTTCGATGGTGACCTCCAAAACAGCAGAGGAGGCAGATGCTGTTTCGGAAACTGGGCAGAAATTTGATTATAGTGGAGATGCCTTGCTCACAGTACATCCTCACTCTCTCGGCCAAGAGGGCATAAGGACAGTCAGCGTTGGAGACGTTCTCCAAAGGCCAACTAACCCCCACATAACGGACTGTGCAAGTCAAGTTGAACTTTAGGGAGAAAATAGTCTATCTTTCTGGGAAAAATGCAAGAGAAATGGACCGAAAAAAGAGCAGAGAATAGACAAGAAGGAGGTAGGTGGCAGGAAGAAAAAGAACTAGGCAGAAAGCAAGAGAGAGATAGAAAAGAAGGAATTCTTTGCACAGAATTTCCAAAAGGTGGGGAGGGTATTTATGCTGACAGCCCCCCCCCCCCCCGCATCCTCACAGCAGGGGGTGTGGGTGGGGGTGGGGGTGGGGGACTGATGTGCATGACTCATGGCGTTCAGAAAGATGGACAGTATTAGTGCAGGCAGTGATTTTCGAATTGCGTGAGACTGTTCTCTTTTCGTGTGTTCAACCTACGAGTGATGTCGTTATTTCTCCGTCAGAGAACTTTCACTTTGTACGAGATATTGAAATAAAAACCCGACATCTCCCCCCCCCCCCCCTCCCTCCATGTGGTGATGCTGGGGGTCTGTCACTATAAATAGCACCTTCACCTTCTGGAAATTATGCGTGCTAGGAACTCCCTCTTTTCTATCCATCTCTTCGTTTCTGCCTTGTTCCCTTTTCTTCATGTCACATCCTTCTGATCTGATTTATTTCCTGCCTTTCATGGTCTATTCTCTCGCTTTTTTTGACGGAAAGACTTGAAAGATAACAGCTCTTACCCACGCCGAAGTTGGATGCACTGAGTCTGACTTGTCATGCGCTTAACACAAGTGCACATGTTAAATCCTGTTCCGCTTTTCGTAAGAGTAGGCCGTTGTGTGCCGATGGGAACAGATGACAAGATTTACAAAACTGCATACACACGGAGACTGGGTGTAAAAAAGCACGAGTGATTATTCCATTATCCTCGTTATACAAGAATAAATAAATAAAAATAAATAAAAATACACAGAGCTGCGTACTTTCCACCCTCCTGTATGGCTCGGAATGCTG
Organism: Stramonita haemastoma; assembly: GCA_030674155.1. Classification (NCBI taxonomy): domain Eukaryota; kingdom Metazoa; phylum Mollusca; class Gastropoda; order Neogastropoda; family Muricidae; genus Stramonita; species Stramonita haemastoma. The sequence goes on from CM060317.1 coordinate 33,066,209, forward strand.
GAGGATGACTGAGAGTGACATTAACAAACTGTCTACATTCCACACGAAGAATCTCAGGAGAATACTGCGCATCTTCTGGCCTGAGACCATCTCCAACCAAGAACTCCTGGCCCGCTGCGACCAAGAAAATATAGATACCATCATTATGCAAAGACGATGGAGATGGATAGGACACATCAGCCGAAGGGAACAAGGGAACATCGCCTGAAAAGCCCTCCACTGGACACCAGACGGAAAACGCAGGCGAGGACGACCCAAGAACACCTGGCGTCGGACAATAGAAACAGAGCTGAAGACCCTCCAACACTCCTGGGGAACCATTCAGAAACTGGCCCAAGACAGGCAGGAGTGGAGAACCTTTGTTGCTGCCCTACATGCCAAGAAGGCATAAAAAGGCTTTGGATGGAAATAAAAATACAACGTATTTTTGCTCATACAACAGACAACAATAATTGCTGTCTGAGCGTTCAACAACGAAGAAAAATGCAGTGTGTACTTAATGATTTCTAAGTGATTCCCATGTGGGTGTATGAGACCGAGTTGCATATTCTGGGTGATCCCCAGTGTTGTTAAGCTGGGAGAACGCCCAATAACGAATTTATGTGTGTTTGACTTTTTAAAATAGGACTTTTTAAAGTTAGGCATCCGCTCCTGTCTGCTTTATGCTGTTACACAACATTTTAGGGTATATACCCTACTCTCTCCGACTTTCATTCTCTGTCTGTGTTTGTCAGTCTCTCTGTCTCTCTCTACCTCTCTCTCTCTCTGTCTATCTATCTATTATCTATCTATCTATCTATCTATCTATCTATCTATCTATCTATCTATCTATCTATCTATCTATCTATCT
>CM060317.1:33067158-33074658 GCA_030674155.1 Stramonita haemastoma
GAGGAGAGAGAGAGAGAGAGAGAGAGAGAGAGAGGAGAGAGAGGAGAGAGAGAGAGAGAGAGAGGAGAGAGAGAGGAGAGAGAGAGAGAGAGAAAGAGAGAGAGAGAGAGAGAGGAGAGAGAGAGAAGAGAGAGAGAGAGAGAGAGAGAGAGGCAGACAGACAGACAGACAGACAGACAGACAGACAGACAGACGGACAGAGACAGAACAGAGACAGAGAGAGAGACGGAGAGAGAGACAGAGACAGAGACTGAGACTGAGAGGCAGAGAAACAGAGACTTAGACTCTTGACTATTTGACAGAGAGACAGAGATAGAGACTGAGACTGCGAGGCAGAGAAACAGAGAGACTTAGACTCTTTGACTATTTGAACAGAGAGACAGAGGCAAAGACAGAGCAGGGACGATTCCATTTTCAACTTGTCTTGCTTCTAAGTACTAATTGTCTCACAAGTGAGTCATGTAATCAGCGATAGTCCTGCATGTTTTCTCATTCATAATATCACCTTTAAATGAATTGTTTTTTCCTTCCCCCACCTTCCCTTTAAAAAAAAAAAAAAGTTATGTTTGTTGTTGTTGAGTAAAACTACTTATTTTCATTGTCCGACCCTTCCCCTCGTCTGTTGTTGTTGCTGTCCATTCTTCGTTAAGGCAACAAGATACTTAAAAAAAAAGCAAAAGAAAACTTCCCCCTTTTCTGCTGTTGAGCTATGTTTGTTTGTCCGTCGTGTTCGACGATGACCTCCAAAACAGCAGAGGAGGCAGATGCTGTTTCGGAAACTGGGCAGAAATTTGATTATAGTGGAGATGCCTTGCTCACAGTACATCAACATTCCCATCGGCCAAGGGGCATAAGGACAGTCAGCGTTTGAGACGTTCTTAAAGGCCAACTACCCCCAGGGCTGCAACCATAACGGACTGTGCAAGTCAAGTGAACCTTAGGCGAGAAAATAGTCTATCTCTCTGGGGAAAAAATGCAAGAAAAATGGACAAAAAAGAGCATAGAATAAGAAGAAGGTGGTGGCAGGAAGAAAAGAAGCTATGCAGAAAGAAAGGAGAGAGAGAAAAGAAGGAATTCTTTGTACAGAATTTCCAAAAGGAGGGAGGGTATTTATGCTAACAGCCTCCCCCCAGCATCCCCAGGCAGGGGGTGGGGGGGGGGGGGGGACTGATGTGCATGACTCATGGCATTCAGAAAGATGGACAGTATTAGTGTAGGCAGTGATTTTCGAATTGCGTGAGACTGTTCTCTTTTCGTGTGTTCAACCTACGAGTGATGTCGTTATTTCTCCGTCAGAGAACTTTCACTTTGTACGAGATATTGAAATAAAAACCCGACATCTCCCCCCCCCCCCCCTCCCTCCATGTGGTGATGCTGGGGGTCTGTCACTATAAATAGCACCTTCACCTTCTGGAAATTATGCGTGCTAGGAACTCCCTCTTTTCTATCCATCTCTTCGTTTCTGCCTTGTTCCCTTTTCTTCATGTCACATCCTTCTGATCTGATTTATTTCCTGCCTTTCATGGTCTATTCTCTCGCTTTTTTTGACGGAAAGACTTGACAAGATAACAGCTCTTACCCACGCCGAAGTTGGATGCACTGAGTCTGACTTGTCATGCGCTTAACACCAGTGCACGTGTTAAATCCTGTTCCGCTTTTCGTAAGAGTAGGCCGTTGTGTGCCGATGGGAACAGATGACAAGATTGACAAAACTGCATACACACGGGACTGGGTGTAAAAAAGCACGAGTGATTATTCCATTATCCTCGTTATACAAGAATAAATAAATAAAAATAAATAAAAATACACAGAGCTGCGTACTTTCCACCCTCCTGTATGGCTCGGAATGCTGGAGGATGACTGAGAATGACATTAACAAACTGTCTACATTCCACACGAAGAATCTCAGGAGAATACTGCGCATCTTCTGGCCTGAGACCATCTCCAACCAAGAACTCCTGACCCGCTGCGACCAAGAAAATATAGATACCATCATTATGCAAAGACGATGGAGATGGATAGGACACATCAGCCGAGGGAACAAGGGAACATCGCCCGAAAAGCCCTCCACTGGACACCAGACGGAAAACGCAGGCGAGGACGACCCAAGAACACCTGGCGTCGGACAATAGAAACAGAGCTGAAGACCCTTCAACACTCCTGGGGAACCATTCAGAAACTGGCCCAAGACAGGCAGGAGTGGAGAACCTTTGTTGCTGCCCTACATGCCAAGAAGGCATAAAAAGGCTTTGGATGGAAATAAAAATACAACGTATTTTTGCTCATACAACAGACAACAATAATTGCTGTCTGAGCGTTCAACAACGAAGAAAAATGCAGTGTGTACTTAATGATTTCTAAGTGATTCCCATGTGGGTGTATGAGACCGAGTTGCATATTCTGGGTGATCCCCAGTGTTGTTAAGCTGGAGAACGCCCAATAACGAATTTAGTGTGTTTGACTTTTTAAAATAGGACTTTTTAAAGTTAGGCATCCGCTCCTGTCTGCTTTATGCTGTTACACAACATTTTAGGGTATATACCCTACTCTCTCCGACTTTCATTCTCTGTCTGTGTTTGTCAGTCTTCTGTCTCTCTCTACCTCTCTCTCTCTCTGTCTCTCTCTATCTCATCTACTACTACTACTCTACTCTTCTATCATCTATCTCTTCTCATCTATCTATCTATCTATCTATCTATCTATCTATCTATCTATCTATCTATCTACCTATCTATCTATCTATCTATCTATATTCTATCTTCTCTCTCTCAGTTCTACCTATTCTGTAAAGAAGTTTCTTTCCTTAAATTAAAAAAAAAACAACTTTAAAAGTTGTTACACCTAGATTTTGGTTTAGTATTTCAGAAATGAAAAAATGCACATCGCTTTAAACGTATAATATTTGCAGCCGATATGTTGTGCTTATTGTGTAAAGAACAAGGTGAAGACGAGGTTCATTTTGTTTTGAAATGTGATACCATCTCTCATTTTTGCAAAAGATTTATTTCAACAAAAATTCTATTTGTATTCAAGCCTATTTCGTTAATGTTTATTGGTACATGGTGTCATCTGAAAATTACATTGTATGGAACAATACAATTTTTGCATTAAAATGTATTGCAACATTGCATTGTATGTAACTTTGTAATGTACTTATTCGAAGCTTTTTAACTGCGAGAAAAAACAACACGTCTTAACTTCTTTAATATTGCATATCAATAGGACACGCCATATTTCTTTTCTTTTATTGTTTTTGTGTTCAATTTCATCATTTGTTGAATAAAACAAATCTGAAATCGGAAATCGGAAATTCTGAAATCTGAACTACTCTCTCTCTCTCTCTCTCTCCTCTCTCTCTCTCTCTCTCTCTCTCCTCTCTCTCTCTCTCTCTCTCTCTCTCTCTCTCTCTCTCTCTCTCTCTCTCTCTCTCTCTCTCCCTCCTCCTCCCCTCTCTCCCCTTCTCTCTCTCTTCAAAAAAAACAGTGTACAAGTGCCTCCCCCTCCCAACACACCACCACTTATGCCTACTTCGAGCAGTTAGCAGGTGCAGTGTCGTATTATTATGTATTCTGTCTATCCACTGTGACATCTACGAACCCAAACTATAATATGAGATAGAGAGGACTCAAGCTGTCTAGTCTGTCTGGCTGTCTCTCCGTGTTGTGTGTGTGTGTGTGTGTTGTGTGTGTGTGTGTGTGTGTGTGTGTGTGTGTGTGTGTGTGTGTGTGTGTGTGTGTGTGTTGTGTGTGTTGTGTGTGTGTGTGTGTGTGTGTGGTGTGTGTGTGTGTGTGTGTGTGTGTGCATGTTTGCCTGTCTGCCTGTATCCCTTCTCTACCTTTGTCAATACGGTTTGTGCTCAATAAATTTGTATACAATGTCATAGGAGTTATCTCTGTCGATCTGTCTGTCTGTCTCTTTGCCTGTATGTCTGTCTTTCTGTCTGTCTGTCACACTCTCTCTTCTTGTTTCCCCCTCCTCTCTCTTTGTGTTCATCCTCTGTCTCTGTCCCCCCTCCGTCTCCCTCTGTCTTTCTCTCTCAGTCCTCCCCTTTCTGCCACCCTTCCCGTCTCTTACTATAATTATCATCGTCATCATCATCGTCATCGTCGTCGTCATCCGTCCTCCTCCTCCTCCTCCTCACCTTCACCCCCCAGGAGAGAGAGAGAGAGAGAGAGAGAGAGAGAGGAGAGAGAGAGAGAGAGAGAGAGAGAGAGAGAGAGAGAGAGAGAGAGACAGACAGACACGACAGACACACAGACACAGACACAACACACACACACACACACACACACACACACACACAGACAACACACACACCACACACACACACCCACACCAGAAGAAACAGACGCTCCGAGTCCTCTCTCTCTCTCTCTCTCTCTCTCTCTCTCTCCCGCACTCCATCCTCAACAGCACACATCGTGGGACCAGCGAAGTGAACTAATGTGCCGGCAGTTCCGCGACAGCGATGGAATGTCTTCGACACTGCTTGAGCAAGAGAGGAAAGGGGTGGGTGGGCAGGGGAGGGGGTAGGGGGGGGGGGTGAGAGAGGAGAATGAAGTAGGGGTGCCGAAGGGACAGATTGTGGAAGGGGATGGGGAGGGGTGAGGGGAAAGCAGGAGAGTAACACACAGAACAAGGGAATTTCGGGGACAGGCCAAAAAAAAAAATGTAAGATTTTATGTAGTAGTAGTAGTAGTAGTAGTGGTGGTGGTGTGGTATGTGGTAGTAGTAGTAGTAGTAGTATAGTATAGTAGTAAGTATAGTAGTAGTAGTAGTAGTAGTAGTAGTAGTATAGTAGTAGTAGTAGTAGTAGTAGTAAGTAGTAGTAGTAGAGAGGGAGAGAAAAAGGATATTATGACAGAGCCAGAGCAGAAGTGATAGAAGAGAGACAGGGAAGGAGGAAGGGTTGGGGGTGCAGAACTTGGGGACAGAGAGAGCATGAGAGAGGAGAAGGGGAGGGAGCAGAGGAGAGGGGGGGGGAGGAGCAGAGAGAGAGAGAGAGAGAGAGAGAGAGAGAGAGAGAGAGAGAGAGAGAGAGAGAGAGAGAGAGAAGAGAGACAGACAGACAGACAGACAGACAGACGACAGACAGAGACAGACAGAGATAGAGACAGAGACAGAGATAGATAAGAAAGAAGAAGCGATAGACATACACAGACAAAACAGAGAGACACACAAGCAGATGGACACAGAACAAAAGCAGAGATCGACAAATAGACAAATACAGAGCAATACACAGAGAAGCACACACACACACACACACACACACACACCACACACACACACACACACACACACACACACACAACACCACACACAACACAAACACACACACACCACACACCACACACAAGACACAACAACAGACAGACAGACAGACAGACAGACAGACAGACAGACAGCAGACAGACAGACGAAGAGAGAGAGAGAGAGAGAGAGAGAGAGGAGAGAGAGAGAGAGAGAGAGAGAGAGAGAGAGAGAGAGAGAGAGGAGAAGAGACGAGACAGACAGAAGACAGACAGACAGACAGACAGACAGACAGACAGACAGACAGACAGACAGATAGACAGAGACAGAGCAGAGAGACAGACAGACAGACAGAGAAGAGACAGAGAGAAGAGAGAGACTGAGACTGAGACAGAGACAGAGACAGAGACAGAGAGAAACAGAGAGAGAGAGGTATAACAAGGAGTAAGGGGGCGGAGGGGGGAGTAGGGGTAAGGTGAAGCATTGGGAGATGAGGGTGGTCGGGGGTGGGGATAAGATGGGAGGTGGAAGAGGGGAGGGAGGGAGACTAGTCGAGGTTGACAGCAGCAGCAGCAGCAGCAGCAGCAGCAGCAGCAGACGATCAATACAGAGAGGACCTCCCTCCTCGCCTCTCCATCTTTGCCTGCTGGCAGTAACAGCAGAAGCCAGCAGCAGCAGCAACTCTTTGGACATATGCTCGGCGTCGTCTCCATCTTTTCTGCATCAATTAGACCTCCATCAGTCCTACCGCTAGCTAGGCTAGCTGCTTGCTACACTGCAGAAAGGAAGGAGGAAGGAAAGAAGAAGGAAGGAAGGAAAGGGGACTGACTACTCAAAGAGAGAAGAAGAGAGGAAGAAGGAAGGAAGGAAGGAAGGAAGAAAGGGAGGACGAAGAATGGAGGAAGAAAGATAAGGAGGACTAGTACTAAGAAGAGAGGAAGGAAGGAGGGAAGGAAGAAAGAGGAGGGAGGGAAGGAAAGAAGAAGAACAAGGACTGACTATAAGAAAGAAGAAAGACGAAGAAGAAGAAATGAAGCAGGAAGGAGAAGAAAGAAAGAGACGGAGGAAGAAGGAAAGAAAGGAAAAGGAAGGAGGACGGAAGGAATACAAGGGATGATAAGAAGAGAGAAAGGACGGAAGAAGGAAGGAAGGAGGGAAGAAGGAGATGAGGAAGCAAGAAGGAATGAATGAAGGAAGAATGACAAGGAGCTGACTACTAGAAAAGAAAGAGAAGAAGGAGGAAGAAGAAAGAAAGGAAGGAGGAAAGAAAAGGAAAGAGGGAAGGAAGGAAGGAAGACAAGGGGACTGACTACAAAGAAAAAAAAGAAGACAAGAAGGGAAGATGAAAAAGGAGAAGGAGGAAGAAGAAAGACTGAACTAAGAAGCAAGAGAAGAAGGAGAATGAATGAATGAATAAATGAAGGAATGTAGGGAGGACGAAAGGAAAGAAAGGAAGGAAGGAAATACAGAAAGGAAGGACGGAAGGAAGGAAGGAGGAAGGAAAGGAAGGAAGGAAAGGATGGATGGATGGAAGAAAGGAAGGAAGAAAAGGAAGGAAGAAAGAAACGAAGGACAAGGGGACTGACTACTTAGAAGAGAGAAGAGAAGGACGGACAGAAAGGAAGGAAGGAAGAAATGAAGGGAGGAAGGAAGGAAGGAAGAAAGAGAGGAAGGAAGGAGGGAGGGAAGGAAGAAAGGATAACGGGACTGACTACTAGAAGAGAGAAAGAGGACAGAAGGAAGGAAGGAAGGAAGGGAGGAAGGAAGGAAGGAAGAGGAAGGAAGGAAGGAGAGGGAGGGAGGAAGGAAGGAAGGAAGGACAAGGGGACTGACACCTCAGAAGAGAGAAGAGAAGGACGGAAGGAAAGGACGGAATGGAGTGAATGAATGAATGAACGAATGAAGGAAGGAAGCAAGCAAGGAAGGAAGGACAGGGGACTGACTACTGAGAAAAGAGAAGAGAAGGACGTAAGGAAAGAAAGGAAGGAAGGAAAGAAGGAAAGAAAAGGAGAGAAGGAGGGGGAAGAAGGATGGAAGGAAGAAGAGAGGGAAAGGAAGGAAAGAAAGAGAGGATGGAAGGGAGAGGGAGGGAGGAGGAGGAGGGAGGGAAGGAAGGAAAGAAGGATGGAAAAAAGATACTGAGGAGGAGAAAAGGAGATATGGAGAGGAGGGTGGTGGGTGGTTGGCTGGTTGGCTGGTTGGGTGGTGGGTTTGTTAGTTGGCTGAGATGGTGGTGGTGGTGGTGGTGGT
>CM060317.1:33092158-33097158 GCA_030674155.1 Stramonita haemastoma
TGCCTTGAAGACATTCCGGATATACACCATTCCAGAGCCTAAAAATGCTCACATCAATCATCTCTCTCTCTCTCTCTATGTCTGTTGCTCTCTGTCTCTGTCTCTGTCTCTGTCTCTGTCTCTGTCTCTGTCTCTGTCTCTGTCTCTCTCTCTCTCTCTCTCTCTCTCTCTCTCTCTCCCTTCCTCCCTCCCTCCCTCTCCCTATCTTTGCTTCTCTCTGTCTTTCTCTGTCTCCTTGTCTATCTGCCTATCTGTCTGTCTGTCTGTTTGTCTCTCTGTCTCGATCTCTCTCTCTCTCTCTTTGTGTCTCTACATCACTGTCTCTCTGACTCATGTCTCTCTGTCTCTGTCTCTCTATGTGTCTCTCTTGTCTCTCTGTCTCTCTATGTCTCTCTCTTGTCTCTGTTTCTCTGTCTGCCTGTCTTCCTGTCTGTCTGTCTGCCCTCCTCTCTCTCTCCCATTTCTCACAAGAACTGTACCAAAATGTCAACATTAAAACATTACTATGAGGTGACGCTTCTACGCTAAATTGTGCGCATTAGCCAGCAACACTCATGAGGATCATCATAACAACATATATGAATAACATATCAAACATTACATAATATACAATAGTACAAAACAACACATAAAATGTATAACGGATACAAAAAACATATGAGGTAATAATTATATAAAAGTAGTAAAAAAAAAACCCCAAAACTGCATGAGCAAATTATCATCACCCGACCACTACCATCATCACTACCACGGTACTGGCAAAAAAGGCCCTTATGAGAACTTAAGCCTCTAACAAATTAGACAGAAGAGAGGAAAGAAATAAAGGAAGTGAAAAAGGAGAGAGAGAGAGAGAGAGAGAGAGAGAGAGAGAGAGAGAGAGAGAGAGAGAGAGAGAGAGAGAGAGAGAGAGAGAGAGAGACAGAGAGACAGAGAGAGAGAGAGAGAGAGAGAGAGAGAGAGAGAGAGAGAGAGAGAGAGAGGAGAGAGAGAGAGAGAGAGAGAGAGAGAGAGAGAACTCGAACTCGAACTCGAACTCGAACTCGAACTCGAACTCGAAAGGTTTATTCATGAAAAAAGGCCATTGGCCCATACATGAAGGGGGTTGCCGAATAACGATAACGATAATTGCTTTAAGCTGACACACAACGCTACTTTAAGCCATGGAAACCACAGCATTGATTAGTAATGTACATTGAGACACGAAACTCTTTACTGTCCGGATATGTTACGGCATTCTGAGCCTTTCTTTCGTCCAGTCTTTCTCACACACCCTTAGGTCTAGGCTAGCCAAGAAACTGTTGTAGTAGTTCTCTAAGTGTCGCTAAGTCCCTTGAAGCACGCGATAGGGTCTCCGTGTGTAGTGTGTTCTGGATTCGCTTCCCATTCCGCAAACTGGCGAATTTGACACGTTCCTCTTTTAACATGTTTTTCTCTTGCTGTTTGACAAACCAGTACACACATACTGGCTCAGTGTCTGGTTGGCATGCGTACTGGATCACAATGTCATCTGACTCACACGTCACAATATCTTCACCTTCTGAATGATGTAGCACAGATTTTCTAAAGTGTGTATTTCTTTGTCTGTCTCTTAGCCTTTTCTGTAGGGATCTATCAGTTAGAGTAGCCACGTACTGTTTGACATTTCCTGTGTCGAATGCACCAACAATGTTATCATCGTTCATCTCAGGCTGCAAAACACACAAATCAGCACAGTCACTACAATCAGACATACAGGGAGGTTCTAAATCAACCGATGATGGCAACTTAACTGATGTTTTTGTGTTGATGTCCTGTGTGTGTGTGTTGTTGGTAGGTCTATTCCATGTGTATCTACACATGCTGTATTCCCCTGTTCTACTCCACTGTCAGGCAGACTCGAGGCACTGAGGACACAGTCACTTTCACACACAACACTTGCCTGCTTCTCTTTATGCTTTCGAGAGCGCTCTACATCTCGTCGTCTTTGAGATAACGATTTCTTCCTGTAGTACTGTGCTTTTGTGCTGCGATTCACTGTTGGATCCGCCATGTTGGTTGACACTGCTGTGTCCACTGGTTTCAGTCGCAAGACAAAAACCACGCTGTCCCCTTCTCCTGCCACTTTCCAGCTGGAAACTGCATTGTCAGTCAGCAGGGCGCCTAAGGTCCTCTCCACAGCCGCTGGAAGTCCAGTAACTGGCATTTTTGAATGAATTTCTAGTTTTACTGCTGCTCACAGAAAATGTACGCTGCCCTGTCCGAGAGAGAGAGAGAGAGAGAGAGAGAGAGAGAGAGAGAGAGAGAGAGAGAGAGAGAAGAGAGAGAGAGAGAGAGAGAGAGAGAGAGAGAGAGAGAGAGAGAGAGAAAGAGAGAGAGAGAGAGAGAGAGAGAGAGAGAGAGAGAGAGAGAGAGGAGAGAGAGAGAGAGAGAGAGAGAGAGAACGAACAAAAAAACAAAAAAAAAGAAATATGCAGAGAAATAAATAAAAAACAAAGAAAGGGAAAAAGAAAGGAAGAAATATAGAAAACAATAGAGAAAAAGAAAGAGAGAAAAGAATAAACAAGAAAGAGAAATAAAAGAAAGAAAAAATGAAAAAGGCAGAAACAACGAATGAATAGAATAGAAAGAAAAAAACACAAAAAAAGAAGAAAAATAAATTTTTTTTTTAGAGAAAGTAAAAAAAATAGAATAAGGAAGAAGGAAAGAAACATGAAGAACAGAATAACAAAGATCGAGAATAAGAAAATGAAAGAAAAGAAACCAGAAGAATAAAACCAAAAAAAAAACCCCAAACAAACAAAAAAAAAAGGAAATCAGAAAAAAGAGAAAAAGAAACAGCAAAAAATTCAGCATGTAGAGAGAAAAAAGAAACAAGAAAAAAAAGAACAAAAACAAAAGAAAAAAGTGTAATAAAAAGCAAACAAAAAACCCCCACAAACAAAAACCCACACGAATAAACAATGATGTCAAATCACTGAAAGCTACATCCTGCTTCAATTCTCTCTCTCTCTCTCTCTCTCTCTCTCTCTCTCTCTCTCTCTCTCTCTCTCTCTCTCTCTCTCTCTCTCTCTCTCTCTCTCTCTCTCTCTCTCTCTCTCTCTCTCTCCAGTAGTCTATGCACAGTTCTAAAGAAAACTGTAGGCTTCGGGTGGAAAGTTGGAACTTCTTGGAGACATTCCTTCGTTCGTGCAGTGCCATCATTACAGCGCAAGAGAAGGGGGATAAACGGAAGAATGGTGCTTTCAACATTTCTTTCACAGATATTTCGCTTTAAAAAAAGTACAAGTAAAGATAAAAGAAAATTTTGAAAAAAAGCTATAGATTTTTGAGAATTTGGTGAATTTAAAGTAGCTGACGAATGAGGAGGAGGAAGAGGAGAATTTTTTTTTTTTAAATAAAGAAGACAAAAAATTGCAAAGAATTGCAAAGAAGAAGAATTGCAAGGAATTTCTAAGAATTGCGAAGAATGCGAAGCAGAATGCGAAAAAAGAAGAATGCGAAGAGGAAGAAGAATGCAAAGAAGAAGAAGAACAAGAAGAAGAAGAATTGTGAAGAATTTAAATTGAAATTCAAATTCAAAGCATTTTACTCAGGGAAAAAAATACTAACAACACAGTAGTCGAAGATCAGAATGCCCCCATGACAATACCCCCCCCACAAATCAACAATACCTCAGCCAGTCACAAGAAGAAGAAGAAGAAGAAGAAGAAGAAGAAGAAGAAGAAGAAAGAAGAAGAAGAAGAAGAAGAAGGAAGAAAGAAAGAAAGAAAGAAAGAAAGCAAGAAAGCCAAAGAAAGATAGAAAGAAGGAAAGAAGGAAAGAAAGAAAGGAAAAACAACAAAAAAGAAAAAGTAGCTAATATTTTCAAAAATAAGCGTGTTGAAGAGGGAGGATGGGGGAGAGTGGGAGAGGGAGAGGAGAGATGGAGGGGATAATAACATCTGAGAGGGAGAAAGGCACAAAAAAGCAAAAAAAAAAAGGAAAAAAAGCATGATACGTGGGCAAAAAAAGAGAGATGCTTGGCTCTAAAATTTGAATCGATTGACAAAAAAACCCTTGATAGATCAAAAGAGAACAGAATGGAAAGAAAAAGGGAGTGGTAGAAGAGAGAAAAAAATATGGGATACAAAAATCGGTATTATAAAAAATAACAGAAATGATTCTTAAAAAAAATACTTGTGTTTGAAAGGCCAAAAATTGCACCCCCCCCAAGTCTGCCATGATATGGGAACAAGCTTCAAAGTTCAGCACACTGAGTTTAAGTGACTCACCGGTTTTTTTTTCTTTTGCCCCCCTTCCCTCTCCTCCCATCCCCTCCATCCTTAGTGCATTTGAAAATGTGTAAAAAAAAAAAAAAAGTAAGTACACTTTCCTCATATATCATAGAAGATCGGTTATTTTCGAATGATATGCTTGTTATTATTTTGTGTGGATATCATTGAAATTATTCATTTCCATCACTCACTAATGACATTAAATATATTCTAAACATCTTGTTCATATTAACCGTAGTTGGTATTAATTTTGTCGTACACTGTGAAGATATCTGCAACATTCAGTGAGTAAATGTTATGGCCTACACAAGACTTAGAAAACGAATAACAGATGACAGAATTTACAAAACTGTTTACACACGAGGCCTTGACGTAAAAAAAAAAAGCACAGAAGTGTTTATTCCATTATCCTCGATTATAAAAGAATACATAAAATAAATAAACAAATACATAAACTCCATTTTAATCCTATCAACATTACGTCTGCTCTATATGCAATATAATAATAATAATAATAATAATAATAATAATAATAATAATAATAATAATAATAATAATAATAATAATAATGATGATGATGATGATGATGATAATAATAATAATAATAATAATAATAATAATAATAATAATAATAATAATAATAATAATAATAATAATAATAATAAATATTATGATAATAATAGTAATAAAAATGATAATAATAAACATGATATGATGATGATGATGATGATGATGATGATGACGACG
>CM060317.1:33119658-33121813 GCA_030674155.1 Stramonita haemastoma
TACATATACAGACCATTGTCGCAATGTGCATATATTCAAACTGTTGTTTTCTGTATCATCATAAACATAAATAAATATGGTCAAAGAGAAGAAGAAGAACAAGAATCTGAAGAAGATTACAAAGAAGAAAAAGAAGCAGGGAAATGCAAAGGAGAGGAAGAGGAACGCAAAGAGGAATAAGAATGCAAAGCAGAAAAAGAATGCAAAGAAGAAAATGAAGAATGCATAGAAAAAGAAGAAGAGGAAGTATAATGCATAGAAAAAACAAAAATTATCATTACATAAAATATTCGTATTGCTTCAGAGATAGTAACATACCAATTCTTACCCTATTCAACGTACATTTACTAGCCTAGCAACCTGAAATTTGATATTTTTCCATTTTCTTTTTTTTTTTCTAGGTTTTAACGATTCTATAATGTACATTGCAGTTTCGAAAACAGACATCTTTGTCAAGTTGCTAGGTTAGTAACTGTACATTAAATTCTGATGGGAAGCGGTAGTTGTACTATAATGGAGAACGTTTGATAAAAGAGTGTTTGTAAACAAGGGTACCAAAAGTAAAGTCTAATGTAGCCTTTAATTCAGTTTTCACCTCTCAGAAGAATAAAGTAAAAAAAAACAACCTAAGAACAACGAGCAAGCAAACAAACAACACCCCAGCCAGCCAACCAACTAGCCATACAAAAGCTTACCCACCTTACCTCTATAGCACGACCTAGGACCTAAGCTTGCGCAGTGCATGCACATAAAACTGGGTAACCTATGAAAGCATGAAAGACTGTAATGCACTGTAAGTCACGGAGAAGGGAGGAGGGAGCACAAAGTACCAACAAATGCTAACAATATCAGATTCGTAAAACAAGAATGGGGGCGAAGAAGAAGAATTGCGAAGAAGGAGAAAAAGGAGGAGGAGGAGGAGGAGGAGGAGGAGGAGGAGGGAGGAGGAGGAGGAGGAGGAGGAGGAGGGGAGGAGGAGGAGGGAAGAAGAAGAAGAAGAAGAAGAAGAAGAAGAACAACAACAACAACAACAACAACAACAAGAACAACAAACAACAACAAGAACAACAAGAACAACAGGAACAACAGGAACAACAGGAACAAGAACAAGAAACATCAACAAAAAAGCAGAAAAACAAAGAGCAGTCAAGAGGGAAAGAAGAAAGCAAAGAAGAATTTAGAGAATTTGATGAATTTGAAGGGTTCGAAAAAAGACGGAAAAACCTCAAAGAAAGGGTCGAAGAACAATCTTAGAATTCTAGCAAGAGTTAAAAAAAAAAAACAGGAAGATTTTAAAGAAATCGATGAAGAACTTAAAAGAAAAAAAACACACAACAAAATGATTTGAAGATTAAATTTCAAAGAAATAAAAGCCAAAAAGGGGGAAATTAAAATAATTTAAGATTTTTAAAAGAAAAAAAAACCCAGAAAGGAACAGGAGTCATAGAGAAAGATGAGAAAGAATGGTAAGAGACAAGAAACTTGAACAAAAATCTGAAAAAAAATTAAGGTCAGACAGAGAGAGCAACAAATAAACAGGATACAAGAGACCAGGTAGTCGGTCAGAGAGAGAGAGAGAGAGAGGGAGGGAGGGAGGGAGGAGGGAGGAGGGAGGGAGGGAGAGAGGAGAGAGAGGAGAGAGAGAGAGAGAGAGAGAGAGGAGAGAGAGAGGAGCAGAGGAAGGAGAGAGAGAGGAGAGAGAGAGGGAAGAAGACAGACAGGACAGACAGACAGACAGACAGACAGACAGACAGACAGACAGACAGACAGACAGACAGACAGACAAATAGACAGACAATAGACAGACAGACAAATAGACAGACAAATAGATAAACAGAGAGAGACAGAGAGACATACTGATCAGACAGTCAGTCAGACGGACAGACAGACAGTAAACAGAGAGACAAAGAGAGACATACTGATCAGACAGACAAACAGTCAGTCAGTCAGACAGACAGACAGACAGACAGACAAACAGTCAGATAGACAGACAGATTTGACAGACAGACAGACAGACAGACAAGTTGAAGGCAAAGAAGCAAGTAAAAGTGGAAGCGCTATCCGCTATTGTAGATCCCGTGAGTCTGTTAGCTTCGTATATAAACCTGTTCTTTTGGCCTGGTCATGTGCAAGTATTGTAAGCAAGCAAAGCAAA
>CM060317.1:33141913-33145239 GCA_030674155.1 Stramonita haemastoma
AGGAATTAATAAAATACGAAATAAAAACATTTTAGATTGCTGTACTTTGATAACTTAAAATCACACAAAATTCCGAAAATCCACCTTGTATTACCTACACATATAAGTCTTAAAAAAACATTTCTCATATATTTTGTACTCAACCCTGGTTAACTACTAGCTAACGAAATGAATTCATAAAAAAATAGAGTTCTTCCTAAAAAAAAAAAAAATCTATATACCGAGTTCTTTACCTTTCTCTAATCTTGCTGACGTGTGCGTTTCATTATTTCGTCATCTTTGCTCTTCATGAGCCCACTAACATTTTTTTTCCTAAATCTCTTCCTGCTATTTGAGCTTTTCTGAATCTCATTCTCTCAGTTCCAAAGGTCTTCGCTTTGGAATAGTTTCTCTTTCAAATGTGTATACTTTGCATCAGCAGCAGGCTTTCCTTTAGATGCGCTCTCAAAAAACTTTCCTCATTTCTCTAGTTTTACTTTGGCGAAATATTAGCGTCATTTTCAATGTGTATGTGTATATGTATCCAAGAATGGTGGGCAAGATTTCTTAGAGAGAAGGCATGTATGTAGTGTGTGTGTGTGTGTGTGTGTGTGTGTGTGTGTGTGTGTGTGTGTGTGTGTGTGTGTGTGTGTGTGTGTGTGGATTATAGATCGAGGTTAGATTGGTTCATTTTTTGTTTGAAAGGTGTGTGTGTGTGTGTGTGTTGTGTGTGTGTGTGTGTGGAGAAAGAAAGAAAGAAAGAAAGAGAGAGAGAGAGAGGAGAGAGAGAGAGAGAGAGAGAGAGAGAGAGAGAGAGAGAGAGAGAGAGAGAGAGACAGACAGACAGACAGACAGACAGACAGACAGACAGACAGACAGACAGACAGACAGACAGACAGACAGACAGACAGACAGAAGAGAGAGAGAGAGAGAGAGGAGAGAGAGAGAGAGAGAGAGAGAGAGAGAGAGAGAGAGAGAAGAGAGAGAGAGAGAGAGAGAGAGAGAGAGAGAGAAGAGAGAGAGAGAGAGAGAGAGAGAGAGAGAGAGAGAGAGAGAGAGAGAGAGAGAGAGAGAGAGAGGAGAGAGAGAGAGAGAGAGAGAGAGAGAGAGAGAGAGAGAGAGCTTTTGATAAAACTTTTTGATCATCCCGGAGCTTAAATTCTCTTCCAAAAGTTCTTCTTCTTCTTCTTCTTCTTCTTCTTCTTCTTCTTCTTCGCATTCTTCGCATTCTTCGCATTCTTCGCATTCTTCTTCTTCGCATTATTCTTCTTCTTCGCATTCTTCTTCTTTACATTCTTCTTCTTCGCATTCTTCTTCGCATTCTTCTTTGCATTCTTCTTCTTCTTCTTCACATTCTTTTGTTCTTGTTCTTCTTCTTGTTCTTGTTCTTGTTCTTCTTGTTCTTGTTCTTCTTGTTCTTCTTGTTCTTCTTGTTCTTGTTCTTGTTCTTGTTCTTGTTCTTCTTCTTCTTCTTCTTCTTCTTCTTCTTCTTCTTCTTCTTTGCATTCTTCTTGTTCTTGTTCTTCTTGTTCTTGTTCTTGTTCTTGTTCTTGTTCTTGTTCTTGTTCTTCTTCTTCTTCGTCTTCTTCTTCTTCTTCTTCTTCGCATTCTTCGCATTCTTCGCATTCTTGTTTTGTTCTTGTTTTTGTTCTTCTTGTTCTTCTTGTTCTTGTTCTTCTTCTTCTTCGCATTCTTCTTCGCATTCTTCTTTTCATTCTTCTTCTTCTGCCGATGGTGATCCCTTCTGTAGATGTATTTGTGCACTAAAATATCAAGTTGTAAATGCTTAACACTACATTTTAAAGAAATATCCAGCTAGCAAATGTTAGTAAGGGCTGCAGGTTAGACCCAAACACAGGATATGTGACAGACAAATCATCCCCAGAGGTAGAGATGAGCGCCATCTGCACACTGCCAGTCAAAAACCATCAACCCTGAAGGGCCTATGTTTTACACACACACACACACAACACACACACACACACACACACACACACACACACACACACACACACACACACACACAACACACACACAACACGGTTGATATAATTTACAAAACCGCATGCACATGGGGACAGGATTAAAAAAAAAAGCTCAGGAGTGCTTATTCCATTATCATCGATACAAAGAATGAATTAAAAATTAAATACACACATATTGCATACACACACACACATGCACACACACACACACATGCACGCACACACACCCACACCACCACCACACTCTCCCTTTACTTTAAAATTGCAAATTTTCTCTTTTTACACCCCTCTCAACATCACATCCCCCCCCTTCCCACTTCTGTCCCCGCTAGTTTTTTTTTCCCTGGCTTCCATTTCCGGTGAGAGTACTAACACATGTTGGTGTACTTCCGGTTCATGCAGTTCCGGCAAAAATCATAAAAAGTTGTAAATTCCTTGGTAGTTTTAACTCAGGGCACATAAACCGGCATACTAGGAGGAAAAGAGGAGGAAGGGAGGGAGAGAATGTTTGGTCTTTTATCGTTCACAGAAGAATGCGGTTTGTTTTTTGTTCTGAGCCCTAATGCAGAGTAGAAAGGTAAAATGTTAAGGTGAAGGTATTCTCAAAAACCTATGCGGTCATTGGGGAGCTAGGTGTCAGAGACCTCACCACACATCCAGGCGCCACCAAACTAAGGGCACCCTAGCGCCTATATCTCCTCTCCCTCCCTGCTTTACCTTCCCTGACTCTAAAGAGGGAGATGGGGTACCCCTTGACAAGCTGGTGAACTCGGGAACTATACTGAAGCCTATTCCATAAGCCTCAAAATAAAAGAAATAAAAGAAAAAAAAAAAAAAGAGAGAAAAGACTCCTAATACCACCACATGAGACCCATATTTTCAATGGGGGATCGGAGCTGCAACAAGTCAGTTCCATGCAGGCAGCCGATGACAGATGAGGAATCATCACTAGATGGGAGAGGTGAGTGCCACCTGCACACTACCAGTCAAATGCTATCGATCCTTGAGGCATGCACACACACACATGCACGCACGCACCGCGCGCGCGCGCAACACACACACACAACATTCACACACACACAGTCACTCACTCACACAGACACACACTCACGCGCACACACAGACACAGACACAAGCACAGACACACACACCACACACACAACACACACACAAACCACACACACACACACACACACACACGCACGCACCAACACACACAGACACACAGACACAAAACCCCACACAACCACCACTCACACACACATCCTCTTCCTTCCTACCCTCTAATGCTTTTCCTTCCATTTTTCTCCTTTTGCTAACTCTAGTCCTCCATAGTCCTTTTTTCTCCACAGTCCCCCCCCC
>CM060317.1:33145339-33150339 GCA_030674155.1 Stramonita haemastoma
TGTGTGTGGGGGTTGGTGTTTTGTGCCGGGGTTTGGTTTTTGGTTTTTGGGGGGGGCGGGGGTTTTTTTTTTCCCAAACTTAACCCATACACAAAAACCAACACCCCAACCCCATGTAGGGCCCTGGGACCCGGAAAAAGTTTAAAAAACACTATAATACAACACCATTTTAAAATCGCAGACTATGAAAGTTGACACACGAAAAACCCAGGGTAATATTTATAAAGCAGGACCTGTAGTTTGCCCCCATAATCAGCCCCAATCAAACACACAATGAAAAAATATTAACCCAAAAAAACTTCAAAGGGGAAAGAAACCCAACTGTGATATTTATTTACATAAAAAACATAACAAAATTTTGGTGCTTACTTAAATTTTATGCCCCATTTGAAAGCGTAGAAAATTATCAAGAAGAAAAACTTTTAAAAAAAAAAGAAAAAAAAAAAAAAAAAAAAAAAAAAATAAAAAATTTAGGAAAAAAAAAAAAAACCCTTAAATATTTTTTTTTAAAAAAAAAAAAAATTTTGAAAAATTTAAAAAAAAAAAAAAAAAATTAAATCTTAAAAAAAAAGAAAAGAAAAAAAAAAAAAATAAAACAAGGAAAAATAAGCAAGAAAAAAAATCGGGGGTAGGGAATAAAAAATGGTTTTTTTAAAAAAGAAAGAAAAAAAAAGAAAAAAAAGGGCACAAAAAATAAAAGGAAGTAAAATGTGGCTTGTAATATTAAAATTTTAACGAAGCACGATGTGACAAAAGAATTTTGGGGGAAAAATCCTGATCAAGACACATTTTTTTCCCCCTTTTTTTTTTATTTCGGTTCTATTAAAAACATTTCATTACATCCATTGTCGCAATGTGCATATATTGAAACTGTTTTTTTCTGTATCATCATAAACATAAATAAATAAGGTCAAAGAAGAAGAAAACAAGAATCTGGAGAAGATTGAAAAGAAAAAGAAGCAGGGAAATGCAAAGAAGAAGAAGAGGAGGAACGCAATGAAGAAACAGAATGCAAAAAAAGAAAAGAATGCAAAGAAGAAAAGGACGAATGCATAGAAAAGAAAAGAGGAAGTAAAATGCAAGAAAAAATAAAGATTACATAAAATATGCGTATTAAATTTCAGAGATAGTAAACATAACAATTCTTACCCCCATGAAGCATTCATTTTTTTTAATTCTAGATTTTAACGATTCTATAATGTACATTGCGGTTTTGAAACTGATTTCTTTGTCAGGTTGCTAGGCTAGTAGCTGTACGTTGAATTCTGATAGGAAGCGGTTGTTGTACTATAATGGTGAACGTTTGATAAAAAGAGTGTTTGTAAACAAGGGTACCAAAAGTAAAGCCTAATATAAACTTTAATTCAGTTTTCACCTCTCAGAAGAATAAAGTTAAAAACTAAGAACAACGAGCAAGCAAACAAACAAAACCCCAACCAGCCAACCAACCAGCAATACAAAAGCTCACCCACATTACCTCTATACCACGACCTAGGACCTAAGCTTGCGCAGTGCATGCACATAAAACTGGTTAACCTATGAAAGCATGAAAGGGTATAATGCATTTTATGTCACGGAGGAGGGAGGAGGGAGCACAACATACCAAAAAATGCTAGCAATATTGGAGTCGTAAAACAAGAAGGGGGAGAGAAGAAGAAGAAGAAGAAGAAGAAGAAGAAGAAGAAGAAGAAGAAGAAGAAGAAGAAGAAGAAGAAGAAGAAGAAGAAGAAGAAGAAGAAGAACAACAACAACAACAACAACAACAAGAACAACAACAAGAACAAGAACAAGAACAAGAAACATCAACAAAAAGCAGAAAGCAAAGAACAGATAAGAGAAAGAAGAAAAAAAGCAAAAGAAGAATTTAGAGAATTTGATGAATTTGAAGGGTTCGAAAAAAGACGGAAAACCTCAAAGAAAGGGTTGAAGAACAATCTTAGAATTCTAGCAAGAGTTAAAAAAAACCAGGAAGATTTTTAAGAAATCGATGAAGAACTTAAAAGAAAAAAAACACACAACAAAATGATTTGAAGATTAAATTTCAAAGAAATAAAAGCCAAAAAGGGGGAAATTAAAATAATTTAAGATTTAAAAAGAAAAAAAAAAACCAGAAAGGAACAGGAGTCATAGAGAAAGATGAGAAAGAATGGTAAGAGACAAAGAAACTTGAACAAAAATCTGAAAAAAAAATTAAGGTCAGACAGAGAGAGCAACAAATAAACAGGATACAAGAGACCAGGTAGTCGGTCAGAGAGAGAGAGAGAGAGAGGGAGGGAGGGAGGGAGGGAGGGAGGGAGGGAGGGAGGGAGGGAGAGAGAGAGGAGAGAGAGAGAGAGAGAGGAGAGAGAGAGAGAGAGAGAGAGAGAGAGAAGAGAGAGAGAGAGAGGAGAGAGAGAGAGAGAGAGAGAGAGAGAGAGAGAGACAGACAGACAGACAGACAGACAGACAGACAGAGAGACAGACAGACAGACAGACAGACAGACAAATAGACAGACAAATAGACAGACAGACAAATAGACAGACAAATAGATAAACAGAGAGAGACAGAGAGACATACTGATCAGACAGTCAGTCAGACGGACAGACAGACAGATAAACAGAGAGACAAAGAGAGACATACTGATCAGACAGACAAACAGTCAGTCAGTCAGACAGACAGACAGACAGACAGACAAACAGTCAGATAGACAGACAGATTGACAGACAGACAGACAGACAGACAAGTTGAAGGCAAAGAAGCAAGTAAAAGTGGAAGCGCTATCCGCTATTGTAGATCCCGTGAGTCTGTTAGCTTCGTATATAAACCTGTTCTTTTGGCCTGGTACATGTGCAAGTATTGTAAGCAAGCAAAGCAAAAAGAACCAGATTTCTTTGATCTGTGTCTCTGTTTGACTCTGTCTGTCTATCTGTCTGTCTGACTCTCTGTCTGTCTGTTTTTCCATCTCTCCATAATTATGTCTTTGTCTCTTGTCCCACAAAGAGTCGGTTGTAGTTTTTCATGTTTCATCCCATTTTGCATACCAGTTTATACTGTTTTTTTTCTCCTTACCCCCAAAACTCAGCGTATTGTGGCTTAGGGGCAATGTACATATTAAAACTGTTCAAGAGTTCTATCTGTCTGTCTGTCTGTCAGTCAGTCAGTCAGTCTGTCTGTCTGTCTGTCTGTCTCTGTCTGTCTGTCTGTCTGTCTGTCTGTCTGTCTTACTTTTTTTTTCTTTTTCTATCTCTCTTACACGGAGAGACACACATAAAAGGACACAGAGACAGACAGACAGATCGACTGACAGACAGACTGACACACACATATGCACACACACAAACACAAATATGTGAGCAAAACTTCCTAGATTACTATGCTCTTAAATGTTATGCTGACGTTGTCTTCATCTACGATTAGCTTTTTCTATGTACAGCACATTTTCTCGTATATTAATCACAGGGAAAAAATCCTATGAAATCGGAGTACGGCTGCTCATAATTATGATGCTGTATTTTAAAAAACAGAAACCAACCATATGAGTAAACTCTCATCCAATATGTACTTATAATATCACTGTATTTCCCAGGAGTAACGCTGAATGAGACCCAATGGATCTTTTAGGTAACCACAATGGGAGGTTCGGCAAGGGAAATCGTAACACTAACACATATCTAGAGAAGTAACGGGGGTGGGGGATGTCTCCAACTGGTTTGAATGTCGCACTCGTGATCTGACAACCCAGATTCAAAGAAGAAGGAGGCGGAGGAGGAGGAGGGGGAGGAGGAGGAGAAGAAGAAGGAGGAGGAGGGGGTAGGAGGAGGAGGGAGAGGAAGAGGAGGAGGAGGAGGAAGAGGAGGAGGAGGGGGGGAGGAGGAGGAGGAGGAGGAGGAGGAGGAGGAGGAGGAGGAGGAGGAGGAGGAGAAGAAGAAGAAGAAGAAGAAGAAGAAGAAGAAGAAGAAGAAGAAGAAGAAGAAGAAGAAGAAGAAGAAGAAGAAGAAGAAGAAAAAGAAGAAGTATGCAAAGAAGAATGCAAAAAATGCAAAAAAGAAGAAGAAAGCTGCAAAGAATGCGAAGAAGAATAAACAACGACACATTAACGAAAGAAAAACAAAAGAAAACCAACAACAAGAAGAAGATCAACAGCAAGAAAAAACATGCAAAGTAAACAACAGCAACCGAGAAACATTGTAGTGTAATTCAAGATTGGTAAACAAGGCCACAAAAAGACCGTACTCTTAAAAAAACAGCAAAAGGTTACAAAGTAAACCACCACTAAAAAACCCAAAACATTTAACATCTATTCCAACATTCATTCTGCATGTATGTCTACGTACATTCACTTCTACCCTTTGAGTGAGGTGGTATGGTAAAAGAAACGAAAAGAGAAAAGAATCTCAAACGAAGGAAAAAAAAAAGAATTGAAAACAAACCCACATCACGTTCATATACAACACGATTGAAACTCGTGCAAGAACCCAAAGTTGATGACAGCATGAAAGCATAAAATACCTGTAAAGTCCAAATGCTAGAGCGAGGTTAACTAATGAAAAAAAATGCACAAGGGAGCAGAAAGTCTGTAAAAAATATTAATGTTGTCACCACGAAAAAACACAGCAAGAAATTTGTTATTAAAAGAGAAAATAATGACGAAACTAAAAGAGAGGGTAGAGCGGGCAAGGCAGAGAGTAATAGGATGGAAGAAAAAGCAAATAAAATCCAAGGAGAAGAAAAACAAACAACAGAAAAAAACAGGCTAACGTGAAAAAGGTAAGAAACAAAACAGTGAGACAGAAAAGAAAAATCTCCCAAACAAAAAACAAAACCTAAAAAAGGCCTGTCGAGATCTAAAAAATAATACAACAACATAAAAAGTCAAACATACATTTTAAAAGCAATGCAAAAAAGAAAAAAATAACAACAAACAAACAAAACAAAGTAAGATTTGTTCAAGAAATCAATGAAGAATCTGAAAACTAAAAATGAAAATAAAAACACAGACAAGAAAGAGAAACCAAGAAAA
>CM060317.1:33155339-33172839 GCA_030674155.1 Stramonita haemastoma
AGAGAGAGAGAGAGAGAGAGAGAGAGAGAGAGAGAGAGAGAGAGAGAGAGAGAGAGAGAGAGAGGCAGGAAGGCAGAAGGAGAGGTAGAGAGAGAGGTAGAGGTAGAGAGAGACATAGACAGAGACAGAGAGACAGAGACAGACAGACAGACAGACAGACAGAGACAGAGACACAGACACAGACACAGACAAACAGACAAACAGACAGAGAGACAAAGAGAGACATACTGATCAGACAGACAAACAGTCAGTCAGTCAGACAGACAGACAGACAGACAAACAGTCAGACAGACAGACAGATTGACAGACAGACAGACAGACAGACAAGTTGAAGGCAAAGAAGCAAGTAAAAGTGGAAGCGCTATCCGCTATTGTAGATCCCGTGAGTCTGTTAGCTTCGTATATAAACCTGTTCTTTTGGCCTGGTACATGTGCAAGTATTGTAAGCAAGCAAAGCAAAAAGAACCAGATTTCTTTGATCTCAGTCTCTGTTTGACTCTGTCTGTCTATCTGTCTGTCTGACTCTCTGTCTGTCTGTTTTTCCATCTCTCCATAATTATGTCTTTGTCTCTTGTCCCACAAAGAGTCGGTTGTAGTTTTTCATGTTTCATCCCATTTTGCATACCAGTTTATACTGTTTTTTTTCTCCTTACCCTCAAAACTCAGCGTATTGTGGCTTAGGGGCAATGTACATATTAAAACTGTTCAAGAGTTCTATCTGTCTGTCTGTCAGTCAGTCAGTCTGTCTGTCTGTCTGTCTGTCTGTCTGTCTCTGTCTGTCTGTCTGTCTGTCTGTCTGTCTCTCTTACTTTTTTCTCTTTTTCTATCTCTCTTACACGGAGAGACACACATAAAAGGACACAGAGACAGACAGACAGACAGATCGACTGACAGACAGACTGACACACACATATGCACACACACAAACACACACACACAAACACACACACATACACACACAGACCTACCCCTCCCTCCCCCACCCCCAAACCACACACACACACATACACACACACACAACACACACCTACACACCTATACAAACACATCTACATCCAGTCAGACACACAACTTTAAAACGCAACGAAAAAAAAAACAACAACCCCAACAGCCACAAATAAATACAACAATAATAACAATACAAAAAAAGTCTAAAAAGGAAACTCATTTTACATTTAAAAAAAAAGCCACAGTACCTGCTCTTCTTTAAAATTATGTTACATTTGCAAGCAGTGGAAATTAATCAAAGAAAAAAGAAAGAAATAGAAAAAAAATTGTAAAAAAACACCTAACAAATTTGTTGAGGAATTTAAATGTGGAATAATTCAGAAAATAGACGAACCTTAAAAGAAAAAAAAGAGAGATGCAAGAGTAAAAAAGAACCCGCCCTAAAATCTTTGATAAGGAAAAGTCCAAAAACCGAACAAATAGAATCAAAGAATTCGAAAAATCATTAAAGAAGAAGAGACCCCAGAAAAAAAGAAGAAACGAAAATGAAGAAAAGGGGAGAGAGAGAAGAAAGAGAAGAATGCAAAGAAGAAAAATTGTAAAGAAGAAGAATGCAAAGGAGAAGAAGGATGGAAATAAGAATACAGAGAAGAAGAATAAGAATGGGAAGAAGATAGCAAACAAGATAGGAAATAATGCGAAGAAGGCGAAGAAAAATGCAAGGAATGCAAAGAACAAGAATGCACAGAAGAATGCAAAGAAGAATGCAAAGAAGAAGGAGAAGAAGAAAAAGAAGAAGAGAAGGAGAAGAATAATGCAAAGAAGAAGAATGCAAAGAAAAAGAATGCAAAGAAGAAGAATGCAAAGAAGAAGAATGCAAAGAAGAAGAATGCAAAGAAGAAGAATGCAAAGAAGAAGAAGAATGCAAAAAGGAAAAGCTATATCTTCATTAGAGTATATGAGTACTATTTTGTTATATACTTCGAGAGTGCCTGGTATGGAAGTTTTTGAAAAAATCGAATCATCTCGAGGTTATTTGTTACTGATGTGTGAAGTGTTGTATCAACGCAGTATTTTTTCTCCAGAAACAAACGGGGTATTTGCTTCTGGAAATTCTGTCCAGTATAACAGAACTAGACTACCCGTGTGTCAAAGACTATGAAAACTACTTCAGCTTGAATTATAGTCAATACTTTTTAAGGCTCTTAGGATTTCTGTCGTACATTTCTTTAGCTCTAACTATCGCAGTTTTAACTGCTGTGAAACTAGGTCTGCTTGAAAAAAACAACAAAAAAAGACATCAACAAAAATCAGTCCTAAATATGTGTGTGAATTGATAGTTTCCAGCTGTTTTGTATTCAGTTTCTGTTATGCCCTTTGACCCAGAAAGCCTTCTTTTCCAAAACACAATTACCTTAACTTTATTCAGGTTCCCTATAAAGCCTAACTTATGTGCCGAGTCTTGAGAATGATTAAATGGATTCTGTAACCCAGTCTCTGTTGTTTATCCATACAATAAGATCATCAGCGAACAGTAACAGTCACGAAATATCATTCTATGACAAGCTGATGAATACTTCCCTCAACAGTTCTATAATAAATTTGCAATGTCATTGATTAATAGAGGAAAACAAGAGTCAGACTCGTAACGCTTCCTTGCTATAGGCCTTGTATACAACTCAAGTATTCCGATAATCCATTCTTAACTCCTCACCTATGACTGTACTGTTTTATGAGGGACTTGAATCATCTCCAGCATTCTCCATTCATTTCTGATTGCAGGAGTAACTGACAAATAAAATCAGACTACTGACTGCGTCATACGCTTTCCTGAAATCTACAC
The DNA here is from genome assembly GCA_030674155.1 of Stramonita haemastoma. Taxonomy (NCBI): domain Eukaryota; kingdom Metazoa; phylum Mollusca; class Gastropoda; order Neogastropoda; family Muricidae; genus Stramonita; species Stramonita haemastoma. The sequence goes on from CM060317.1 coordinate 33,158,131, forward strand.
AGAAACAAGGGGGGAGAGAGAGAGAGAGAGAGAGAGAGAGAGAGAGAGAGAGGAGAGAGAGAGAGAGAGAGAGAGAGAGAGAGAGAGAGAGAGAGAGAGAGAGAGAGAGAGAGAGAGAGAGAGAGAGAGAGAGAGAGAGAGAGAGAGAGAGAGAGAGAGAGAGAGAGAATCCAAACCAGAGACAATGGAAATAGACACAGAGAAACACAGGAGATAGAGACAGAGTGACAAACATCCCAATCCATCCATCCATCCATCCATCCATCCATCCATCCATCCATCCATCCATCCATCCAATCCATCCATCCATCCATCCATCCATCCATCCATCCATCCATCCACACACACTCACTCACACACAACACACAAGCCCCCATCCACACACAGACACACATCCACCCACCTGCACACACACACACACACACACACACACACACACACACACACACACCACACACACACACACACACACACACACCTGCACACGCACACAAACACACATCCACCCAAACACACACACACACTCACTCACTCACTCACTCACTCACTCACTCACTCACTACACACAAGCCCCCATCTGTACACACACACACACACACACACACCACACACACCTACACACCCGCCTACCCACCAACCCACCCCCCCACACACACACGCACGCACACACACACTCACTCACTCACTCACTCACTCACTCACTCACTCACTCACTCACTCACTCACTCACACAAACACATTACCCCCCCACACACACACACACACACACTACCCCTCCTCCCCCCCTCCCCCCCCCCACAGATTTTATACCCTCGCTTTGTTCTCTTTTTCCTCCTCGTACTGACAAGCCCTATCAGCGCGGCTCATTGTGCCCCAAGACGCTGGCAGAGGAATTAATGAAGACGGGACAAAAGGGAGCAATTGGCTATATTATACACGAGATTGCTCGGCCTTGTACATCGATTTTTAGTGTTCATCCATGAAGCACCTACCGCCCCCAACCCTCCACCCACATCCCCCCAACCCCCCCAACCCCCCCAACCCCTAACCCTCACCTTTCTCCTAACCACCACCACCCTCCTGGTCTTCCCCCTTCCCTCCCTCCCTCTCCCCTTTTTTTTTTTTTTTACTCTCTTCCCGTTCAGTCTAGACATATAGCTCTCATTGTACCTTCCTATCAATATTTTATTGATATTATTTGTTAATATGTCGTATGAAGTTTATGGTTTGGGATACTGACAGCCCATTGTTGTTGCTGATATATGAGATGTTTTCGTTATTGTTTTTTTGCTTTGTTTTTCCTTACTGATATCTGTGAGAAAAAACAAACTAACTATCAATCAAATTTCGACTGTTTTTTAGTTCCACATTGATACACCTGCAGTGTTAAGAAATACAACTAGCAAAAATTCGCAGCAAAACTTCACTCTGTTTAAAATTACAGGACACACTGTCATAATTTTTTTTAAAATCCTCATGGTCCAGACGTTCTGTTTAAAGTTTGTCGTGAAAAAGACGAACTGTGTAACATGAACTGTTTGAAAGGTCTACGTATATATAGAGAAGGCTTCAATCGCATAACATCAGGCACACACACACACAAACACACACACACACACACACACACACACACACACACACACACACACACACACACACACACACACACACACACACACACACACACACACACACACACCAATCCGGTAAGGAAAAAGAGTAAAATTGTTCTCATAATCTATGTGGATGTTGGAGAGCAAGGTGTCAGAGACCTCAGCTTCTCCAGGGACCAGCATATTGAGGGCGGCGCCCATCTCCTCTTCCTCGCTGCTTTACCTTCCCTGTCCCTAAAGAGGGCAGGTACCCATTTACAGCTGGGTGAACCGGGGTGACTGTACTGAAGCCAAGGCGTGTGAGCGGTCACCCACCCACTTTGGTAACTCCACTCAACACAGCTTAATTAACCTCAGCATGGGAAGAGCCAGTGCTCTGACCACTGGGCTATCCCGTCCCCATGTGCGGTATGAATGCACGTAAAAAGAGCAAAAAGGCGGTGACAGATTTGTGTGGTGTAGATGGATAGGGATAAGCATTTTTTGTGTGCATTATTCTGACTCTACATCTGCTCCGATTGCCCATCAGTTTTTGTTTGTAACTTTATTTGTTTGATATTGCATTGTATTGTGTTGCAATTTTTTTCATGTTGTTGTAGGGATATTTCGCAGCTTAGATACCCCGAAGGTCACCAGAATAATGTACTCTGTCTCATGCATTGCACTGGATCGAATAGTGCACGGCAGATGAGTAGATTGTGTGTATGTTTGTTTTCAAAATATCGCGCCACATAGGCAGGCAGCCATTATCCGACTTGAGATTAACCCCTTGGAGATGGCAGGAGCTCTTTCAGTGTAAATCTCATCTTCCCTTTCTGGAAATTCTGAGCTAGAAATTTCCCCCTTTTCCTATCACTTCATTTGTTTCTGCCCTTTCCCTTAAATCTCTGTCCCCTCTCTTAGATTTACATTCTTCCTACCCAGCCGATTCTCCTTCCCTTATTCAAGCATGTCTGAACTTTTTTCTTTACAACCTTCTCATGAGCTGCATGCCTTGTGTGGAACGACCTGCTACAGAGGGCGGAGAACCGTGGGGAGTAGAATGTTGGGAGTGGAGTAGACTGGTTGCATAATCTTCAGTTGTGCCCCCACGGTCCACGGGACTACGGGACAGGTGAAGGAAGGTGGAGAATGAGCTACATGCCTTGAAGTTGGAATTTCTCAGCTAAGGTTAGCGAACAGACCTCCTGTAGAGTGCCAAGTTGCAGGAGAAAACCAGGCACTATTACCCATTTTACCCAATAGAGTCCTGGCAATTGCAGTATCGTGTTGCGTTTTTACATTGTTTCTTTTACATGCACTGCATTTGGTTCATCGAACATCGAACTTTGGTGGCCTCTTGTGAATTAAGGGTGGACATTTTTTTTTATGTTGTCCAAGATCAACTTTAAGTGCAGGCCTGCCAGTACCTTAATTATCTTCGTGTATATATACAAAAAAGGAGCAAATATCAACGTTAAAGATCTCATAATTTATTATGGGTTACGGAAACACAAATTGTACCCAATATGCACCCCCGACGACGGATTACAGCTATCTTCATGGTGGACAAAAACTGGATGCATAAGCAAAATCTGAAGACATCTGTGTACCACTTGATCTCAAGTCATACCGCGCTAAACAGTTCCTATGGTCTGCTGAGTGGAGAGTTTCGAGGGAAAGAAAACGAAGAGTGATAATTATAGAAAGAAAAAGATGGCAGTAAAGAGGAGAGAAGAAAGAAAAACAAGTAGACATTTACAAAACAAATAACCACCCCCCAAAAATACACAACATTATAAGAACATATTACCTTAAAGAGAAATGTTGAATAGCCTGTAAAAGACTTTGCAACAGATACAACACAAAAACATCAACCAGTAATACTAGCTACACCTAAAGGCAAGACTGACACAAACAGACCTATAAAGAGCCCCATAGGATGGAATCAGCTTCCAACGAAGGTGGAACATTTGACTCAAGAGTTGCACACATAAATGGAACATTTTTATATCCACCTAAATGTGTTTCATACATATAGTTTGGTGTAGTTACGGTATAGTCCCCTTTTCATAACTCGTAGGATGATTTTTCTTCTTCTGTCCTTTAAATCACGAAAGTAATTGTCGATGTCAAGCCCACATAAAATAATAACGAACCATCGTAAGATGTTTTGGCGAACTGTTTATAACCATAGGAACTAAAGCTTTCGTATTGCTTTGTGTTGTATTGTGTTGTTTTGTATTGTACTGTACTGTATATGTATTATATTGTATAATATTGTATCGTACTCTACTGCATTGTAGAGTCCAAAAACTGGAAGTATAGCTTCCTTTACCAGATAATTGTCGTTCAAATCTTGCCCTCCAGACTGTTTTCCTATCCATGCCCCCTCCCCATCCTTACCCTTTAAATGTCAGTGGCATCCCCGAACTCGGAATGCAGCTACCTTCATGATGCGCAAAAAACGGTCTGATGCGCAAAGACTCACCATTGAAAAATATAGGAGCTCTTGCTAAGGAACAAGAAAAAGAAGATGCAAATGGGATTTAGCTACAGCTACAGATAAATATTACGTGCATAAAAAATAGACTATATTTGCCTCACTTGGGGCCCAAATCTCCCCCGTCCCAACAGACAATTCAGTAAGAATTGTTTATGGAAAATATCTACTCATAAGGACACAGACCCAAGGTTTGTAAATTAACCAATAAAGGAAGATTTAATCTCACCACCAAACTATCCATTCACGAACGGCATATTCAAACAGCAGTTCTGCAAAAAGATCCCGACCAACAAAAAAAAATCCCAAACACTCACAGGTGCAGACTGAAATGGATAGTACACACAAAGCTACACTTTTCTTAAGGTCACTGCGACCCAAAGCAAGTTTTGGGCGAACTCTCCATTTAGCTCCAGCTATCAAATCTGACTCAGAGAAGAAAAAAGTATCTTGTTTTCTTCATAACTATGGGCAGTGTAAGAGAGTAAGGGTTAAAAGCAAAACACAGAGTCTAGTAAAACTAAACGTGTTAGAAGTAAGAGAAGGATCCTACTTTGTCCTTTTCTGATGACAGATACAACAGTCATAATAATACCAGACAACTACTCGTCCTGGTAGCACTGTTTTTTTTACAATGTCAATGGCTGTTGTTTTTCTTCTTATTGTTCTTCTTTTTCTTGTTCTTCTTGGTTTTGTTCTTCTTCTTGTTCTTGTTCTTTTTCGAAATTCTTCTTCTTCGCAATTCTTCTTCTTTCCTGTATATTCCTTTTCTAAGGAAGACGGGCAAAAACGAATCCCCGAGTTTTTCTGTTCAGCTTACCGGTCTTTCTATCTCTTGCTTGTCTGTCTATATCTGCCATTTTCTCTCTGTCCTTCTTTGTCCTTCTGTCTTCTATCCTTTTTTTTGTTTCCCCATTTGTGGTCGAATCTGTCTGTGTCTCTCTGTTTCCCTCTTTCTCTCTCTCTCCGTGTCTCTGACTCTCTCTCTGTCTCTTTCTCTCTGTCTATCTATCTGTCTGTCTGTCTCTGTCTCTATATCTGTCTCTTTCTCTACCTCGTTGCCATTTTGTTTACCTACCTGTCCGTCCTCACTTCAACCTTTTCTTTCTGTCTGTCTTATTATTATTATTATTTATTTTTTTATCTCTCTTTACTTTTTCTATTTCTCTACTTTTGTTTGTCTATCTTGTATGTGTATGTAACTGTCTTCTTCTTCTTGTCGTCGTCGTTTCTTTTCCCGTCTCTTCTCTGTTTCTGTTTCTCTGTATTTTCTGTCTGTCTATATGACTTCCTATCATTTCTTTTCCCCATCTCTCATTCTTGGCTTCCCTCTTCTCTTCTCACTGACTTTCCTGAGCACCCTCCCCCTTCCTTCCTTTCTTTCCTTCCTTCCTCCCTTCCTTCCTTCCTTCCTTCCTTCCTTCCTTCCTTCCTTCCTTCCTTCCTTCCTTCCTTCCTTCCTTTCTGTCGGTCTGTCTGTCTGTCTGTCTGTCTGTCTGTCTGTCTGTCTGTCTCTCTCTGTCTCTCTCTCTCTTCCCCGTCATTCTCCTTCCTCCCTCCATCCCTCCCTCCCTCCCACTCTCACCATACCCCCTTCCCTCCCTCCCTCCCTCCTTCCTTCCCTTACCATAGAAGTGTTTCACCCTCTCTTTTCTAAACTATCAATAAAATCGATTTTTTTTCTCTCGACGGAACAGAAAACGAATTGTAGGAAACCTTTGGCAGAATACTGTAAAGTCGTGAGCAAATTGTACAGCGTCGTTCCATTAAAGAGGGACTGGTCATCAAAGTCTTGGTACCCATTTCCAGCGAGCCCTAGGGAACCTAAGCAAACAACCCTTGCGGTGATTATTTGTTCCATTCAGCCTGACTTCAAGACTCGACTGCTGACAGTTTCTGAGGCTGGTTTTTGGTTGGAACTTTCATCAGTTTAACCTGAGTTCAGGTAGAGATATTGGTTGATGTTGTCAACAAGTGGTATGTTTCTTTTCTGGAGAAAAAACAAAATCCCAGGTATGGTTGTGACGGGGAGACTGAGATGAGCAGCGTGGGAACAGCAGTATGAGGAGGTCACAGAAGACGAGGCAGCACCCCCCCCAAAAAAAAAAAAAACAACAACAACACAAAAAACAAACAAAAGTGGTTTAAGTAAGCTTATTAAGGATTATTGTGTAGTGTGGATAAGGTCACATGTATGGGATTTGAGGTTGTGTTTGTGTCACAATGTTAGTGTGAACTTTTTTTTTTTTTTACTGTAACATTACCACAAACTAACAAATAGAAACTCTACACACATCCACTTTTCGTAAGAGTAGGCCATTGTGTGCGGGTGGGAACAGATGACAAGATTTACAAAAACTGCATGCACACGGGGACTGGATGTTAAAAAGCACACGAATGCTTATTCCATTATCCCTCGTTATAAAAGAAAAAAAAATAACACACACACACATACGCGCACACGCATGCGCGCACATCCACACGCATGGGCGTACACTTGCGTGCACGTGCGTGGAGGTGCTTTTTTACATCCAGTACCCGTGTGCATGTACACATATGTGTGCATGTGTGTGTTTATGAATGAGCTTTTTCTATGTGCAGACACGTATATTTGCAAGTTCATACTCACAAAGAAAGACAGAAAGAAAAAAAGAAAGAAAGGGAGAGAGAGTGAGAGAGAGAGAGAGAGAGAGAGAGAGAGAGAGAGAGAGAGAGAGAGAGAGAGAGAGGAGACAGACAGACAGACAGACAGACAGACAGACAGACAGACAGACAGACAGACAGACAGACAGACAGACAGACAGACAGACAGACAGACCCAGACCCAGACCCAGACAGACAGACAGAGACAGAGACAACCATCTACAGACAGAGGCAACAGATACAGAGGGAGAATCGCTCAGACAGAGACAGAAAGACAGAAAAAGAGACAACAAGAAGGACGTAAAAAGACATACAGACAAAGAGACAGGTACAGATGAAATTCTCTGTCTTTGAGACAACAAAGTGTTTGAATTTGAATTTGAATTTGATACACATACAGACATGCATCATAAGAAGATTGGAAAAAAAAAGACAAACAAAAAAGAATTCGTTCCATTCAGTACGTTGAGTCAAATACACCTGTGTGAATGCACCACACTCTTTTTTTCCCTTTCTAGTCATAGTATACGAGGTCAAAATCCAATTTTCTCCGTCTGATAACATTGACAGATAGATCACTAGGAGTAGAGGGAAAGAGAATGAACTAGCAGGTCACAGAGAGAGGCGCGACTTGCTGCTTGGTCTATGTGACTATGCTGACAAGATTACAGCGACTGAGGTAAGTGTATTTCAGAAGGAAGACTAGACTTTTATTGTGTGCCATACGGTTTAAAAGACGGAGAGGCGCTTGCATAATTTTACAATTATTGTGTGCACACATCTGTCTATGTCTGTCTGTCTGTCTGTCTGTCTGTCTGTCTGTCTGTTTGTCTGTCTTTTTGTCTGTCTGTCTGTCTGTCTGTCTGTCTGTCTATCTATATATCTATCTATCTATCTATCTATCTATCTATCTATCTATCTATCTATCTATCTATTCTATCTATCTATCTATCTATCTATCTATCTATCTATCTATATGTATATATACTGACAGACAGAGAGACAGAGAGATAGAACCAGACAGACAGAAAGAGAGAGAGGCAGAGAAATAAATGGAGAAAAAAAAACCAGAAACAGGCTACCGACACACAGACATACAGACAGACTGTCATGGATGCCCAAAAATATGCATCTGACTATTTCATTCACTTTGTGAGTCAAATACACCACTGAATGAACCACACTTTTTTTTTTTTTTTACCCCATCTTCTCTCCAACAGTGTACAAGGTCAGGATTCAATTTCCAAAGTCTGATAACATGGACAGTACAGGTCAGTAGGAGTAGACAGAGAGAAGAAAAGAATGAGAAAATTCACTGAGGAAGCTGCGACCTGCCTGTCTCCACTCTGTTACTGTGCTGACAAGGTTAGGGAGACTGAGACGACTCCTTGAAAAGCAAGAAAAGACTTTTATTGTGCATAATACGGTTTAAACATACCAAAAAAGAAGCGTTTTGCATGCACGAATGCATTGATATTTTACGGGCATCGAATACGAAGAGGTATAGAAGCACGTGTGTGTGTGTGTGTGTGTGTGTGTGTGTGTGTGTGTGTGTGTGTGTGTGTGTGTGTGTGTGTGTGTGTGTGTGTGTGTGTGTGTGTGTGTGTGTGTGTGTGTGTGTGTGTGTGTGTGCATATGTGTGTGTGTGTGTGTGTGTGTGTGTTGTAAGGGGGTAGGAACAGATGAGGGGCGGAGATGGATGAAATGGAATTTTTTTTTTCTTGATATGTAAGCGCTGTAGGATGAAGTTAATTCTGATCCCATGTACATGTTTATAAACACTGCGTTTAAGCACCATCATATGTAAAAGGCATCAGTAAAGCTAAAGGTGTTCCCCCCTAACCTATGTGGTGATTGGGGAGCAAGATGTCAAAAACCTCAGCTTCTTTAATCTCTACACGCCAGCATATTGATGGTGGCGCCAATCTCCTCTACCTCGCTGCTTAATTAACCTCCCATGTCTATAATGAGGGCAGGTACCCATTTACAGCTGAGTGAACTGGGGACTGCACTGAAGCCAAGGCGCGCAAACCATTTGGTAACCATCCTCGATGCTGCTTAATCTTAGCTTGGGGGAAAGCGAGTGCTCTGACCACTGAGGTATCCCGTTCATCTCCCCTGCCTGCCCCCCCCCCCCCCCCCATCACACGTACGCATTTTCCAAATATGTTTGAAACCCATTTCATGCAAGCTTTGAGGTAATCATGAAGACCAGTAACAGAACATGTCCGATGGAATGGAAATGGATGTCATATAAAAATGAAATAATGATAAAGATTATGAAGGTTAATGATAACAAAGCTGGTACAGATTTATGAACATCAGATATTTCAAATACATCTATTTAAGTTACAAAACTTTGACATGTCCATTGGAATGTACTCCTGTTGTCATAATAATTACATCCAAAACGCACACATACACAAACACACACACACACACACACACACACACACACACACACACACACACACACACACACACACACACACACACACACACACACACACACACAGAAAGCATCTTGCGCACACGTTAGATCCTGTTCCGCTTTTTGTAAGAGTAGGCAATCGTGTGCCGGTGGAACAGATGACATTTACAAAATTGCATACACACGGGGACTGCATGTAAAAGCACAAGATGCTTATCCCACTATCCTCGATATAAAAAAGTAATAACCACACACACACACACACACACACACACACACACACACACACAGGCGCGCGCGCGCACACACACACACATGCGTGCGCGCACACGCACACGAACACACTCAACTGGAGATTATAAAAAAACATTTTTAATAATCTGCTGCAAATTTATGATCATCAGATATTTCAAACACATTTGCACTGGTTTGATTAGTGTTTATCACTTGAGCAAAGACGTTGGGGTTTATTTTGTTTTGATAAAAGAATTCCTCTTTTCCATCTCTTTTTCTTTTCTTTTCTTTTTCTTGAAACTCTTCCCATTTATTTTATCATAGACTTTTAGTTCTTTGTTTCATTTTCAGATTTTTGTCTGTCAGCAGTTCTGTCTGTGTGTATCATCATTGTTCGTTTTCTACGCCTCTCTCTCTCTTTGTCTCTCTCTCTCTTTGTCTTCTCTCTCTCTTTGTCTCTCTATCTGTCTGTCTGTCTGTTTCTCTGTCTGTCTGTCTGTCTGTCTGTCTGTCTGTCTGTCTGTCTCCCTCTCTCTCTCTCTCTCTCTCTCTCTCTCTCTCTCTCTCTCTCTTGAGCAGCATATAATAAAAATTATTTATTGGGTTGCTGCGTTCTATGTCATGATGTTATTTCATGTTTGTCCCCGTTTTTAGAAGCTGTGGCCTTTTATGAATAAAACCTGCATAATTATGCTTCTCTCTCTCTCTCTCTCTCTCTCTCTCTCTCTCTCTCTCTCTCTCTCTCTCTTCTCTCTCTCTCTCTCTCTCTCTCTCTCTCTCTCTCCTCTCTCTCTCTCTCTCTCTCTCTCCCCCTTCTTCTCTATTCTTCCTCTTTTCTTATTCTCTTCAATCATCTAACAGTAAACAGCAACAAAATAATAACAACAATAACCCCCCCAAAAAAACAACAACCCAACAGCACACACACACACAAAAATCAATGGCAAAGGGACAAGAAAAATAACGAGGAATGAAAGAAGCCTCAGAAGAAGAAGAAGAAGAAGAAGAAGAAGAAGAAGAAGCAGCAAAAGATTAAAAAAAAGAATAAAAAAGAAGAAAAAAGAAAGAAGAAGCTGTAAAAATCATTGGCAGGCAAATTGTATGACTTCTTCACAAGGCAAAATACCAAGGCCTGCAGGGTCGATAAAAAAAAAGAAATGGCTAACCATACCCCCCCCCCTCCACCCCTGACGCTAGCAGACCTGGGAGGGAGGGAGGGAGGGAGGGACCTAGGCAAACACACACAACAGCTTGGCTGATTATTTGACCAGGCTCGGGCTGATCTGAACTCACTTGTTTAATTTGCTGGAGATAAGGACTTCTACAAAGTTGTGGGGGGTCTTTAAAAAAGAAAAAAAAAGACGACTGTAAGATTGTAGTTACTGTGGTGGTGATGGCGTGAGGGAAATGATTTCATGCATGTGTGTTGTGAATAAAAAAAAGTTTAAAGAAAAAAAGGTTGTTGAAAAAATGACAAGTTTGACTAAAAGTGATGATGATGAACGAGTGAATGTAGGTGTGCGTGTACGCATGGCTGGGTAAATAAAAATAATGACCACACGATAGCAGGTTCACACACAAACACACACATGTACACACACGCGCGCGCACGCACACACACACACACACACACACACACACACACACACACACACACACACAACTATTACTAACACACACACACAGAAACTATTGCAAACACACACACACACACACTATCAAAACACACACGCACATGCACACACACAGACAACACACACACACTCATACACAAACACACACACACACACACACACACACACACACACACACACACACACACTAGCTGTAACACACGTATGCACACGCACATGCAAACACAAATCCCACACAGACAAATAACACAACACACACACACACACACACACACACACACACACACACACACACACACACCACACACACACACACACACACACACACACGAATATGAATAAATGAATGGTACTTTTTATATAACATTTCAAGGCAAACAGAGTGTATTCATTACAAAATTAACTAAAAAATGTAGATGTTGGAGTGATCAACTAAACTAAAGTAGACTAAAGTAAGCTAAAGCTAAGCTAAGCTAAAGCTAGACTAGACTAGACTAGACTAGACTAGACTAGACTAGACTAGACTAGACTAGACTAGACTAAACTAAACTAAACTAAACTAAAACTACACAGTAGGCAAATAAGTTGCGCTCTAGATTCTAGAGCGCAAACCCTGGGTTAAGTAAGTATGGAAGGCAAGCTGTTACCCATGCAGGAGACCCCCCCCCTCCCCCGTCCTTCGCGTCGCCGGAATGGTCCACTGGAAAGACAATCTCCGATACGCACGGTTCCAGTGCCGTCGAAGGAGCCACCAGAATTTTGCCACAAACAGCCCCATTTACAGCTGGGTTAGCTGAGTGACCATGCTGAAGCCAAGGTGCACAGTCACTCATCTACTTAGTAACCATGCTCAGTGCTGCTTACCTTTTTAGCCCAGGGAAAGCGAGTGCTTTGACCACCGAGCTATCCCCACCTCCCATCCACAAAAAATCAATGATAGAAAAAAAAACACATTTCCTTGTTAACTATCAAAACTGATTGCAAAAAACTTTCAACATATATACAATCAAACATCTTCAGCAAAAATAAGTATTCTTAAAACTACAAAACAAAATGCTGTTTTATAGACAGTAAACCAGTCAACTAAGAGAGGAAACGTGACTACTTGTTTCAAGGGAAATAAAAAAAGTAATTATCGCCCTTGAGCGATCGTAATGTTTATAACGTAAAACGTATGTGACATATCTACAATCTTTCCGGCCACATAACAGAGACCTTGTGTCATAATATAAAAATGATATAAAGAAGCATTAACATCTTTTCAAGCTAGCCGTATTTTGCTGTATACGGCATAAATGGTATGATAATACCACGTAAAAATATAAACCATTTTCTTCAGCTGCACATCAAAACAAAAACACACAAAATATGTCTTTTTTTTTGCTGATTCTTTCTACAGTTGTGCAAAACAAAAGGACAAGAAAGAGGTGACAGGACGAAAAAGAACAAAGCAGAAAGAAAGAGAAGGATAGAAAAGATGGAATTCCTAGGACAGAATTTTCAGCAGGTAGGGATGCTATTTATATTGATAGATCCCCTGCATCCACACTGGGGATCTTAATAGGCTCAAAAACAAATGAAGGATCACCATAAGCACCAAATGATGATGATAATCATGCCATTTGACACATGCATATGTTCCAGAGGCTTCATCCCAAAGGCTTCATCCAAGAGGCTTTATCCGAGAGGCTTTGTTAAAGGCTTTGTTCCAGAGATTTTGTTCCAGAGGCTTTTCCAAAAAGTCTTTGTCCCAAGTCTTTGTCCCAAAGGCTTTGTCCTAGAGGCTTTGTCAAATGGCTTGTCCCAGAGGCTTTGTCAAGAGGCTTTTTTAAGAGCCTTTATGGCAGAAGTGTTTTCAGAGGCTGTGTCCTAGAGGCTTTATCCCATAGGCTTTTTCTTAGAGGATATGTACAAGAGGCTTTGGCAAGAAGTTTGTCCCAGAGGCTTCGTATTTGTCCGAGAGGCTTCATCAAGAGGCTTTGTCCCAAAGCTTTATCAAGAGGCTTTGTCCCAAGGCTTTATCAAGAGGCTTTGTCCCATAGGCTTTATCAAGAGGTTTTGTCTCAAGGCTTTATCAAGATGGCTTTGTCCTGATTCCTAGCTGATTTCTGTCTATAGCTTAATGTGTCGTCATTTATACAGCGGGGCGACATGTATGAAGACCAGTAATATAATGATGTATGTACACACACACACACACACACATCCTCACACAACTACTCTCTCACTCGCTCACTCTCACTCACTCACTTCACACTCATTTACTCATTACTCACTCACTCAAATTTTTTAGTTATGATCATATATAAATAGTAGTATGAGATTTTTTTTTTTTTTAGCCATGATCGTAAAACATACTACCTTGTGTGTAAATAATCGCCATAATCGCATTGGTACTGGGCTAAAAAATATATATATATAGACAAGATCCTAAAGATTCAGGCCTGAGACTCAAAAGATATGATGCCATAAACATCGGCCTTGGATGTAGAAACGTGATCTGTAGACACTACCCTCAGACCTATAGCAATGGCGATAAAAGATTCTGGCTTGGGGCTTATTGCCCAAATCATGAAGATAATGGCCCAAGAATTGCAGCCGTGGCTGGCTATCATGATATTCTTGGCTGTGATTCATGACCGTGAAGGCAGCGATGTTAGCTTCGTATACGTGCTAGCAACTAATTAACTACTAACTGACTAACTGAATAACTTAACTAATGAATGTCTAATACTAATAACTAACTAACTAACTAATACTGACTAACTAACTAATCATTAGCAAACTAACTAACTAACTAACTAACTAACTAACTAACTAACTAACTAACTAACTAACTAACTAACTAACTAACTAACTAACTAACTAACTAACTAAAAGACGAACTGACGAACTGACTAACTGACTGACTGTGTGGGTGTGTGGGTGTGTGGGTGTATGTGCATATGTGTGTATGGCTTTTGAGTAGGTTTTTGAAATATTATTTTTATTTTTATTTATTTATTTATTTATTTTATTTATTTATTTTTATTTTTATTTTTTCTCTTTTGGTTGTTGTTACAGTAGTTGCTTGTATTATTTATAGGCATAGTTTATTTTAAAGTTGTTGAAATCATGTTAGCAAATTAATGTTGGTGAAATGTTTGTTGTTGTTGTTTTATTTGTTTGTTTGCTTTTTCCCCTTTTCTTTCTTTTGTTGGCTTTATTGTTTGCTAGGGATTTTCTGCTTTGTTTTTTGTTGGATTTTTGTTTTGTTTTGGATTTGATTTTTGCTATTGTTTTGATTTTTTTCTTTTCTTTTCTTTAGATAGATGGCTTGATGGAAAAAAGCAGATTGCTGCTTACTCAATGTACCATCTGGAAATAAAAATTTGATTGATTGATTGATTGATTGATTGACTAACTGACTAACCAAGTAACTGACTGAATGACTGACTAAATAAGTAACTAAATAGCTGTGCTAACTGAATGACTAACTAACTAGCTAGCTAAATGAATACCTCCCTCATAAATCAATAAAAAAGGGAAAATTAAAAGAAAGAAAATTATCACAAACTTGAAATGGTCTGATAACTTAAAATTTTATTTCATAGGAAGCTGTATTTCATATTGCTTTAACCTCGTGTAAAAAGACGCTAAATGAAAAAAACAAAACAACGAACAAACAAACAC
>CM060317.1:33185339-33192839 GCA_030674155.1 Stramonita haemastoma
TAACTTGATAGAACTGTCCGATTTTCAATTTGTTTTTTGGTATTGTATAGTCATTTTATTGCAAAATAATAACATGCCAATAACTAAAAACTGACCTCTGGTGCCATGCGACTCCTTATGTGGTGCAGTGTCACAAATACAGGCGTGCCTGCCCATACACACTCTTAAAATAAGGGGCAGATAAATAAGATGTGACAAAAGGCCGTTGGAGTCCCATCCTACCCCGACTTTTGTGCAGTGACAGAGCCCACGGCACCAAGTGGATCGGTGGTCTAGGTGGTCACGCGCCTTGCCTAGAAAGCAAAAAGTCCGGGCTGGAGTGTGCGGGGTTCGAGTCTTTCGGATGAGACGATAAACCGAGGTCCCGTGTGTTACACATCACTATTTAGCGCACGTAAAAGAACCCACGGCAACAAGGGGGTTGTCCCTGGCAAAATTCTGTAGAAAGAAGCCACTCTGATAGGGAAACAAATACACTTGCATGCAGGAAAAAGAAAAAAAAAATGGGTAGGCGCTGCACATGTGGCGACGCGCTCTCCCAGGGGAGAGCAGCCCGAATTTCACGCAGAGAAATCTGCGTGACATAAAGTGGTTCAAAATACAAAATACAAGAGAGTTTTCTACTGTAGGCATACACACTTTAATAACATCTTTAATATGGGTGGTGCTGTTCTTGTGGTGATACCACAGCCACAAAGAGAACAGCCTGGCTTGAATCTAGCAAGTCTGTCGGAACGAAAGCTGGTAAAGTGTAGGCAACAATACATAGTATTACACATAATATCAATGAAAATATACAATTGATGCACCACAGCACAGATCAGCGCAGGGCAGTTGCCACACGAACACACAAAAAATAGAATAGCACTGCGGTCCAAAAGTTCAAAGCAACATGATAATGATAAGGATCATTTTATGGACGCACTTTCAGATATATGACCAGTACGCCTGTAGGTATTCTGGGCAATGTGCTCTTAAACATGATACGAGGTGTAGATACAGACGAATGCACTGGGCCTAAGATGCAGTTATTTCTTTAATACACCTAAGATCTGGTTTCTTTGTTTGAGTGGTTTTGTTTTCTAAGAGATCTGCTTCAGCATCATTAAGTTTTTTAATTCATTTTTCCTCTTCATCACATAAATTGTCATGTTGTACTGACGCGTACTGTCCTAACAACACATGTACGCACGCACACACATACACGTGCACGCGCAAACACACGCACGCTCGCATCCCCCCCCCCTACTGAATACATGCATAGTATGCTCTGATATGTATGAGACAGAGACAGACAGAGAAACAGTCAGCAGGAACATTGCTGAAAGTAGCCTAACATCCACCACCCAAAATAAGCCTTTGTTTAAAGAAAAACCCAAACGGTAAAACATTCCTGAGTAGCTGAACAATACCTTGAACTGAACATTGTTGTGCATGTGTTGTGTCGTAAAGTGGTCTATATCCTAAAATGAATATGCTCAAGAGAGGTAAGAACTTCTCCCTGGGTTTTGAAACAACCTCCCCTTTCCTTTACCAGATGGGCTGTCAATGCACAGACTGCAAATTACAAAACAAACGAATCTAAATCTGAAATTCTTCTTGTGAACGTGCATATCAATAGAACAACAGATTGTCCTTGGTAAGTCAAGGAGTCTTGTACACGTTTTGAGTTTGCAGTCTCGACATTGCTTTTATCTTATATAAAGTATCTTTTTATGGCCATCATTTTGGGTGGGTTTTTCAAGCGTATTGATAGAAAACGAAGTGCCCAGTAGTTTAGAAATGATTTCCAGTTACATTGTTAAGACCAGGTTTTTGCATTTGAAGGTCTTACTCCAGCTAGGGACAGAAAACACATTTAGCGACACAACACACACGTGCAAATCGTGTCTCTGTTGCGAGTTCGGGTGAGTTGATTTGTTTTTTTCTTTTCTTTTTTTTTCTCTTGCCATTTCAAAGGGCCTGACATCTGCATGCAGTGTGGACCACTTGAACAGCTGGGAAAGCAAACTGTGGGATTTTGAACATCATCGTTTTTGCCTTTGTCTTTTTTATAGAAAGACTATGACGAAGAGCAGCACTGGTGAGTAATTTTTATTTAGAAGTAGCTACTTAGTGAGTAGGCCATTAGGTATCGATAGTGGTAAGAAACTCGCGTAGAGCATGGCAGCAGAGAGTCCTCAGAGGAGAAGCCCCCTTCAAACAAGTGTTTCGGGCCTTTAATCTTCCTTATTTATTTTAAAACTTAGGGGGAAATCCCTGCTTTGTGAATTTCATGACAGCTGCTACCAAGAAATGTTAATCTTGAGTGCAGCGAGTGATTTGGCGCATTCACAAGGACCAGGGCTGAGAGTCTGATCTAGTGTAGTTGTGTCATAAACCAACCAGGCCTATTCCGTGGTTTTGAAAACTGATTGAAACAGCTGTGTCGTGAACCAAAATGGTTTGGTACTGTCACGAATAGCATCCTTCAAACACACACACACACACACACACACACACACACACACACACACACACACACACACAACACACACACACACATCCAGACTTTCAAGGCAAGATTGTTTTTGATTAGGACGTTAAAGCAAGATGTTACGGGAAGGTTTTTTAGTGTGAGCTTAAGATCTTAACCCCTCCCCAACCCCCCTCCCCCCTAAAAAAAAAAGCGTAAACCCTTACTCATAATTATGTTAATGCTTGAAATGGGAAAGTTGTCAGATGCTCCCCTTCTTCCTACAGCTGTTTTTTTTTCTTTTTCAATATTGTCAAATAGTGCTGTAGAATTGAGAAATAGACAAAGATATTTTGGATAAACGATCCTAATATTAAATGGTAGGCAGGCAAGCATCTTTACATCAACAGGCGCAAATGGACATCGTGTGTTTTAAGACATGTTTATGCATTTTCTTGCTGAAAGTTTTAGCAGAGCAGTTTTGATGTGATCACAAGAGAACTGACAATAATGTTAAATCAATGTGGTTTTTGCCTGTGGTAATTGTGAATTTTATCATCTTTACAATTTATTTTTGTTCCGAGGTTCACGCTCCGAGGTTGACCGAGGATGAAATTTTGCAAATGCGACCATTTTTGCTCACCGCTAAGGTTGTCGCTTTCCGACTTCAAGAATGATGTCTAACCACACCTGTGTGCATGCGGGTTTTTTGTGTGTGTTTTTTTTAAAAATATCATCCGTTCCTACCGCCACAGAATGGCCTACTCTTCCGGAAGACGGAACAAGTTTTAACGTGTTGTTATTGTAGTTAATTTTTTGCACTTGCTGATATCAACATTTTTGTCAGTGCAGTTAAGTTTGCTTGACTCTACATTTATGAGTTGGGTTTGGCTTTATCTTGACAGAAAAATGTGGGCAATAAGTAAATACGTGAATAATTTGATATCTGAATATAAAAACGTTGCATGTCATTATTCGTGTGTTAGACTGGAGGATATGAATCTTTTACTACAGCTCCTATCAATGATGTCATCAATGTTGTCCATTACTGGTAATTGGGAGGATCGATGGTCTAGAGATTGATCCCCGTTTATTGCCCGAAACTTTATCCCGTCCACTAGACTGAATCGGAACGGATGGTGAACAAGGTCCTGCATGCAGCACACATTCAGCGCACGTAAAAGAACCCACGACACCAAGAAAGAGATCTCCAGCAAAATTCTGTAGAATAAAGCCCTTCTCATAGGGAAACTAATACACTTTAAAAAAGGACATTTTTTGAGTGGTTCTGCTCTTGTGGCAACGCACTCACCCCTGAGAGAGAAGCCCAAATTGCCCGCAGATAAATATGCTGTGACTGGAAGTGGTATTCAATTCAATTTTCAATTTATTTGAATTCAGTTCAGTTGTCAAGTTATTTTATACTGCTTTAGAATAGAAACGAGTAAAACTGTCATTGTCATAACATGGGTGTAAATTTTCATACTTTGAGATTAAAAAAAAATATATCGCTGTATAATTTTTCACCTACCTTATGAACTTACGTGGTTTTTTTGTTCAGGTAAAACTGGGTGGCCAGGCGACCTGCCATGGCAACCTGTCCTAACCAAGAGGGAGGCTGACATCACAGACACCAGAGGAAGAGTTGGGTTTGCAACAAGAAGGACCAGACAAACCTCAACTTCAAGGACCACACAAACCTCTACATAGACCACACAACCACACAAACTTCAACATCAAGGACACACAAACCTCAACATAGACCACACAAACCTCAACATCAAGGACCACACAAACCTCAACATCAAGGACCACACAAACCTCAACACGGAACAGACAACCTCAACATCAAGGGCCACACAAACCTCAACATCAAGGACCAGACAAACCTCAACATGAAATGCCTGTAGCAGCATCCCCTGAGGGAGTAAGATCAGCACTCTGCTCTTCAGTCTCCCTTCCCTACCATCATCATGGCCACAGATTCAAGAGAAAAGGTATGTAAACCAACGTGGTGTAGATTACGGGAAAAAATGTCTTCCCAATTCTGTAAAAAAAGAAAAAAAGGAAAAATATCCACCATATTTTTTCATATGGTTACTTGTAGTTTTATTTCAGTACTGGATGTTTCTGAAACGGCATTTAAAAAGGTACACGTATGTCTTCAGCAGATAGTACCGAAGAAAATTTACAAAAACTGCATACACACGGCGACTGGATGTAAAAAAAAAGTACGAGTGCTTATTTCATTATCCTTGACATAAAAGAAAAATAAGTAAAGAGTAGCTGAGAATTATTTTAAAATGGTAAAGAAACAATCTGGGCAATTTCATAAATGTAAACCCATTTTTCATTTTGTTTTGGTTGTGATACAGTACTGCACGACCTAACTTTTACATCAGAGGAGTGCTGTTGTTTATTTACTACCACAGTATAATTATTGGTTAGATTTCCCACAGTTGTAAAGTTGTCTTTGAAAATCGTGTTAAGACACTATGTCCTAACAATGAATGCCTGAAACCAGCACCCTACTTGTTCGTTACAAAAAAAATGTCTGAAAGCTAACGTAAGAATCTTTGTCGATAATGAGTACTGGGAAATGTAGAGATCAAAATCATTTTTTGAAGAAAAAAACATGTTTCAACTGAGGGAGGGATATCTATAATGCATGCTAATGTATTTTTAAAATTTTATTTATTCTTTTATATCGAGGATAATGGATTAAGCACTCGTGTGCTTTTTTACATCCAGTCCCCGTGTGTATGCAGTTTTGTAAATCTTGTCATCTGTTACCACCGGCACACGAAGGCCTACTCTTGCGAAAAGCGGAACAGGATTTAACGTGTGCGCAAGATATCTGCGTGCGTTCCCACACGGCGCCTCGGTTTATAGTCTCATCGGAAGGACTTTTGGGGAGGGTGGAGTCAGCACTGATAACTCCAGGGGAAACATTCCCTGGACCAGGAATCGAACCCGGGTTGCGAGCGCAATATTTCTCTAAGTAGAATTTGATTTTTAACGTTAAAACCACAATCCTAGATAGAAGGCAATGAGGTGCTCATGGCTGTAGTCTATGATCTGTACCATATATATTATATTTTTTAAATTTTATTCTATTTTCATTTTATTTATCTTGCACACATGCCATAAGACCTTTTCATAGAACATCTTACACATACGTCAGATGATAAAAAAAACAACACTGGATTATCTTACGAACACACATGTCAAAAAACCTTTTGGTAGGACATCTTGCACTCACGTCAGCAGACTTTTTTCATATTTCCAAAGGATCTGCCAAAATAGACAATAAAAAGACAGGATCATGGAACTAAGTGTAGATAATAAAAAACATAATCATTAAAAAAAAAAAAAAATTCAGCGACCTCTCAAAAGTTTTGCCATGGATATTGTGATATGGATCTGTAGTAGCCAGTTGCTCATGGTTTCTTTCCCCAGGTCATCTCCACTCTCCTGGATCTGTCTGTCCACTGCAGATTGTGAAGACACCAGCAGCACGATGCTGGAGCACAGGGCCCAGTGGACTTGTCCTCACCCACATGACTTGACTTGACCTATGTAAGACCGATAGGGAGGACGGGTAACAACCAGAGACAAGGAGCAATGGCTGAACACAACGCTGAAGGGTTGAGCTTCTGAAGGGCAAAGTCTGGAAAAACGAGCCCCTAAATGGCTGCATTGCCGCCGCTGTAGTCTAGTGGTTAGGGCCACAGAAACCGGGATAAGCACCGGCCTGATGAGCCTTAGGCTCGTGACAGACTTTAACTAAAGGGCTGCATCATGCAAGACAAGCCCCCCGAATGGCAGCACCCTGCAAGACAAGCCCCCGAAGGCCAAATCCCGTATGCAAAACAGGCCCCTGAAGGGCAAAATCCTGCATGCAAAACAGGCCCCTGAAGGGCAAAATCCTGCATGCAAAACAGACCCCTGAAGGGCAACATGCAAAATAAGCCCCTGAAGGGCAAAATCCTGCATGCAAAACAGGCCCCTGAAGGGCAAAATCCCGAAAGACCTGCCCTCAAGGGCAAACTCCTAAAGACCAACTCCTGAAGGGCACACTCCTGAAATACCAGCCCCTGAAGGGCAAACTCCTGAAAGACCAGCCCCTGAAGGGCAAACTCCTGAAAGACCAGCCCCTGAAGGGCAAACTCCTGAAAGACCAGCCCCTGAAGGGCAAACTCTTGAAAGACCAGCCCCTGAAGGGCAAACTCCTGAAAGACCAGCCCCTGAAGGGCAAACTCCTGAAAGATTAGCCCCTGAAGGGCAAACTCCTGAAAGACCAGCCCCTGAAGGGCGAATCCAGTGCAGGCCTAGCATTGTTGCCCAGGGATCTAGGATCAGATCCCACTAGGCTGAAGAGCAAAGTTGATAGAAGTTTGGGGGCTTTCGCATCATGTCTGCATGACCTCGTATCTCTGAAACAATTCAGGGATCAAATGCGATGAGAGCAGTGAGGACTGGGGTCTCTGTGGACAATCGGACATTCGACATGCAGCAGCATGTGAAAGGTAAGAATTGCAAAGCCTCCTTCCATGAAAGGGCTACCTTGCATTCTTCACAGGTATCTCTGTACCGAGTACAACCTGTCTATGCCTGCGTGCATCATGTTCACACGTGTACCTCAGTCTTTCACATTTCCCAAATCAAAATTTGACCCTGGAGTTTTCGGTAAGGCTCAACGATCGCGGATTTCAGAACTTCATCAGGAGCCTTTGAACCTTACTCTGTGATCACAAAGACTGGCAGACTAGGCGTCGACATTGGGTTTGGTGTCCTAAACTGGTACAGCCAGCAGAACCCTTGCACACAGTGCTCAAGGGAAAGGACACATCCAGCCCCCAGACTTTGTTCAAGCATTTGCTCGACCTTCCGGGTCTCTCCCATCTCGCCCTGATTCCTTAAAAGTCTTAGCATAGATGTCAAAAAGTCATGTGGGTCATCTTAGTTCTCTGGCCCTGTCTCTGACGTCGTGATTGTCACACGTATCAAGACCTCACAGAGGTAAGTACACGTGCAATGTTTTC
>CM060317.1:33200339-33207839 GCA_030674155.1 Stramonita haemastoma
GTTTTTTTTCTTTTACATTAAGTCACTTGGTTGGTTAGTGTAGATCTCTTTCCTTCCTCTTGAGTTGTCACTAAGTTTGGGTTGTTGTTTTTTTCATTCCATGAAATAAGTTGGTGTCATAGAATAGAATTATCCCCTTGCTATTGAACAAGTTGGCTCAAAGAATAAAGTTCCAAGCTTGGTCACTCACTCACTCACTCAGTCCCATGTCCCAAAGGACGTAGGGGGGACATGAGAGAAGACGCAACGGAGATCTTTTTCCATGCTTCACGATCCTGTGTGGCTAGTAGGAGGCGTTGCAGGGGTTGGGCAGTCCAGTCTTTGATGTTGTCAACCCATGATTTCTTTTGGCGGCCTCTTCTTCTTTTGCCCTCGACTGTTCCTTGCAAGATGGTTTTTGCTAGGGTGTTGTGTCTTGTGGTGTGACCAAACCACATCAGCTTTCTCCTCTTTATGGTGGAGAGCAAAGGCTCTTGGGGGCCCACACGCTTTTTGATTTCCTCTTTCACATAGTTATTGGTCTTGTGTTGTTTGTATGATATTTTGAGGAGTCTTCTGTGGCACTTGTTCTCGAATGCTTGGATTCTTCTCTCTAACTCTGCTGTCAGAGTCCATGATTCACAGCCATATAGGAGGATAGATATTACGAGGGATTTGTAGAGGTGGTATTTGGTGCAGAAGCTGATGTTGTTGCTTCTGATGATCCTCTGGAGTCTGACTAGAGCAGATGTTGCTGTTGCAATGCGAGCTTTCACCTCATTGTTTGATGTGCCATCTTTTGTTAGGATGGAGCCTAAGTATTTGAATTGGCTCACCTCTTCCAATATTTCTCCATTCATCTTTATTTCCGTGCTGTCATTACTCGCGCTGTTGACCATGATCTTCGATTTCTCTGTACTGACCTCCATGCCGTATGCGCTCGCTCGGTCTGTTAGACTGTCTGTGAGGATTTGCAGTTCTTGTTTGCTGCTGCCCATGAGGTCAATGTCATCTGCAAATCTGAGGTTGCAAAGGGGTCTTCCACCAATGGAGATGGAAGTGTGGTGGTTTTGCAGTGTCTCTGTCATGATGTTTTCGAGGAAGAGGTTGAAGAGTACAGGTGAGAGAAGGCAGCCCTGGCGGACTCCAACCGTGGTCTTGAAGAACTCGCCCACGTGGTTGTTCATGAAAACTGCACTTCTTGCATTCTCGTACAGAGCCTTGATGACTTCAATTAGGCAGTTGTCAATGTTGAGGTGCCTGAGTACTTGCCAGAGGCCGTCATGCCATACCCTGTCAAAGGCCTTTTTGAAGTCAATAAAATTGTGGTACAAGTCTTTTTGGTGTTGGAGATGCTTCTCTATCAGAATTCTCAGGTTGAAAATTTGTTCCATTGTGCTGCGTTTTGGTCTAAAGCCCGCTTGTTCTTCTGCCAGGAGTTTTTCTGCTTGGTTTTTCAGTCTGTTGAGGACTACCTGCAGCATGATCTTGCTAGGATGGCTTAGTATACCAATATGATGGCTTAATATACCAAGCTTGGTATCAAGAGAGTTATCAAACTGTAAACTTTTTTCTTCAGATTCAGTTATTACAAAAGTATAGAGCTCCCCCTTTCATATTTCTTTGTTTTTTGTATCAGAGTATAAACTTTTCCCCTCCATATTCATTTAGTTGACGTTAGCAGGCTCTTCCCTTTATATTGAGTTAGTTCTATCAAAGCAAACAGTTCTTTCCTTCAGGTTGAGTTCGCTGGTACACGTGTAAAAGGTTATTTTAATATGGGTTGGTGTCAAAAAAAAGTAAAAATTGTTCCTTGGAATGAGTTGGTTGATATCAAAAAAGTTATTTCCTTTATTCTAGTTGTTATTAGGTAGTTATTGAGCCAGGTGTTATTAGGTATAAAACTCTTCCCTTCATATTGAGTTGTTGCCAACCTAGTTACCTTCACATTGATTGCATTGCTTGGAACAACAGTTGCATGAGAGAACAACACTAAAGGGAAAGAGGGGTTTGACTTACTGGCTAGTGGAAAATACTTCCTTCCTCAGAAAACGGTATAAGCGCTATGTAAATCCCATATATCATCATCATTATTAGTGTTTCTATTTGTGCAAGAGAAAAGACATGCAGACAAATGTTTTTTGTTGTTGTTTTTTATTTTTAATTATTATTTTTGTTATCATTTTTTAAAGACAAATGTTAGTTTAAAGCTAAAGCTAACTCTTGACAGTTGTAGTACTGGGGAAAAGGGCCTGCTGTAGTGTATGGAGTCCATGCCCTGTTTCATCTGTGTCACTTTCCTCGTGTAGATTTTGATTCAGATTAATCTAGTTCTTTTCAAGGTTTACAGTTCTTCCCTGTGTAGTAAGTTGGTGTTGTATGAAGCTTTTCCCTTCCTATTGAACTAGTTGGTATGAAGTATTAACTTTCATTCCTATTGAGTTGGTGTCACGAAATAAGGTTCCTCCCTTTATACTGAAGAGTTGATCACCATGTAATGTTCCAAAATTTTCTATTGACTTTGTTTATACATAGGTTTCTTTCCAGATTTTTTTTTATAAAGGTGTTGAAAAAAAAAAAAAAGATACTCTTATAATAATTATTGATATAAACTTTCAATTCCAAAAGTTCTCATAATCCTATAAATGATCATTGCTAAAAAAAAAATAATAATAATAAAAAAAGTTTTCCTTTTTTCTATTTAATCAATCCGTTGAAAAGTGCTTGGGTGCCCTGACAGTTTTGTTAGGTTTATTAGTTATAAATTACGAGTTTCCTCTCGGTTTTATTCTGGTGGTATGATAATAAAGCTGTATATTTTTTTAAAAAATCCTTAGATGGTTTGATATAAGCTGAGCTAGAGATTATTTGAGGGCTTGTTTCCCCAATTTTCTGATTGGAGAATGGCTTTGAAATGATTTATTTAGTGTTTGCAAAACACCAGAGGGGTTTTTTGGCGCTGTTTTTGTGAATTCAAATGAAGTATTTGTCCATATGCATTTAATTCATAGTCCCATTGTGAACCTTGCTATATACAGTTCCTGATATCAGGTCATCTCTAGCTCTATTTTCCCTGAATGCATTCAGATGATCTGTTTAAAAATGAAGTCTGGTATAGTCCTGTCACAAGTGATGTTAGGTCAGGAAATAGTCATCTTTATTTGTAGTGACCACGCTGCAATGCCCGCTGAATGAATTTCGAGAGCAGAAGGTTGTGAAATGAATACAAGTGTGATTGCCCCCCCCCCCCCCCGAAAAAAACAACTAGGCCCAGGAAAAACAAAGGCACAAAATTGTCAGGAAAGCATGCAGCAAAAGCCAGAAAAAAAGAATTAAAGGATAAAAACTTAACACTACCACAAACACACTAGAGCAAACATAAACCCAGACAAATGTATATCTCTCGTTTACACGTGTAGAAACGCATGCAGCAGCAGCACACACTAGAGCAACAATAAACCCAGCCGACTGTTCACTGCCGCTGAACATGAATAGACACAGGCAGCAATTCACACTGGGGCAGTTAGTGCTCTGGATGTAGGTAAGAGAAGTGCTGACTCTGGTTCATGGATGACAAGGAAAAGAAGGGAAGGGAAAGGGGCACATTTTTTCTTTTTTTATTGTTGCTTTTTTGAGTTTTTTTTTTTTTGCCAATGAAGAGAGACGTGTGAAGCGCCCACCAAAAAGATATGAAAAAGATGGTGCTCCATGATCTGCATGCAACTGAGGCCTTAAAAATAAAAATAAATAATGATAAAAAAGTGTGTGTGTGTGTGTGTGTGTGTGTGTGTGTGTGTGTGTGTGTGTGTGTGTGTGTGTGTGTGGTTTTATTTCGATGATAATGAAATAAGCACTCGTGTGCTTTTTTGCATCCAGCCCCCGTGTTTATGCAGTTTCGAAAATTTTTGTCATCTGCTCCCACTGACACACAATGGCCTATACTTCCGAAAAGCAGAACAGGTTTAAATGTGTGCGACAATTTTGTCTTGCTATGACAGTGTGTAATGTTACAAAGATTGAAAATTATTTAGTGGTTTTTTGTTGTGTTTTTTTTGGGGGGGTTTGCCAATGAAGAAAGACGTGTAGAGCACCCACATACAAGAGAACAAAGAAATAAAAAAAAGAAAAGAAAAGATGGTGCTCCACTATCTGAATGCATCTGAGGCCTTTAAATATATATAGTTAAAGTCTGTCCCGAGCCTAAGGCTCATCAAGCCGGTGCTTATCCCGGTTTCTGTGGCGTTAAGCGACTGAGAGTCATAGACTCCCCCCTGGATAGGACGCCAGTCTATCGCAGGGTTAACCCCCAACACAAGGTTGGTACCCCTTTTACACCTGGGTGGGGTGAGAAAATAGCCGTAAAGTGCCTTTTCCAAGGGCACAACGCCATAGCCGAAAGCTGGGATCGAACCCGCAACCTTTAGATTACGAGTCCAACGCCCTAACCACTAGACTACAGCGGCGGATTATATATATATATATATATATATATATATATATATATATATATATATATATATATATATATATATATAATCATTTTTTTGAAAACTGGATTATTTAAGTGATCTATGGATAAACTATTTTGGTATTGATGTGATGGCCAGTAATGTTGACAGAAAATTACTTTGTCATTTAATTTTATTTATTTGTTGTTTTATTGTTTTCTTTGTGAAGTAGGTTTTTCTTCCCTTGTGATTTTTTAAAAAATCTTACAAAGTATGTTAAGAAGTAATCTGGCCCCAATGCTACCTACAATTTTGTTTCCCTCTATCTAGATTAATTTTATTACGTGATCATGATTGATCTCAGTAGAATGAAAATATGGTATGGCTTATTTTTAGTTGCACTTACATAATAACGGTATTACCTTTCAACATGAGGGCTGGTTTTTTTGTGTATTTTTTTCTATTATTTTATTATTATTTTTTTTTTTTACTTTTGTTTGGTTGGTTGGGTTTTCCCCTAAAGCATAAAGATAGCGTGCGAATTTTCAAAAATTCTTTTATTTCAAGGATAAAGAAATACACACTTTGGGCATTTTTTACATCCAGTTCTCATGTGTATGCAGTTTTGTAAATGTCATCCGTTCCCATGGGCACACAATGGCCTACTTTTCCGAAAGAGGAACGGGTTTCAGCAAGTGAGCAACAACCTTCTACGTGCGTTCGCACACAGGACTTCAGTTTATAGTGTATTTATTCTTTTATATCGAGGATAATGGAATAAACTCGCGTGCTTTTCTTTTTTACATTCCGTCTCCGTCGTGTGTATGCAGTTTTTTCAATTTTCTCATCTGTCCCCCCACCCCCCCACGCAAAAGACCTACTTTTTCGAAAAGCGGAACAGGATTTAAAGTGTGCGCAAGATGCTCTGTGTGCGCTCGCACACGGGGCCTTGGTTTCTAGTCTCATCCGAAGGATTTTGGGAGAGAGTGGAGTCAGCACTGATGTTAACTCCAGGGGAAAAATCCCCTCGAACGGGATTCGAACCCGGGTTGAAAGATTGAGAGCGCAATGTTCTAATATTTAGGCTATCTATGTGTGTGCGTGCGTGTGTGTGTGTGTGTGTGTGTGTGTGTGTGTGTGTGTGCGCGCGCGCGTGTGTGTGCGTGTGTGCGTGTGTGTGCGCGCGCGCGCGCGCGCCGCGCGTGTGTGTGTGTGTGTGTAAGACTGAACATTATTTAGTTATTAGTTTTTGTTTGTTGGGTGGTGGTGGTTGTTTTTTGGCCAATGAAGACGTGTAGAGCACCCACACAAAAAGAGAAAAAAAAGACATAAAACATAATTAACAAAAGATTGTGCTTCATGATCTGCATGCAACTGAGGCCTTTATATATATATATATATATATATATATATATATATATATATACGTATATACATACATATATATATATACGTATATACATACATACATACATACAATATATACATATATACATATATATATAAATATACATAAATATATATAAATACACATATATGTATATACATATACATATATATATATATATATATACATATATATATATATATATATTGTAACAGAGTGCAGATGTTTGATCTGCCGCGACTCTGTACAACTTCTCGGCAACGACAGCACGGTCAGACAGTGGGAATGTGGCCTCTAAAAAGAGGCTGCATAAATACTACATTTTACCACTACGGGCAAAGTGCATGCAGAGGATGGCTTTCGACCACCCCCCAACGATACAGAACGTCGCACAATTCACAGGTGTGGATCCCAACGTTGTACCCACGTCGCTGCGATTGGCAGTTCCGCTCGCAAGGGAAGTAATCTAATTACCGCCCTGCCACATCCACCACCGCTGACTTTGTGCCGCATCCCGAGGCACAGTGGGTACTGACCAGCGTATTTGACGCTCAGATCAGTAGCCCCAAAGTTCTTTCCATCCTGTTGCAGCACCACTTTGTAACAGAGTGCAGATGTTTGATCTGCCGCGACTCTGTACAACTTCTCGGTCACGGTCAGACAGTGGGAATGTGGCCTCTAAAGAGAGGCTGCATAAATACTACATTTTACCGCTACGGGCAAAGTGCATGCAGAGGATGGCTTTCGACCACCCCCCAACGATACAGAACGTCGCACAATTCACAGGTGTGGATCCCAACGTTGTACCCACGTCGCTGCGATTGGCAGTTCCGCTCGCAAGGGAAGTAATCTAATTACCGCCCTGCCACATCCACCACCGCTGACTTTGTGCCGCGTCCCGAGGCACAGTGGGTACTGACCAGCGTATTTGACGCTCAAATCAGTAGCCCTAAGTTCTTTCCATCCTGCTCGCAGCGCCACTTTGTAACAGAGTGCAGATATTTGATCTGCCGCGACTCTGTTACAAAGTGGCGTCGCCGACAGGATGGAAAGAACTTAGGGCTACTGATTTGAGCGTCAAATACGCTGGTCAGTACCCACTGTGCCTCGGGACGCGGCACAAAGTCAGCGGTGGTGGATGTGGCAGGGCGGTAATTAGATTACTTCCCTTGCGAGCGGAACTGCCAATCGCAGCGACGTGGGTACAACGTTGGGATCCACACCTGTGAATTGTGCGACGTTCTGTATCGTTGGGGGTGGTCGAAAGCCATCCTCTGCATGCACTTTGCCCGTAGCGGTAAAATGTAGTATTTATGCAGCCTCTCTTTAGAGGCCACATTCCCACTGTCTGACCGTGCTGTCGTCGCCGAAAAGTTGTACAGAGTTGCGGCAGATCAAATATCTGCACTCTGTTACAATAATATATATATATATATATATATATATATATATATATATATATATAGTGTGTGTGTGTGTGTGTGATAAGCATTTAGCTCTTTCTGGGATGTTGGTTAGCCAGACTGTTAATGTGTGTGAGTAATGATGGCGGTTGTTTCTTTATTTGTTTAAAGGACAAAGCGCAGTTGAATAAACAAAAGCACTGCATTTGAAAAAGAAATATGTTTTGTGATCGCTTTTTTTCTGTTTCTATACATTTCGACTGTATGTGTGTGTCAAATCAAA